>CM053587.1:281260415-281276591 GCA_028646515.1 Pseudochirops corinnae
CAGAAGTTACAAACAAACAGAAAAACAGATCAGCAGACAGACGGCTTCCAGCGTCTGATCATTACATCAGTTACCTAGTCAGTTACCAGAGAGGGAAGCACCAACATCTGGGTTTTTCAAAGCCGGGGGGCTCAACGGCTGCCCAGAGTCTCTTCTGGCCAAATCACACAACTCTTCTCAAAGTGAGCCCCAAACCAAACCCTCACATCAGGGCGTATATATAGCCTTCTCCTGGCTCAGAGAATGTCACAGCCCTCTTGACCCACTGCCCAATCACAAAGCAACAAGGAGCGGCCATTCCTGGAAAAACAAGCCTCCCACCACAGGCTCCACGTGACCACATTCAGCCTATTGGGGACAGAGTATACTTTCAAATAGAGGAAGGTTCTCAGAGTCATGTAACCACTTTAGCAAAGGGCCTAGGGGCAGGGAAGATCTTCAGATTCCCATAATAGAGGGAAGAGAAGTAGGAGAGAAGAGGAAGAAGAGAATAAAAAAAGACCAAATTCTTCTCTGACAAGAAGGAGCAAACTGACAGCTGTTACATCACACTAATAACACAAGTTAAAACTGTACTCACCCAGACAACCAGGTCCTTCCCTCTCCACTTCAACTACTCTTGGTGCAATGAAGAGAGAGTTAGAATGGGAGAGAAGAGATATGGGTTCAAATAGTGCATCTCTGTGACCTTAAACAAATAACCTACCTGAGCCTTAATTTTTTCTTTGGGGAATATTCATATTTATATATTATATTATATATTATACTTAATACTTATTAATACTTAATATACAAAGTATTGAGGATATTAATAACTACTCACAGTGTCATGTGAGAGATGCCTTTTGAAAATCTTTTTGATTTGCACATTAAAAAGTGCTGGACCTGGAAAACCCGAGTTCAAATCCTGTTTCTGATACTCTCTAGCTGTGTGTCTCTGAACAAGTCACTTAACCTCTATATGCCTTAATTTCTTCATTCGCAAAATGGAAATAATAATAGCACCTTCTTCCCTCAATTATTGTGAGGATCAAATGAGATAATATTTTTAAAGCACTACACAAACCTTAATTTGTTTGTTGTTGTTCAATAATGTCTTACTTTTTGTGACCCCCATTTGTGGTTTTCTAGCACAGATACTGGAATGGTTTGTCATTTCCTTCTCCAGCTCATTTTACAGATAAGAAAATCAAGGCAAACAGGTTTAAGTGAGTTACCCAAGGTCACATAGTTGCTAAGTGTCTGAGGCTGGATTTGACCTCAAGTCGTCCTGTCTCCAGGTGCTCCATCCACTACACCACCTACCTGCTCATAGGCTCTACAAATGCTACCTATTAAAAATGAGTCATTCTGATAGCATTCTCCTCTCTCATTCTAAACTATATGCTTTGTTGTTTTTTAAACTTGGGTAGAATACATTGATTTCAATTCCATTTTATCATACTAAATTAAGACATTTGAAATACTGATATTTAATCCTACCTGTTATCTCTTCCTACCATTTTCAGGTTCTCTGCCATTTTGTTAAATATACCATCTACACCTTCATCTAAGCGGGTCATTGATAAAAATGATGAAAATAATGGAGCCCATAACAGTTTCCAGGCACACTCCACTAGAGATACTCTTCCAGAGAGTTAGCTGAAGTGATGGATGAATGTGGGTTTTGATCGGGGGGAGGAATAATTCTAGAGATTCAGTCATTTTAAGGGAGGCTGTACCAAGGGATAGTGAGGACACTAGGTCATATGGAAGGGAGCTGGTGCTCAGACTACAAAAGAGGGTATTGGCTTTACTGTGTGACCTTGAGCAAGTCCCTCCTTTCTAGGCTTCAATCCTCTCTATACAATGATAGGTTGGTACTAGATGGTCTCCAGAGCTCCTTTCAGCTCTAACAACCTATGCTTCTATAAGCACCTTGCCCAAAGTCACATTAGTTAGTAAGGGGCAGAGCCACAAGGAACCAAATATCCTAATTTTTGGTCTGTTGCTTTTTCTTTACACAAGGGCACCTCTATGCATATGAATTTGAAGGATACGGAATTTCTCCTTTCTTTACTCATCTTTTGTCTGGTTCCCTTTTTAGCCTTGACCAACAACAAATGACTTTGGGTTCTATGCATAAATTATAAGAACTCCAGAAATAGTTTGGAGACACAGGAAAGTAATTTTCAAGGACTGAAAGGAAGTCTTTTCGTGATAGACCCTAGGGATCTTCATGTGGAACAACATCTAGAAATACCTCCAATGTTATCACTTTTTGAGATTTAGCTCAGGGGAAATTATCTTGTTATTTTTTTGAGTTTGGGCCCTTGAGGGACAAACTAAATTCAGTGATGAGGATACCTTCTAGTATACTGCATTCCCTACTCTCAGGCCAATGGACAGGAATCTGATTGTTGTCTAGAAGATATCCTTACCATGAAGTTCAGGAATCTTAGGAGAAGTACAGCCTTTGTCATGTATTCAATGTGATTTTAGTGGAGTGCAGACTTCAGCTCAATGACTATAGAACTTCCTGATAACTAGAATGTCTGAAAATGAAATAGACTGTCTGAGAAAGCAGTAAGTTGTCCATCAGTGGAACCCTCAAGTAGAAACTGGATTACCATTTGTTGGGGCTATTGTAGAAGGAATTCCAACTTGGTATAGGTTGGTTTAGATGATCTCTCAGGTTTTCTTTTGCTTCTATTATTCTCATTCTGAGATTCTTTAACTTCATCTTTCATACATTACAAGTGTCTGAGGGAATGAGCCGCCTTTTCAATGAGCAGACATTTGGGATCAGTGCCTTTAAAAAGACTTCTAACATCCATAGAAAGCACAAATACCTCCATAAATGGATCTTTACAATTCAATATTCCAGTGGATCTAGAATATTCTCATAATGAATACTCCTTTCCACATGTACAGGTTACCATCCATCCTTGTCTCTTCATCATCTGAAATTCTTGTCCATGTCCTTGCCATATATTTTCCAGAGACTCTACCTAGTGTTCTGAAGGCACCTTCTGGGTCCTTTATTGATTCAAGAATTTCACTGCAAGGATCAGTCCATTCATCTCACACTGTTATTAACTGACTAGCTCACTCTTTCTGGTCTCATATATCCTTAATACCAGGGCTCACATGACAATTTGACAAAAGAGAAAAATCACTAGCTTTGGATCCAGTAGACCTTGGTCCTGGCCCTAACTCCAAGGTCCTCCAACTGGGAAGTGTCAGATCCTACTTTCCCTTTCATAAAATACAGATAAGAATAATTACATTCCACACCATACTGCTTAATAAGGAAAGTGCTGCATGAGTGGTGAAATGACAAGTAGGTGGCACAGTAGATAGAATATCAGGAAGACCTAAATTTGAATCCTGTCTCAGAAACAGACTAAACATATGACCTTAGGCAAGTCCCTTAGTCTTTCTCAGCCCCAAAATCCTCATCTGTAAAATGGGAATATAATATAACCTACTTAGCCGAGTTGTTGTGAGGATCAAATGAAATCATGTAAAGCTCATCACTTCTAATCTCATCACAATTTGATAACTCATGTCTTAACTATTATCATCTTTCTCCTCTCCCTGCTGATTGGAAGACTATAGAGTATCAAACTCTTCCCAATGCCTTCCTTTATAGAGGACAAAAATGAAACTCTCAACCCAATTCAAATTTCCCACTTACTACTCTACCTGGTTTCAGCTCCATGGAACAAGATGCCCCCTGGTGTCCCTTCCCTGCCCACCCATGCTTTCCTGCCTTCTTTTGTATGTTCACACACACACACACACACACACACACACACACACACACCTCTCCAACCACTAGATTGTAAGCTCATTGAGAGAAGGACTGTCTGGTGGCTCAATGTATATAATGCTGGGTCTAAAGTCAGGAAGACTCATCTTCTTGAATTCAAATCTGACCTCAGACATGTTTTAGCTGTGAGACCCTGTGCAAGTCACTTAACCCTTTTGCCTTATGTTCTTCATCTATAAAATGAGCTAGAGAAGGAAATGGCAAAACACTAATATCTTTACCAAGAAAACCCCAAATAGGGTCAGGGAAAGTCGGACACAACTGAAACAACTGAGCAACAGCAAAATTCCCAGCACTTAGCCCAGTGCCTGGCACATAGTAGGTGCTTAATAAACATTTATTGGGTTGGACATATGTTAAGTACTTTGCAAACCTTAAAGGGATATATAAATGCTAGCTAGCTATTTTAGTTTTGGGAGCTATCATTCAGAAAGGCAGCCAGCTGCCTGCTTTGCAAGCCAATCTCACCAGTGAGAGGGGGAGGTAGGGAGATGGAAGCCATATGCTTAATGGGCAGCCCAGGGGACTGCAGTACTCATTGGTTTTCCTTAGAGAAGTCCCATCCAGTGCTGATGAAATCACCGCCTGCTAATTGAACAACCAGCCCAAGGCAGAGCAGCTTTGGGAAGCCCAATGGGGTAAGTGGCAATGAACAGTAGTTAATATTTATGTGGAAGGCAGCCTTCAGCATTGGCAGTTATAGCGGTTCACTTTATGTATAGGATTTATTTAAGCAATCAGCAATTCACTGCAGCAAATAGCCCAGAGCACTCATAGTGGCTCTTATCCACTATAGTCCTCTCTCCTCCTAGAAGTTTTATAATATTTTCATGCAGGTACAGATTGGTTCAGGGCTAGAAAGAAGGAGACCCATTGAATTGTAATCAGACTCTGGTTCTAATACTTATTGACCATGTGACTCTGTGTCAGGCACCTCACCCTACCTCAGATTCCTCACCAATAAAATAAGAGGAATAATGATCACATATGACATGAAGAAAGGGAAAACTAAAGAATTTTTTTTAATTTCTGCTTTCTTTTCCAAGAACAATAATCTTTAGATTAGGAAGGATGGGGGGAAATGTTAATCTGGAATGGAAACCCTCAATTAGCAAGGAGATAGTTGTTCACTGAGACTCAAGCCCATCTCACAGAGTTCAAATCAACAAACTTAGATAAACTACATTCCATGGTACTCAAAACTTGGAAAATGGGATTGCTTAGCTCATGTCAGACATCTCTAAAAGATCTTAGAAGACAGTAGAAGCACCAAATAATTAGAGAAAGGCAAGTGTCCTGATTCCCGCCCCTCCCCCCCAGCCCATGCCCAAAAAAGGGGAGGGCAGGGAAAGAAAAAGGATGGAGTCTGTACCCGATTGTGGCAATGCTTATAAGATATATGCTTAAAGGGATGGTTTTTGAGTAATTAGAAAGTGAAGCAATGATGACAAAAGGCCATAATAATTCCATTAAGGACAAGTTATACCAAATCAAATGCATTTCCCCCCTTTTTTTGTCATGGTAAGGTAATTTCCACAAGTAAGTTTCCCTACACTGGTAAAGTCATAGATATAGATCACAAAACACACTCAAAATCTAGAATAGTAGATGAAAAGAAGGGTCTAGTAGATCCAGGTTTCACCAAAGAATTTGGCAAAGTCTCTCATGTTCTCCCTGTGAAACAGATGGAAAGATAGAGGTTATACATAACAAATATTGCCATGGGAAGTTGGAGCTGGTTGAATGGACAAATCCAAAAGGATCCAATAGATTTCGACTTGAACAAAACGTCAATGCTAACTTGGGTTGCTCTAAAAGAAGGCACAGTTTCTGAAAATAAGGTGATAATCAGTAAATTAACGTTAATTAGGTACCTATTCTGCTAAGCTCTGGGGCATTGGGCTAAGTGCTGATAGTTTTTTCTATATTCTCTGCTGATCAGAACTCAGCTGGAATATTGTTCTGTACATCTCAGTTTAGGAAGAGCATCAATAAGCTTCAAAATGTTTAGAGAGGAGGGCAGCCAGCAGGCATGTGAAATTCCATACGATTTGATAATTGGTTGAAGGTACTCAGGATATTTAACCTGGAGAAGAGACGGTTCAGGGAGAATATAATGGTTTTCTTCAAGTATTTGAAGGATTTTTGTGTATAAAAGAACCCGGGATTGTTCTATTTGACTTCAGAAGGCTGAACCAGAAACAATGGTAAGAAATGGTCAAGAATCAAATCTAGACTAGATGTAGTGAGCAACTTAATGTGTAAAGTTATCCAAAAGTGGGAAGGATTGCTTTTGGGGGAAATTGGTTTCCCTCTCACTGACGGCCTTCAAGGGAAGTTTAGATGACCCCCTTTGAAGTATGTTATAGAGCAGAGGATACTCTTGTTCACATGGAGTTGTAGTAGATGGTATTTAAGATGTAGTGACTTCTCTATCTGCTTAATGGGGCTATTCCTTTGAACTTGATTAATAAACTTTAAACATTTACTTAAAAAAGAAAGAAAGAAAGAAACATCAACTATTTTCCTGGGAAAGCCATTGATGCTCACTGACATAATGTTCAAAATTCTCCTGTTAGACATTTATTCATTTGGCTGAATAATAGGACTTAGACTAAATCCAATTCAGGAAGCATTTATTAAGCACTTTGCCCTGGGAAAATGGGTTCACAGATTAGTATATAAAAAATAAATGCAAAATAATTACAAGAAGAACTAAAAGGGAGTCAAGGTACTTAGGTTGTTGTTCAGTCTCTTTAAGTAGTGTCCAACTCTTTGTGATCTCATCTGGGGTTTTCTTGGCAAAGATACTGCAGTGGTTTGCCATTTCCTTCTCTAGCTCATTTAACTGATAAGGAAATCGAGGCAAACAGGGTGAAGTGACTTTCCCAGGGTCACACAGCTAGTAAGTGTCTGAGACCAAATTTGAACTCAAGAAAATGAGTCTTCATGACTCCATGCCCAGCACTTTATCCACTATACCACCTAGCTGCCCTCAAGATACTTATATACAATAATAACATCCTTAGAAATTATTTTACACCTAACAATTGGACTTTCTTACTTCTGAACCTTTGAGATGGCCTTTCTCTCATGCCCAAACCCTTACTATTCTATTTCTTATTGTTTATAACCTACACACCTTTCAAGGTCCTGCTCAAATGCCACCTTCCTTGAGGAAGCCTGCTGCCAGCAGCAGGTGGCCATTTCATGGAGGAGTTGAAATGAAACATGGGCCAGGTGAGCCAGTGGAAACTGAGCCAATTTTATTCATCTAAGGGTCCAGTATATATATATATATATATATATAGTGCATAGTCATCATGAGCCCCTTTCTTGGGACACTTCCAGGTGCCCTAGTTCTCATCTGCCTCATAAGTGACTGCTTCATTCTCTAACCTTAGTTATCAGGGTACAAGTGCTGGGCAGAATGGTCCACTATCCTCCCTTGAGCAGGATGGTATTATCTCATTGTTTCTTGTTAGTACTGAGATGTCCAGCAGACCTTGAACATCCTCTGGCCATGATCCCAGAACAGGGTAGAGCCCTGGACCCCAGATTATCAGGAAAGTTCTGTCATATAGCTGCACTGGGCCACACAGAACTATCTGAATCCTGGATCAGATGTCTTTGGTCCCCTATAGAAGCCGATCCTAATTCCTCTTTCTGAAAGCTTTTTTAAAGCATCTTGTACTCCTCTAATGTGTTTCCAACACAACTTGTATCACATTTCTTTGGATATATGACTCATGTCCCTTATTATATTCTAAGTTTTTTAGGCTAGAACACTTTAACATTTCCAAAAGTATGCAGTGAACAGCATATATGTTAAAATCAAATCATTTCTTTTCTCATAGCCTTCTGACTTTCATCTTCATGAAAGTAAAGTTTCATCTGCAGTAAGACATAGCATAGTGGCAAGGTTATCAGAAGATCAGTATCTGAATACCACTTACTACTACAGTAACCTTGGCCAAGTCAACTGATCTCTCTGAAATCTGTGAAAGGAGAGAAGTCTATTAAATGACACCTAAAATCCTTTGTATGAGACTATGCCCTTAAGTTTTTTTACATACTCAACAACTCACAAAGACCTGTTTGTCCTCACTTTCAGGGGACCTGTGGCTCAATACCCAGTGCCCATTCTATAGAGTCTACCATGCTGACTCTCACAGAGGTACTAGATTTGAAGACCAAGAGGCAATTTAAAATATAAATATATAAAGTATAAATACAATATATAATATAATAATACAATATGAAAATATAAAACCTCTTTCGAGGAATATTGAACTGGGTAATTGTGAAAGTTTATCACTTCTGGTACTAATCTGGGAATGGAGTGGGTCACTGGTAATGAAAAGGGACCAGCCAGGCAGCTCTTTTCTTAATGAGTAAGTATCTCTCCTCAGGGGCTTCTAGGTGCCACAGTAGACAGAGCACTGTGTCTGGAGTCAGGAAAGCTTATTTTCTTGAGTTCAAATCTGACTTCAAATACTTACCAGCTGTGTGACCCTGAGCAAGTCACTTCACCTTGTTTGTCTCAGTGTCCTTATCTGTAAAATGAACTGGAGAAGGAATGGCAAACCACTCTAGTATCTTTGCCAAGAAGAGCTCAAATGGGGTCATGAAGTGTTGGACACAACTGAAAAATGACTGAACAACAACATCTCTGTCACCAGACTCAAGAGAACGAATTTAGAGGAACCCTAGGGTCTCCATTAAAAGAGTCTCAGGGAAAGGTAGGATGGCTTAGTTAGAGAGGTCCTTTGGCTTTTGCTCAAGGAACTTTGTGTGGTCTACAAGTTGACAGTGATCTTTAAGAGTGCTCTGGGTGATCTACAGCATAGGTTACTGCAATCTTTTAAAGGTGGTAGCTACACTATTCTACAAAGAGAAATGGTAGATAAGTTGTTAAATCTGGAGTTGTCAAATAGCCCCTCATGTTGCTGAACCTCAACTCTCTAAGACTAGAAAGGGTAATGAATCTCATTTGTGGATAGAGTTTCACCAGTCATGAAATTATAGGTCCTTCCCCTTTCTCCTTTTCTTCTTCCTTCTCCTTCCAGTACTCTGGAAAGAGTGATAACTTTAGAGTCAAAAGACCACCTTGTTTAAATTCCACTTCTGGCACTTACAACCTATGTGACCCTGGGTAAGTCACTGATCCTCCTAGGACAGAGGTGGAAAACCTGCGGCCTCAAGGTCCCATGTGGCTTTCTAGGTCTTCAAATACAGTCCTTTGACTGAATCAGAACTTCACAGAACAAATCCCCTTAATAAAAAGATTTGTTCTGTAAGACTTGAACTCAGTCAGAAGGCTATAGCCAAGGACCTAGAAGGCTACATGTGACCTTGAGGCTGCAGGTTCCCCAGCCCTGTCCTAGGACCTCATTTCCAACCTGTGTGAACCTAGTTGAGACACTGAAACTATGAAGACCTCAGTTCCTCATCTATAAAATGAGAGAGTTGGACTAAGTCATCTCTGAAGTCCCTACAAATTGTAGGTCTATGATGCTCATTATCATTGTTATCATGATTGTCACCATCGTCATCTCTGGATTTCCTGGGATCAACTTTAGTTTGGCCACCAGTTAGAGGGAAAATGATACTCAGAACACTTGACCATTGAGAGAAATCCAGTGGAAGTTAGGCTGTTGGTGGAGAGCAGTAGAGATGAGAGAGGCATTCATTCATTCTATCTATAAATGCCACTCATTCACATTCACATTCAACAAATGTCTACTGAGTAGGTATTGTGCTGTTCATCCTTTGTTTCCAGAGGACCAATGGCATCATGATGTTATGTGTTGACTTGCACATGAATTAGATTTAAGTAAGGCAGAGTTGCACAAAGTCATCAGCCTCATTCTCCCACTGTCCAGTGGCAAGACAAAAGTCAGGATGAATAACCATGGCCCAGGATACAGTAGATGACTTTGATGTCTTTGATGTCTGACCAAGCTCCTAAGCACTCCAAAGCACCTGCTTCGGTCACCTTCATAACCATTAGAACAAACTGTTCTCATCCACCCAACAGGTTTGAGACGTGTAGGTTATCCTCAACCTGGTTTAATCTATCTGCTGAGACAAATTACTGGGATTTGCTGGTGTGACTTACTGGGGTGTGGTCACTGCACATGCTACAGCTTCTTGGAGCCACACGCTGGGCGAATGAGGCAGACACACCAAAAGTAGTTGAGCAGCTATAAAATGAACTCAGCAAGCCCTCACACCAGAGGTGCTAGGCCTCCCTGTGTGCCCCATATACCCATACTCCCGAGTACTTTTACTAAATACTGAGATGGATAAGGTCTGACCTCAGATCCCAAGTAGTGGTATCTAGTAGGAAAAATAAAACATGGGGCACAGAAAACTTATGTGATGGGGTGCTATAAGTTTTTATTGTTGTTGTTGTTTGCTTTTGTCTTTTAAGAAAGGGACAAAACACTAAGGGAACTCACAGCAGGGTGAAATCACTTCTGACTGAGATGATATCTGACCTTGGACTGGAAGGATAGTTAGTAACTGAACTGGTAGGGCTGGAGAAGAAAGAACCTGGAGTAGAGAATTTGACATACAAAGCATTCTCTGATGGGAAAGTACAGGGAATCCTTACTATTTAGCTACAGGGTGTACCTTACGAGATGATGGTTTTAGAGGTTACAGCACCAAACTGCCTCCCATTTACACTGAAATGCATCAGGGAATTACCAAGATAAACTCTTATCTAAAGGACTTGTTGGCTGGCTTAAGTAAAGCACAGATAACCAAGCCTTTGGCAACAATTCCTTTTGGATGGAAGCCTTTAAGACCACTAGTGATAAAAGTCCAAATATCTGGACCAGAGCACCAGACTCCATCATTTACTATGTGACCTAGAGTAAATCACTTCCTTCACTGCATAGTGAAAAGAGCACTGAGTTTGGAGTCAGGAAGACCTGGGTTCAAATCCACCCTCAGACTCTTGCAACTGCATGATCCTAGACAAGTCACTTAATCTGCCTGCCTCAGTTTCCTCAACCATAAAAGAGGAATAATGATAACACCTAGCTCTCAGAGTTGTTGTGGGGATTAAATGAGATAAAATTTGTAAAATGCTTAACACAATGCTTGGAGTATACTAATTACTTAATTATTTGTTTCCTTTCTTTCTTTCTTTCAACTTTTTTCAAGTGAAGTGGTTGGACCACAACAAAGTCTCCTCTCCCTCTGGCATTCTATGATCTTAATTAACACCTTAGCATGAACTAGTTGTTTTATGACCTTTCCCACACAGCACCCAGTAGGACACATAATTGGTAAGTTTGGTTGACAGGAGGGGAAAAGAGCTTCATGGTCTCAGTGTTGCTCAAGGAGAATAGAACTAGACAGGGGTCCTGGGCAATCTGGAGTACAAGAAAGTACTGGGCCATATAAAGGGAGGTGTCCTAAGAACACACAGAGAGGATTTCTAAACAGTTGGTTAAAGAACATGAAAGGCTAACTTGACCCACTTCACCATTTTGCTTCATGCCATTGCTGCATAGATTAATAAAATAACAATCTCTTATGTAATGTTTTATTTATAGTTTTGATCCATCTGAGACTGTGCCATGTCATTATTCACAAACATACAGTCATATATCATTAGGGAGAATAATGCTGTTTAAAGAGACAGGATTGCTGGTACAATTTTCCATATATGATCTAGCTCTGTTTCCTCATATATGTTTGCATGTGTAAACATATATGTACATTTGCATATACATATGTGTGCATGTATATATGTATGTAAAAATCTATTGTTTATAACACGTATGTTCATGTCATATATAATACATATATGTGTATATTGAAAGGTAGTTTTGCATAGTAAATAGAGGGCTATTACTGCAGTCAAGAATACCCAGGTTCAAATCCTTTTACGGGGTAGTCACGTGACTGTAGACAAGTCACTTTACCTCTAAGTGCTACCAGAAGTTCTCTAAGGTTCTAGATTGTATGGTTTAATCAAAAGAACTTGGAATTTGGACTGAGAGGACCCCGGTTCAAATCCCACTTTTCTACCAGCTACTTACATGACCTCAGACAAATCACTTCAGCTCTCTGGGCCCCAATTATCTTATTTGTAAAATGAAGGGATTGAACTGGATGGCTTGTGGGGTCTCATCCAATTCGAAATCTAAAGTCTGGCGAGGCTGAGGTGCAAATCTACAGTTTTGGAGTGAATTTACACACCAGAAGCTGCTCTATACTAATGAAATCATAGGACTTGATTCCTCCTGAGTTCTGTGTGTATGTGTGAGACAGACAAAAGAACAGACAGATAGGAGGTCACAAAGAGAAAATAACTAAGATGCTGGCTTGTCATTGTGCATTGCCCTGTTCTGCTTTGGTTCGTCACGACAGCTCAGTGCAGAGATTATTATTCCTGTTTTACAGATGAGAAAACTGAAGCTCAGAAGTGAGCAATTCCATTCTGTCCATCTCATCCAGAAGATTATACCCTCTATCATCACCACTCTCTCTTCGCCTTAAATCTCTCCCTGTCTACTGGTTGCTTCCCTACTGACTACAAAGAAAACCGTATCTCCTCCATTCTGAAAACACCCTCCCTTTGATTCACCCAACCTGACTAGTGATATTTCTTTATTTCTCTTCTCTTTTTGTGACTAAAGTCCTTGATAAGTCTATCTAAATAGATTCCTCTGCTTCCTCTTTTCCGTTGTCTTCTTCACTGTATAATCTTCCAACTTCATCATTCAACTGAAACTAATCTCTCCAAAACCAATTCTAAAGACCTTTTCTCAAAGCTCATCTTTTTTTTTTTAACCTCTCTGCAGCCTTTGATGCTATTGATTATTCTCTTCTTGATACTACCCTTTCTCTAGGTTTTCATAGTACTACTCTTTCTGGGGTCTCCTCCTACCTTTCTGACCATTCCTTCTCTATTTTTTGTTTCTGGATCCTCATCTACAGCATGCTGCCTAACAGGGTCTCCCAAAACTCTGTCCTGAAGCCCTAGTTTATACTATATCACTTGATGATCTTATTAGCTTTAATGATTTCAATTATCAGCGCTATGCAGATGATTCTCAGATCTACTCGTCCAGTCTGGACAAGACTCTTGTCTCACATCTCCAACTGCCTTCTAGACATCTGGAATAGGATGCCCCATAGACACCTGAAACTCAAGATGTCCAAAACTAAATTCATTACTTCCCCCAAAACCCTCTTGCCTTCTGAACTTCCCTAGTTCTTGTTGAGTACTCTCCAAATTCACCCAAGCTCAAAACCTAGGTGTTTTCCTCAACTCTTCAATCTCTCTCACTACCTTCCGTAACCAAACAGTGGTCAAATCCTGTCATTTCTACCTTAGTCATATCTCTCATATGTGTTCCCTTATCCCTTTCTGACATGGCAATCACCCTGGTACAAACCCTCATCACATCCCTCTTGGTGTATTGCAATAGTCTTCTTCCCAATCCTTCCTCCAATGAGCTACCAAATAGACCTTCCTAAAGTGCAGGTCTAATCGTAGCACTTCCCTATTCAACAAACTTCAGGGACTCCTTATTAGTTCTGGGATATTATGAGACTTTTTCCCCTTGTTGCAACTCATAAATGTTCAAGCTTCTTCCTGGATTGTGAACTCCTTCATACTTCATATAGCAGTTCCACATGCATGTTCATTTCCCTTGTAACAAATTCAGTTTGAACACATCTCATGGACTTGTGATTTTTCACTTATTTATTTATGTATTTATTCAATCATTCATTTATCCATCCATTTATTTATTTGCCTATTCATTCATTCATTTATTCACTAATTTACTTATTTATTGTTAACAGATCAAATATAAAACCCTCAGTCTGTTTTCAAAGTCCTTCATAACTCAGTCACTTCCTACCTCTCCAGGCTGCTTATACCTGACTCTCTTCCATGTACTATGAGCCAATGGTGTTGGCCTCTTTGCTCTTCCTCTATCTCTCAACTCTGATCACCTTCACTGCCAGCTCTCCATGCCACTCCAGTACCACTATCCCTCCTCATCTCTGCCTGCTGGCTTCTCTGGCTTCTTTCAAGTCTCAGCTAAAGTCCTACTTTCTACGAGAAGCATTTCTCAAACTTGCTTAATCTTAATGCCTTCCCTTTGAGATTCTCCCCAGTTTATTCTCTCTGTATATTGTTTGTATGGAGAGATTTGCATGTCTTCTCCCAACTAGACTGCTATGCCCTTGAGACCAGGGACTGATTTTTGCCTTTCCTTGTATTCCCAGGATATAGTACAATGTCTGACACATAGTAGGCATCTAACAAATATCTAACTGACTTGCCCAAGTCCATAGCTAAGTAAGTTTTAGGAAATAATGGCTCCTTACTTTAAGCTCCTTCTATTCTGAGACTAACCGTTCCCATCTTCCCTCTTTCTTTTTAAAATGGTGTTAATTGCAACGTCTTCTTATGGAAACAAAGGAGGAAGAACCATGATCCCAAAGCCCCAGCTAAAAAAAATATGAACTAATAATGACAAGTCTAGAGAGAAAGGGCCTCACCTCAATTGCCAGAATATGTTGTCTTCACAGCAAAAGTGTCTTATCTTCCACCCTTCAAATACGCTTTTTTACAAAGAACCCTTTAGCAGCATATTTACCCAAATCCAATTAAAAATCGCCTGCCATCCATGAATAAAGAGAGTCTCACTTTCATAGGAAGCAAGTCTGTGCACATCACAGTGTTTTCAATTAATTCTCCCAGGCCCTGAGGACTATGAGTTCTTAATAGCTGTTGGAAGAGGCCCCAATACCTTAGCCTTTGGGAAACCAACTTACTTGACCCTGATGATTGCAATCACAGGGCAGCTGAGCAGTCCCAGAGCTTGGGAGACATTGAGAGATGAGATGGCTTGTGCAGGAACTGAGAACCAGGGAGGATAAAGTCAAATGCTGGCTGCTGAGTCTGAGATCTGGCCCTCATTGAATCTCTAATGCCTGAGGAGGTTATAACTTCAAACTGCAGCCTATAACTGTACCTGTAAATTCATAGCAGGCCAGACACATGTCCAGGAGGCCAG
Source organism: Pseudochirops corinnae (assembly GCA_028646515.1). Lineage (NCBI taxonomy): Eukaryota > Metazoa > Chordata > Mammalia > Diprotodontia > Pseudocheiridae > Pseudochirops > Pseudochirops corinnae. Next base: position 281,275,287 of record CM053587.1, read on the forward strand.
ATCACTGACATGAGTTCCTGGGACTCCCTCCTATCTAACCAACTTCATCTCCAACCCATGAGCCATAGGACTGCTGTGTGTCTGATTGTCCTCTGATGGGGGAACAGGAGGGTTACTGACTGAATGTAAGGGATCTGAAGTGTGGCAAATACAGCAGGAAAAAAAAAATAACTCTCCGGAATGGAATAAGACCCTTTACCACTTGCTGTCTAGAGGTTACTAGGCAGCCCAGTGTACAGAGCACAGAATTGGGTCAGAAAGGCCTGAGTTCGATTCTGGCCTCGGACTCTTATTAGCTATATGGTCCTGGGCAAGTCATGTAACCTCCTTCTGCTTCAGTGAGTTCAGTTACAGTTAGTTATAGTTAACTGTAAAATGGTGATCCACAGGTTTGTGGTACGGATCAAATGAAAAAAAAATGTAAGGCACTTAGCAATAGTAGGCACTTAATAAATGCTTGTTTCTTCCCTCTGCCCCCAAAGCATGCTTTACTAATTAACCAAACTAATGGATTTTTTGTTTTTGTTGCTCAGTTGTATCCATTGTGTCCAACTCTTTGTGGCTCCATTCTGAGGTTTTCTTGTCGAAGATATTGATTAGAGTGGTTTGTCATTTCGTTCTCCAGTTCATTTTACAGATGAGGAAACTAAGGCAAACAGAATTAAGTGACTTGCCCCCATGGTCACATAGCTAGGGAGTGTCTGAGGCTGGATTTGGACTAAGGTCTTCCTGCCCCCAGGTCTGGCACTCTATCCACTGTGCCACCTAGCTTTTCCAATCCAATGAATGACCAACCATAATTCCAAAGGACTCCCAAAGAGGCATCTCAGAGTGCTGGCTAAATTTTTTGTTTGTTTGCAGTAATTTGTTTTTTCTTGACTATGGATGTTTTTGTAATTGATTTTGTTTTTCTAACTTTCTCAATGGGAGGAAGGGGAAGGTGGGAGGGAGACAATTTCCTATTAGGTAAATGACAAAAAGATTATTATTTTCATTTTTTAAATGGAGAAACCAAAGTTACCAAAGATAAGTGTCATTAAGTTGTCTTCAGCTAGAGGTTGGGCCTTTTTAGGTATGTGCTAGTGGGAAACTCCTTTTATGTATGGGTTGGATTAGATGAGTACTGAGGTGCCTTCCAATTCTCTAATTCTGCAATTTTGCCCAAACTATGTAGCCACTAAGTGACAGATCTGGGATTTAACTCTAAATCAGAGGTTCATAAAAAATGTTTGCTTGGTTTTTTTTTAATGTCATAGATCTCTTTGGGAGTCTAATGAAGTTTATAAACCCCTTCTCGGTAGATAT
>CM053587.1:281277091-281320758 GCA_028646515.1 Pseudochirops corinnae
ATTTTGCATTTTATAATGCTCTCCAATTCTTCTTTGGTCATAAAGTCCTTCCTATTCCATAAATCTGACAAGTAAACTATTCCTTGCTTCCCCAGATTATTTACAGTATCAGCCTTTATACCTAGATCATGCACCCATTTAGACTTGACTTTGGTGTATGGCGTTAGATGATGGTCTATACCCAGTTTCTGCCATACTATGTTCCAATTTTCCCAGCATCAACTATAATTTCTAGTAAACTTTTCAATGTCAATACTTCAGATTTGGTAACTTTCTGTATTTTTTGAAACATGAAAAATTCCCAAATCAGGCAGAACCTAGATCCCTTCCCTTGTTTGGCTTTAGCCCTGTTCTGTGAGGGGAAGAAGAGAGGGAAGGAAAAAAAAAACACACAACAACACATTTATTAGGCACCAACTCTATAGTAGGCATTGTGCTAAATGTAGAAGTGCAATTAACCAGTTATGGAACCTTGGATAAATTACCAAAAGCTCATTGGGCCTCATTTTCTTCATCTGAAAAGGAAGAAGTTGATCTTAAAGTTCTCTAAGCCCCTTTCCAGTTTTGACATTCTCCATTCTCACATTTTACCTACCAATGACCCTACCAGCTCAAAAAGTGTGATAAAGTGACTGGGGGGCTAGACTTGGTGTCAGGAAGACATGTGTCAAACATTACAGTCAACGCTTACCAAGTGAGTGAGCAAATCACTTAAACTCTCTGGGCTGAAGTTTCCTCATCTATAAAATGGAGATAATAATATCTATAGAATTGATTTTAGAAAAGGTTTGTGAAATTCATATGGGATAATGTCTGCTAAATGTTCTGCAAACCTTAAAGCAACAGGTAGAAGTCAGGTATTACTATCCCTCTCAGCTCTCATATTTTTTGTTTTAATATTCTGTATCCCAAGGTCTCTAACTTTCTAGAATTGTATGTTTTAATATTCTGTGTTTCATGGTCTTTTCTTGTTCTATACTTCTATGATGCTGTGTTAGTTCATTATATGCTTTGCTCAGGGACCAACAGGTGGAAAATGAATAGATTTATAACTGGGCATTTCTGAGGACAAGTGTCCTGGGATTGGGGAAAAGAGACCTCTAGAAAACTAGAGCTGACAGCATGAGAATGTTAGTTTCCTAAGGCTATATCTGACCTTAAAGTCAAGGGATAGAAGGGGTCAAAGTATAAAGAAGTAGGAACAGCTACTAAGTGAAACCTCCTTCTGCTTTACAGATTTGCTTTAAGTTGCTTCTACTGTTACTCCCCAGTGTGGGTAAGGACTCAGAAAGCCAATAGATAAAAGGTGTCATGTTAAGTAAAAAGCCCTGTTTTAAAATAGAACTGAGAGGTACATCAAAGGGTCAGGGTCCTTCCAGAGAGCAAGATTGATCTGTATCAGATCTGATATGGATAAAGTGAAGGAAGATCCCCTCCTCTCCAAACCTACATTATTATAAACAAAGAAGATGGAAAATGAGGAGAGATTGAGGGTTGAAGTGAGAGGTGATGACATAATAAGCAACAGGGATAAAGGGAATTGACAATTCCATAAAATCACAGAAGCCATATGGGACCTTAATTTGGCATATGATGAAGCAGAACCAGAAAAGGAAGTAATTCATGTAAAACCACAATTAGTAAACAGAGGAGTATTTTATAAGACTAGAACCCAAATTTTTTGGCTCTTTTCTAATTTCTGGGGAGACTAGTCCTAGCCTGGGAGATTCTCAAGAAAGTTCTGGGACACAGAGTGAGGGCCTTGCACTCCTTGTCAAGGGCTTTTCTAGCTAAAAAAAAAAAAAGACCGAAGAGGATTTTGGGAATGGAAAGGAGAGCAAATGTGGAAGAGCAGGGAGAATGGGGAAGGGATGGGAAAAGAACAGGAAGAGAATAGGAAGAGGGTGAAAGGTCATACAATAAATTTGTTTTCTTTTCTTTTTTCTTTTTTTTTTGGCTGGAATGAATTTTTGAAGTTATTCAACCAAACATTTTAGTTTTACAAAGAGCTAAGAAAGGAAGGGACACCCAAGGTCACATAGCTAATTAATGGAAGAAATGAGGGAAAGGAAAGGAAAAATCAGTCAACAAACATCTATTATACACCAAACAATGGACTAGGGACTGTGTTAGTTGCTGGGGATGTGAACACTTAGAAGAAATGGTTCCTGAGCTTGAAAGCTCATATTCTACCAAGGGAGACAAAATGAATATATCAGTTACAAGATGTGAGAGTAGAAAGAGAGCTCAGTGGTCATCTTCTCTAACTCATGCACAAAATGAATAGATGAGTCACCACTATAACATATCGGCAGGTGGCCATTTAGTCTCTCTGCCTGAAGACCTTCAAGGAGGGGGAGGCCACCTCCACTAGAGAAAACCCATTCCACTAGTGAAGCACTTTGATCAACAGGAATTTTGTTTCTTGACATCAAACCTATATTTACCACTTTGAAACTTCACTTGCTCTTAATTCTGCCTTTTGGACCAACCAAACACATTTTAATAGTTCTCCCACAATACCACTTAAAATACAAGATGAAAGTTATATCTCCCGAATCCTCTCCTCTTCTTTCCTCTCTTCTCTTGTTTCTCTAGATAGATGGATAGATGGATAGATAGATAGATAAATAGATGATAGACAGATAGGTAGAAAGATAGATAGATAGATACATAGATACATAGATAGACAGATACATAGATAGATACATAGATAGATAGATAGTTGAAACAGACAGACAGACAGATAGATAGATAGACAGACAGACAGACAGACAGACAGACAGATAGATAGATAGATAAATAGATAGATAGATAGATGATAAATGGGTTTACAGATGCATTTGTAAGTAGGGAAGGAAAAAGGGAATAAACATTTATTTGGCACCTACAAAACAGAATTGTTCAGCGACAGATAATGTTGGCCTATGTTAGAGTGGTGCCTCTTGGAGTAAAGAGATGATAGATGTAAGAAATATCATGGTAGAGAAGGAAAGACAAGAGAAGTGATTGGATTTGTATAGTAGATAAGAGTGAAGAGTAGAGGATAATACTAAGTTTGGAAATCTGAGTGTCTGGAAGAATGGAGGCTCCTTCAAGAGAAGCAGAGAAGATTGAAAGAAGAATGTTGGTTGGGGAAAAGATAAGGAATTCTCTTTGATATGTTGATGTGAAGATACATATGGGATAAATGATTTGAAATGTCCAGTAGGCAAATGTTGACAAAGGCCTGAAACTCTGTTGGTCAGTCATCTGCATGCTAGCCAAACCCACAGGACATGTTGAAGTAACCAAAAGCCTGAGTAGAAGGGGAGAGAGGATGGAAGGAGTAGGCAAATGAGTCGTGTTGGTATTGAGCCAAAGGACTTGGGGAATTAGAAAAATAATAATAATAATATCTAATATTTACATAGAGCTTTGAGGGTGACAAAGCACTTAATGCATGATTTGACCTCACAGAAACCCCATAAATTAGGTAGTAGGATTATCTTCAGTTTTCGCAGGGGGAAAGGAAAGGTTCAGTGAGGTTAAATGATTTACCTAAGATCACACAGGTAATCAATATCTGAGGCAGGATCTGAACCCATCTCTTCTTGGCTCTAACTCTAGCCCCCTGTTCAGTATACAATTTTGACTGAGAATAACAGAAAAAAATAACTTTGTTCAGGAAGAAGAAGCTTAAGTGGTAAAAAAAAAAAAATGATTCTCAGTAAGGGGATTTGTACACATTAGCCATGGACAGAAGCTCACCATGTGTACATATGGACCAGGAGTTCAGGGAAATTGATGGATGCTGGGGAAGAGTAAAGGGACCACATTCTTCTTTTCTTTCCCTTGGGGTATCTAGACCAAAATGACTCTTTTCAATTCTGGCACACCATAAACAATGCCATTGTTGATTTTTTTCCCCATAGGTTCCTACTGAGCTGTGACTTTTTCAAAGCCAATACCTATGATGATCTTTAATTCAAAGCTAAAAATATCACTGCCTGCTGTTTTCTAACACACACTATAAACACAGCCCTTGTAGCCTTGCTGACCATTTCCTTCTGCTCTTTGTAGGACCCAGTGTAAAGTATCTTCTTTCCATCAGGGCATCATGGAAGTGTGTTTTTAATGTAATGGTAGAGTCGTTCTGAATCAAGATTCCGAAGACCCCAAATTTTAGACTTTAAACAAACTGTTTCCTAGCTCCATGACCTTGGAAAAGGCATCCCATCCATCTAGCTGGGCCTCAGATTGCTCATATATAAGATGAGAGGGTTAATAGTAATTGCTAGCATTTCTCTGCACTTTAAGGTTTACAAAGTGCTTTACATTTGATCCTCACAATAACACTGGGGAGAGGAGCAGTAGTATTATCCCTGGATTTGAACTCATGTTTTCCCATCCCCAGGTCTAGCGCTCTATCTGTACAATGCTTAGTTGCCTCCGTATCATCTTCTCCTCCTCACTCTAATTCATCCTCCACGTCCAAGCTGTGGTCAGATGTCATCATTTTTGTCTCCGAAATATCTCTTGGATATGTTTCTTTCTACTTGTCAGCTTAAAGTCCTTCACAACTTGGCCCCTTCCTACCTTTCTAGTCTTTTCACTATGTACTTCTATCCCTCCACTCTAGATTCATTGATCTTTTTGTGCTAATTCCTTGTACAGGACAGATCTCTCCACTCTGTGGGGAGCAATCATGCCTGGAATGTTCTCCTTCCTCCTGTCTTTTGCAGAAGTCTTTCCCCCCACCAGTTTCTTCTGAGATTATCTCTCATTTTCACTGTATATATTTTGCATGTACATAGTTATTTGGATGTTACTTCCCCTATAAGAAAGTGAGCTCCTTGAAGGTAGAGAAAGTGTTTTTGTCTGTCTTTGTATCCCCACTGCTTATCACAGTTCGAGGCCTGTAGTAAGCCCTTAATAAAGGTCCTAGTCTTAGCTATCAGTCAGAAGAAATGCCCAGACCTGGAGCATGAGGAAATGGCATAGTTAAACTGGGTATCTTATATCTTTTTTTTCTTTTTGTTTTAATCACTGATGCTGATTGGTTAGGTTGGTCTCTCCAAGGAAAGAAGTGAATTTGTAGCAAGAAAGAGTCAGTTAGACTGACAAATGTAGTCCCTGATTCCAAAGGCTGGCAGAATTGTCAAGTTAGGTTTACTTGGCCTAATTTTACTGATACATTCTAAGACACATTGGTTCTGCTTACTCTATGACTTGAAAATTTGTAAATGGCTGCAACTCCCTTTGTCTAGTTCTGCATGAAAAAAATAAAAAACAAAACACCTATAGACCCAGTGCTCCTAGGGTTTAACTATAACAAGCATTTTTTTTCCTAAATGCTTGCAATTATCTTTCTCAGGAGGAAAACTAAACAAACTGGATTCCAGGGAGGCAGGGCATAGTTGAGCATATGCATTTGCAATACTTTTTCCCATTAAATTCATTTGTTTGCCATCAATAAAACCCTATAGCTAAATGAACCACATGTATCTCAAAGTTATGTCAGGTAACAACCCAGAGGCTGACCCTAAACTTTATCCAAAAAACTTATGCTTTCCCTTCAACAGAAGAATGACAAATAATTATAGCAAAAACAACTCACATTTCTATTGTGTTTTAAGGTTAATAAGCTGGTGACCTAGGTGATCCATTTTTAAAATTTTCAATGTGAGCATGTACACCTAGGAAACTGGCAAATGCTAGATATCAGTCTGATTTTTTTGTTTTGTTTTGTTGATTGTCTAGACTTAAGAAAGTCATGTAGAAAATGTTAATAATGCATATTAAACTTAAAAGTGTATGTGAAAGCAGATTCTACTTTGTTTTGGAAACGATTGTTTTATTTCTTAAGTTGAGAATAAAATGGTTTTTATAAAAGTGTATATGAGAGCATTTCTGGAGAGCTGGTTTTTAAACATTTACCAGCATAACACTCTTTATAAGGAAATTTCCTTACAACTCTGTGGAGTAAGTAGTACAGGTGTTATACCCATTTCATAGATAAGAAAGCTGAGAATCAAACAGGTTAAGTGGCTTGTTAATGTCACCAAGCTAGTAAATCTCAAACTTGACATTCATTCATTCAGTCAACTAGATTCTATTAAATGACTACTATGATCCAGGCTTGTGTAAAGTGCTGAGTGTACAAAAAAAGCAAAAGACAAACCCTCTTTTCAAGGAGCTCACAGTCTAAGAGGGGAGACCACATCAAAGAGCTACCTACAAAGAGGAGATATACACACATATATTCAAACTGTGTGTGGTAAGAGGATTTTTTTGTTGTTGATTTTATGACCACCATCTCCTTAAGACATCTAATCATAGCACTAGCTGAAACTTGCAGAATTTAGCTAGCATCAGTTTTTGGCTCCAGTGATTAACTAGTTAGCGATAGGAGAATTTTTGGTTCAGCTTTTTTACTTAAAATAAGCACGTCAAGTAACAGAGTATAGGTGTGGTGTTAATGGTTAGTCTACAAATTCCAGCTATATCCTCGGTATTTACTAACTAGTCTATGATTATACCTGATATAGATCTCCCTCTTCTGTTGTCTTGTCTTTGGTAGCTCCTCTTCTGCTCTCTGTAAAATTCCACTGTATCCATCCTGCCTGATGTAACTGAGATGTATACAAGGTTGCTGTAAAGACTGCTCAAAGCCCACTGGTTTTTGTATACCATGGATCTTTGCTCAGTATACACACATAAATACATATACATATGTACATGTATACATAGAAGTATATATACATATACAAAAATCTCTGATTAATATATAATCTTTGATATAATATATAGTATATTATTACTTCTAATAATATATGTGATCTCTAATATATATTCATCTACTGATTATGATAAATTAATATTATGAATGTCTCTCTGTGTTAATAGATATTATTGGTAGCATCACCTATCAATGAGTACTTGGACAATTTTTATGTCAAAACCAAGTATCCTGACCAAAGCTCCTAGCTACAAACTTTCTGACTTTTTCCTTCTCTATGTGCTTTTTTCTCTTTATGGGTCATAGAGTTTAGAGCTACACAAAACTGTAAAGAACATTTAATCCAAACCTCTTCCTTTTATAGATGAAGGAACTGGGACCTACAAAGTTGAGTGTCTTTCCCAAGGTTATACAGATAGTAAATAAGGTAACATATATAAAGTGCTTTGCAAATTTTAAAATGCGAGAGATGCTAGCCCTTGTTAATATTAATGGTAGTAGTAAATATCAGAGACTCATTTGTACTCAAGTCACCTAACTCCTGCAGATTTCAATTTTCAATTGAAATGCTCTAAGAAAACATGGGGACCTCATTCCTAGCATTAACTGCGTGCCTGTCATCCCCTGTGGCTGCTTTGTGTCACTGTGCTCTGTTCTAGTTCAGAGCCTGGGTGAGAGTTATTTTGCATTCAACAATAAAGATTACAAGTTAATTTGTATTTTTTAAGCCTCAGGCCTTTTTACAACTAAATGTGTAGCAACAGAAATTGTTTCTTAAAAGACCAAACCTTGTAAAGTCCTCCACTTGGAATCAATAAATCAACTGCACAGTTATGAGTCAGGAATAGGACAGGCTAGATCATAGTGCAGTTAAGAGGAACTTGGGAACTGCATTTGACCATGAGCTAGCTATGAGTCATAAGTACAACTTGGGAGTCCAAAGAGCTGCCTCAATCTTACACTATTCTTGCAGAGAGACAGAACATCTAGGAGGGAAGTGATAGTTTCATTTTCCTCTTCATTGATCAGGCCCCAGCTAAAGTGATTTGTTCTGTTCTGGCTTTAGGAACAACTATTTTCAGCTCAATATATAGTTTTATATGGGTAAGTTGTATACTTATGTTTAAACTCCTTGAGGGCAGAGGTTTTTCATTTTTATCTTTCTATCATCAACGCCTTGGATAGTGCTCAATAAATGTTTATTGATTGACTAATAAGAAAAAACTTCCTAACACTGAGCAATTAAACAAGGAAAGGAACTGACCACATATACTGTCTGTCTGTCTCTCTCTGTCTCTCTGTCTCTGTCTCTCTCTCTCGTGCTTTCTTTTCTCTCCCTCTCTTTCCCTTTTTCTCACTCTTTCTCTCTCTCCCTCTCTCTCCTTTTTTCTCATTCTCTCTCCCTCCCTCTCTATTCTTCTCTGTCTCTGTCTGTCTCTCTGTCTCTGTTTCTCTTCCAGCAGACTCTGGAGAAACTATTACTAAGGATGCTAAATTACTGCCCTCAGCAAGAGCCATATACCTAATAACCACAATGCACATTTCTCTAGTATTTTCAAGTTTTCAGTGATTTTCCTCACACATGCGTGCATACACACACACACACACACACACACACACACACACACCTATACTACCAGTATAGTACCCCCATTTTAGAGATGAAAATATTTGAGATTCAGAAACAATGAATTTAGTATCATGTGACAAGTTTGGGAAGTAGGTTCTCAAGTGCAGAAATTCTGACTCCATGACTTGCATATGATATTCTTATTCATACACGATACAGTAACTCTGACTGTCTCAACTGAGTTGTGTAGGAAAAGCAAAGCACTGTGAGCATTCCAGGTGTGGGAGACAGCCAGAGAAAATTCTTGGAGCCGAGATGGCTTTTGTTAATGGAACAGCAAGTTGGTGTGGTGGGGAGACTGGAAAGGTAAGAGGGGGCCTTGGTTTAAGACTCTGTGGAGACTTTCATACCTTTAGGAGCAACGCCCAAATGATAATATCTCTCTTCTATGATGACCTCTCAAATCCTTGAAGCAGATATCATGCACCTGCCAGTTCTTTTCTTCTCCAGTCCAAACATACTTAATTCTTTTCAAGTGATTCTGATATGGCTTAGACTCAAAACCAGTCATTGTACTAATTACTCTTCTCTGGATACTTCTAAAGGTTTTCACTGATGTGTGGTGTCCTAAATTAATCATAATAGTCTTGGTTTGTCATGATCAGAATTTAGTATAGCAGGACAATAGCCTCTTTCATTTTGGACACTTAGAAAGTACACACAATAAGTTGTGTCAGAGAGCTAAACATTTACCAGCACACCCCTATAACTCCCTCTCTTCCTTCTCCCTTCATGGCTCTCCTTCATCTCTTTATCTTTGTTTCATCTCTTTCCTTTTCTACCTCTCTCACACTCTTATTTCTCTAATTCCCCTTCTCTCTTTTGCTATTCCTCATTTTCCCATCCTTCTTTGGTTCTTTCTTTGATCCTCTTTTTCTATCTTCTTTCTCCCATCTCTACTTCCACCTTCCTTTCTCATCCTTCCTTTGTCTTCCACATTGTGTCTCTCATCTTTCTTCCCTTCCTTCACATCCCTCCGTCTCCCTCTTACCATCTCTCTCTCCATGTTTTCCCCATCTTTTCCCTTACCCCACTGTCTATCTCTCATTTCTACCCTCCTTCCACATCTACCTCTTTCCATTCCTCTTCTCCCACTTTACCCATCCCTCTCAATACTTCTATACCACTCCTCCTTTCATCTTCTCTTCATATCTCTCATCCCTATTATAAATCTCTCCCAAGTTCCTCTCCCTGTTTTCTCTTTCTCTCTCCTTTTTTCTCTCCCTAGTCCAACTCCAAGTTTCCATTGTCTTCCTCTCTTCTCTCTCCTATCTTTTTCTATCTCTCTCATTTCTCTCCCTTTCACTCCTTTTCAAGTTCTTCATCTCTCCTCTCTGCCTCTCCCTCTCCCCTCTTCCTCCCTCCAACTAGATTGAAACAGAGCAGGAATGTGCATATTGAAGCTGCCTCCTACTAAAACTTCCTATTGGCACAGATGCTTCAAACCCTTTCAAGTTTCACCTGAAAATATTCCTTTGTTACTGAGAGAAGCTCCCCCCACCCCCATGGTCTCCAAATTCTCTGAGGCTATCAATTGTTGCAACTGGGATGTCTAAAGGTGACTGTGGAAAGCAGGGAACAGAAAGACTTTGTCCCAGGTTTGGCCACTCCCAAACAAGTCAGCTTATCAGATGTGAGGGATTTGGGAACTTCAGTGAAGAGGGTCTTCCTTGGCAAGAAAAACCTTGTTCCAAAAATACCCATAGAGGAGGTGTGTTATCTTCCCCAAGCTGCAGGCCCTTTCTCTCTCATGCACAAAAGACTGAGTTTTAAGTTTTACAATGGAGACCAAACCCTTCTTTGCCCAGCCTACTGCCCAACTTACTACCCTTAATCTCCTCTAGACATTTTTTTTCTTTTTCTCCCCTCAGAGGTCTAGGCCTTCTTCATAGACTGAGTAGGTGGTTCCCTACAGGGAGTATTTGAAAAGACTCTGGAGATGATCCAGGGCAACAGTGTCTCCACTACACAATTTGGGCTGATGCTTAAAATGCCAGGCAAAAGCAACATTAATGAAGGATGATAATATAATCCTTTTCTGCAAAGCACATTACCACATTTGAACTTCCCAACATTCCTTATTTTCCATCCCAGCTTTTCAGTTTCAGAACAATATTGGATAAATTGGAGAATGTATAGGAGAGCGCAGCCAGCATGGGGAAAGGCCTTGAATCCCTGTGTTTTTAGGATTAAATAGAGGGAAAAGGAGATAGTTAGCATAGAGAAAAGGAGCCTCATTAAGGATATGTTAACTGTCTTCAAGTAATTTTGGGGGGCTGTTATAGGGAAAAGAAAGCATTAGATTTTTTTTTCTACTTGGATACACAAGGAAGAAATGGGATTAATGGACAAAAAACAATTTTAGGCTTTCTGTCAGGAAAAAATTTCCAATAATGACAGCAACTTCAAAATAGAATTCACTGACTCAGTAAGTGGTGGGTTCCCCTTCCTTGGAGGTCTTCAAGCGCAGACTGGATGACAACTTTCTGGGTATGTTTTAGTGGGATATTCTTTCAAGTCTGGAATGGAACAGATGGCCACTGAGGTCTCTTCCAACTCTCATCTAATGGATCTATGATTCTCTCTAATGATACGTATCAAACCCTTCTATATTCTTTCATCCTGTGTGACATTTATCTGTATCCTCTTATAAATCTAGTAGAAGCTTCACTCAACCAGAGACATTCCTCTAGCTCTCTTGACATTGAATGGATGCCAGGGGATACATATATTTGAGGGTTATCCCTTACTTTCTCTAATTAACAAATCCATTATTTTGTTTTCCCTTGATGCTTTTAATGGTATCTTTTATGTATCTCTTCCAGCACACTTCTTAGTGTATTACGTATTGCTGACTTTTCAAGTATATTACATGTCTTTCTATTTTCATTTTGGCAATTAATTCTCTATTTGGTAATTAAAGCTCTGTACCTTATAACATTACTGGGGGAATACAAGTATAAAAGAGATGGGTCTTTATTTCAGTGAGAAGTTTGAGGATTATTGAAGGGACTGTGAAATTCCCCAAATGTAATCCAGGCTACTCTCCTCCTCCTACTCAATTCTGGGTCCACCGACTTGTCCATCCACACTATTTCATCCTTCTGTTGTTTGGCTTATTTCCACAAGACTTCCTCTACTGTGCCATAGAAACTTCCTCATCCACTAAGTCATTTCATCTATTCTGGGACTACTTCTACACCATCATTTTCCCACATCCCCACCCCAGGCCCCACTTTCAAATTGACTGATTCTTCTTTAATTCTCCAATTTAAGGAGGATGTATCTTCATTCCTCTCCAAACTTCTCTGTTGATTCTTCTTCAGAAGAATCTATCGTGTCCTTGTGCTGCGTACCTTCTCCCTCCTCCCCCTCCACCCTTTTCAGTTCTCTTTTATAAGTTGTTTTCTTTTACTTTGTAAGCTCCTTAAGGTCAGGGACTGTTTTCTTTCGGCTTCAATGTATATTCCCAATGCTTGGCATAATGCCTGGCACATCATAAACTCTGAGTAAAGGCTTGTTGAGTAACTGATTTTATAGGTGTTATTATCCCTGTTTTAGAAATGAAAAGTCTAAGATTCAAAGAAGTGATTTCACTTGCTTATGATCAACTGGTAGCAGGCAGGACTTAAACTCATGTCTTCTATACTCCAAACAGTTCTCTTTCAATAGATGACATTACCTGTTGGGTTCCATTGATCTGAGGCTACAGTCAAGTTGAATGACTATCTCTGTGACATAATCAGTTGGCATGTTCAGCTGTTGACTGAAAGGTACAAGGTCGAACATGTCTAGGAATATTTTCCTCTCTAGAAGTTTTTAAATAAAAGTTAGGAGACCATTTATCCATCAAGGCAGAATGAAGAAAGTGAGAAGGATTTCCTATGCTTCATTATCAATAGATAAAATTCTTTTCCCTCTTTAATTAGTCCCACCTTACTCTCAGGGCTTTATACAGTCCTCCAGAGTCATAGTACCACTGTCACCATATGGTCTGAACTCTCCTTGGAAAGGAAATATTTGAGGTTGCTAGAAAGGCTACCATTCCCATTACTTCTCAACAACACATACGTACATATATACATACATGCGTACATACGTACATATATACATATATACATTTAGCAAAGCCCCATCTCTACCTCAATAACTCATATAGACATTCAGGCTTATAGTACTAGCCTGAATGTTTGGTCTCCTCCAAAAGGAAAATAAATGTTGGTAGGCAACCCTCTTTCCCATTGTATATACATTAGCCAATTAACATAGATAGCAATGTGTAAAGTTCAAGTTCTCTGCACCTTCCAATCATAGCAGGTCCTTGCTGGTTCTCTGGCTCTGATGTCATGGTGTTATTAGATCTTTAGTCCAAGAACTCACAACATTTCTCTAGGGTGCTGGGGTTTAGATTACTCTCAGCTTACAGTACCATGGTTTCCTTCTCCACAGTTTCCATCTCTGGGACAAATAGTCTCTATCACTTCTTCCTCATAACTCGGGTCAAAAACTCAAGGTCCAAGAACTACATCTATGTTTTTATGTGTAAGAGCATGTACAATGTCAGTATTCCTTTCTCTGCCCCAAAGTTTCCATTAGCAACTGGGTTGAATGACTGCCTAGACCTCTCTCCACCCAGAAACCCAGGTCCACTCAGTTTGGTTCTGGTTCTTTGGTCTATTCTTAGCTGTTTCAGCACTTTTCTCTTCAGTGGGTTGATTCTGTAATTTTAACTACCTCTTACTTTTCCACAGGCCAAGAACAAAGGACTACTCCTATCCCGCAATAATCTAAGGCAAATTTTTCATCCTCAATCAATGAGATTTATGGAGATGTCCTTATCCTCTCTAGGACGTTAACGAACATTTCCTAGCAGATCCTCTCCTCCCAAACTCTTAAGGTTAAATGATCATGTCCAAACCTTCCATACATAGAAATAAAGTACCAATCAAATTCTGGCCATACCAAAAGCTCATTCAATTGATTAGGGAACTCCCTTAGATCCATTTCCCATGTAAATGTGTTATTAATTTGCTTTAAAAAAATTTTTTTCAGATCTTAGCCCTGACAATTACTAGTAAATAAGAACATAATCTCCTAACTTCTCAGAGCCTTGGTGTTCTGCACTGTAAAATGGGAGCAATGTTATTTGAACTATTCACCTCATTTATTAGTTGGTTGCTGTGCTTCATTCTCTAAGAGAACCAAAATGACAACACTATGTTAGAGTCAGGTTACAATGGGTCCAACTGTGGCTGATCAGACCAATATGAGCTTGGAGTGCTCATATGAGGTCAGGCACAAACTGTTAATATTTGGGGTGGATTCTCTAAATTTGCACATCTCCTTTTTCTTTTGAGCTGTATCGATTCTGCTTTGCTCACAGAGCACAGCACTTTCTCTGATGAGGGCAGGCCTTGCTGGGCAATCATGTGCCAGAGTATCCTACGTCACCCAATCAATTGTAAAGTTCTTAAGAGAGACCTTGAATCACTTTTTCTGACCACCATATGAATACTTGCCCTGTGTGAGTTCTCCATAAAATAGTCTTTTTGGCAAATCTACATCTGGCATTTGAACAACGTGGGCAGCCCTTTATGGTTGCACTCTCTGCAGTAGAGTTTGAATGCTTGGAAGTTTAGTTGAAGAAAAAAACTCAGTGTCTAGCATCTTACCCTGCCAGGTGATCTTTAGAGTCTTCCTAAGACAATTCACATTGAAGCAATTCAGTTTCCTGGCATGGTGCTGGTATGTTGTCCGAGTTTCACAGGCATACAACCATGATGTCAGCACAACAGCTCTGTAGACCTTCATTTTGGTAGTCAGTTTAATATCTCTTCTCTCTCACACTTTCTTGTGAAGTCTCCCAAACACTGAGCTAACTCTGGCAATGTGTTTGTCAATCTCATTATCAGTGCGTACATCCCTGGAATGTATACTGCCAAAGTAAGTGAACTGATACACAGTATTCAAAACTTTGTTCGTTGTAACCAGTGGTTCCACATATGGATGGTATGGTGCTGGTTGAGGGAGCACCTGTGTTTTCTTGGTGTTAATCATCAGGCCAAAATTATCACAAGCAGCAGAGAATTGATCCATACTTTGTTGCATCTCAACTTCAAAGGCTATATTGAGTACACAATCATCTGTGAACAAAAAATCATGCACCAACACTCCCTGCACTTTGGTCTTGGCTTATAGTCCTTTCAAGTTGAAGAATTTATCATCAGTGCAGTAGCTAAGCTTGATGCTGTGTTTGTCTTCATTGAAGGAGCTTGACAACATGACTGAAAACATCATGCTAAAAAGCACGGGAGCAAGCACACAGTTTGACTCTGTTGGCGACTTGGAAAGCATTCATTATCCAGAACCCAGGTAAGCATACCATTATGAAATTGACATGCAATGCTGATAAGCTTCTCTGGGCAGCCAAATTTTCAAATTTTGACATAATTTTCCATAAGCCCTCACACTTGACAATATCAAAGGCTGTGGTCATATCTACAAACCTTGTGTATGGACTGCTCCTGGAATTTCTCCTGGTATTGTTGGGCAGCAAACACCATATTAATCATTCCTTGGCCCTTTCTGAAGCCATACTGGCTCTCAGGTAGATGACCATCTTCTAGGTGAAGGACCAGCCTATTAAGGAGGAGTCTGGCAAGAATCTTGTCAGCAATTACTGAGAGAGGCACCTCTGTGATTGTCACAGGACAGTCTTTTTCTTTTACCTTTATAGAGATAAACAATGGAGGCATCCTCGAACTCCTGGGGGATATCTTCCTCTTGCCATATAACCTGGAAAATTTCAGTGAGTTTTTGTATAAGCAAATCTTGTAAATCTCAGCTGGAATAGAATCAGTGCCAGGTGCTTTACCACATGAAAGGAGCCTAATGGCATTCAAAACCTCTTCTTCAGTTGGAACTTCAGCTAGGGAGGGATTGAAATTCAACCTGAGGTAAATAGTCAAGGGCCTCAGCATTGATTGATGATGGTCTGTTAATAACACTATGGAAGTGTTCAGCTCATCTCTCTAGGATCATGCCCTTATCACTAATCAATGTGGCTCCATCAGCACTGAGTAGTTGAGATGCACCATAGGTCTTTGGTTCATAAATAGCCTTTAGGGTACCATAAAAGCACTTTGGATTGTTACTATCAGCATAAAATTGAATTTCATCTGCCTTCATACTGAGACAAGAATCCTGCATCTCTCTAAGCTTTGCTTATATTTTACTTTTGATGGAATTAAATGCTGCCTTCTTAGAGATGGATGAACTATCCTGCTGGTAAACCCTGTGAAGTTCTCCTTTTTCATTTAGCAGCTTCTAAATATCCCCCATCATTTTTGTCAAAGCAGTTTTGATGATTGTGAGTGTTCTGACCCAGATGAGGAAACGCAGTGCTATGTACCAAATCTCTGAAAGCTGTCCACTCCTTTTCTGTTCCACTGTTGCCAACTGTGTGTTGGCTCAACTTTCTCTCCATGTTAGCACCAAACTGTTACTGTCCAGAGAAGAGCTCTAATTTGTTGACATTAATTCTTCTGGTAGTCATTTAGTTTGGAAAGGATAAGTCTATGATCAGTCCAGAACTCTGTGACACACATTGCCTTCATTATTCTCACATCCTGTCTGTCTCTGCTTCTTACAATCACATAGTCTATTAAAAGTCAATGTTTGCTGTGAGTATATCCACGAAGTTTTATTGTGTTTAGGTAAACAGAAGACAGGGTTGATTATGAGAAAGTCATGAGATGCACAAGTCTTCAGTAATAAGTGACCATGGCTATTGGTGTTTCCAACTCCATTCCTTCCAAGGACACCCTCCCTGTCATGTTTGGTAGTCTGAGCCTACTCTAGCATTAAAGTCACCCAGAGTTATAAGCTCATCCTCTTCAGCACATTGATGATGAGGGTCTCCAGGTCCTCATAAAATTTTTCTTTGACTTCATCATGGTTCATCATGGTAGGAATATAGGCACTGATGGAAGTAGTGTGGCATTTTCCTGCAAGTGGCAATCACATTGTCTTCAGTCTGTCATTCACATCTTTTGGTAGGTATACAAGCTTGCTGACTAGATTAGTTTTGATTGCAAAACCTACACCAACTTCATGGTGCTCACCTTCCCTGGCCCCTCCAGAAAAATGTGTCTCCAGCTCTGATTTTAGTAAGCTGGCCTCCATTTGCCAGCCTTGTTTTACTCAGGGTTGCTATTTGGATGTGATACCGGCTGAATTCTCTCACAACAAAAGCTATTTGTCTTTCAGGTCTACTGGATTTTGTGTTGTCTGTAAGTGTGTACACATTCCATGCACCAATGGTGAGCGAATTATCTTTGCAGAAGTTTTTGTACAATTTTTTGTGTTTTGACCACAGGGTCATCTCTGCCTGCCCTGGTAATCAGGCCAGGGTCGAGTAAGCAGACAATTTCTAGGGCACCTTTCCTAGGACCTTCTTCATACCAGGAGTGAGTAGTATGATCCTTAAATGGCTGCTGAGACACCCAGGGGGCTGCTGAATCCCACTGCAGCTTCCAGTGAGAAGACAATCTTATAGCGTTTGCTGCCCATGTACAGGATTGTGACTACAGCTCCTGATGCTTAAGAGAGGTAAAAATAGTAAAATGGCATGGGTGATATCTTTTGATGAACATTATATAACATGCCCCTATACTTTTAACAAGGTGGAAAATGATCATGCCCAAACCTGCCATACGTATATAGAAAGTACCAAACAAATGCTGGCTATCCTGAAAGCTCATACAGCTGATTAGCGAACTCCCTGGGATCAACTTCCCATGTGAATGTGATATTCTTTTTCTTTTTTTTATTTTTCAGATCTTGACTCTGGTATTTACCAGCAAATATGACCATAAACCCTTAAGCTCTCAGAGTCTTGGAGTTCTTCACTGTAAAATGGGGACAATGGTATTTGAACTATTTACCTCGTATAGTTGTGAAGGAAAGCATTTTATGCACCTTAAATTACAATAAAAATGTGAACTGTAATTCATTCCCCTTTATTCATGCTCCCCTCTATGCGGTTCCTCTGGTCTTGCTTACTCACAGAACGTGCTTACCCTCAGAAAGATTACAAAATGACAGGATTAAAGATTTGTAGCAGGAAGGGACCTACTCTTAATTGGACAATGGGGGAAACTGAGGCATGAGAGTAAAGTGGCTTGTCCAAATTCATATATAGCATCTCTTACTCTGATTTGGTCTATCCTATTTGCAACAGACCCTTGGCACTAGATAAGCCCTCTACTCTGGCTTGATACCATCTCACTTTTTAGTCAGTCAACAAGCATTTATTGAGGTCCTTCTATGTGTCAGTCACTGTGGTAAGTGCTGAGAATACAAAGAAAGGTGAAAACTGTCCCTGCTCTCAATGAGATCAGAGTCTAATGGGGCAAGCAACATGAAAACTACTATATATTAACAATATATATGCAAGATAGACGAACTATAATCCAGAAGGGTAAGGCATTACCATTAAGGAAGATTGGGAAAGGCTCCTAGGAGAAGGTGGGATTTTAGTTGGCATTTGAAGGAAGGCAGGGAAGATAGGAGGCAGATATAAGGAGGGAGAGAATTGAAGGAATGGAGGACAGCCAGTGAAAAAATGCACGATCCATGGAGTATACTGTGTGAAAAACAGCAGGGAGGCCAGTTCTCTGGATGGCAGAAGAAATGGTGGAAGTAACATATAAGAAGACTGGGAAGGGGGCAGGGAGGTGATGAATGGCTTTGAATATCAAATAGAGAATTTTCTATTTTATCCTGAAGGCTATAGGGAGCCATTGGAGTTTATTGAATAAGACTGTGACATGGTCAGACCAGTGCTTTAGAAAAATCATTTTGGCAAATGAGTGGAGATTGGACTAAAATAGGGAGAGACTTGAGGCCTGGGCCAGGTTGGTCTCTTCTCAAGAAGAGAGAAAAGTGAATGAATGTGAGAAATGTTATTGACTTTTAAGTCAACAGGGCTTGTCAATGGAATGGATAGGGATGGGCAGAGAGGGAGAAATTGTAGATGATACCTTGCAAACCTGGGTAACTGGGAGGATGGTGGTAATCTCTACAGTAATAGAGAAGTTGGGGAAAGCACAAGGTTTAGGGGAGGAAATATAATGAGTTCGATTTTGGATATGTTGAGTTCAAGATGTCTATAGAATATCTGTTGCAAGTTGTTCAAAAGGTAGTTGGAGAAGCAAGTCTAGAAGTTAGGTTCAAATAAGTAGTTTTGAAAATCATCAATACATAAATGATCATTGAATCCATGGGATCTATAAGATCACTAAGTGAATAACAGAGGGATAAATAAAGAAGGACCAGGTCAGAGGCCTAGGGGACAGTCATCCTCTCTTTTCTAGAATGTCTTATTCCTGGAAATTCCATGTTAGAAACTTCCCTATGCCATTTTCAGTTCTGGTACCTTCCTGTCTGTGATGTCAGTTATGGGGAGCAGATCATATTGCCTGAGTAAGAATCTATTACCCTTTCCTATAAATCTCCACACCTGATCTCTGAGCTATCCTAATTCACAGAGTGACAATAGTCCTTTCAATAAATCCCAGAGGAAAAGTAAGAATTTAGTTTCATCATGTACTAAGTCTGAGATACAACCTCTTGCAGTGGCATTGAAAACTTTCTGCTCACCTTGCCATGGCTTCAGGGGGGTCATGGTCCAGGTTATGGTAATTTCTGTAGTTACAGTTCTTCCTTGTCCTTCCCCCTTCGATTTAGAGGTGTCATCTGTTGCCCCAGTTTCTTTATTGGAGGAACATACTAACCTGGTGTCTCTCTCTTGCCCCCACCTACCTTTGCTCTAACTATGGTCTTTAGTCTGAATCTGAGTCACATCATGTAGTCTCACTAAAACATGGCAAATCAAGACTTCTTGATTTCTGCATTGATTGGCAGGTCTAATTCTTCTGTAGATCCTCCTTTAGCTGCCCAAATGATGGTTACAAGAGAGAACATTACCTCAGAAACAAAAATGGCCCGCAAATTTACAATAATGTTCCATTTCCTCATACCCTCAATAAAACTCTTGTTCATGGTCCAAAGCCAACCCCAGAAAATGCCACAATGCTTGTTGACTTGTTACTGGGCCAAATTCATCAGAGGCATAATGGGAGGAGGGAATATTTTTCATTTTCCAAGTGAATGAACAAATAGATTTTCTATTCATTATTCATCCATGTCTGAGGCTTAATGAATAGCTCAAGGGACAATCATTAAATTTGGGTATTTGTAGTGAGCCGGTCCAAGAACAGTTCAATAGACAAGTTTTTGAGTATCAATTTATTAAAATAATGAGTTTTACTTATTAGTATAATTATCTGGTATTTACTGACTTTTAAATTTTAATGTAGGCAAAGTGATTACAAAGACATTAAAACGTACCCAGACTGAATATATTTTACTTGGGTCAATTTGTGAAAACAGGTTCAAGCCACCCAACAGACCAATGTTAAATTTTTTTTAAAAATTGTTAATAATTTCTTTCCACGTGAATCAGTCTTTGTCTTTAATATGTTTTATCCCTTCTGCTGTTCCATTCTTCTTCTTGGAAATCAAGTCTCTATTCCCTTTCTCTCTCAGAAGATAAGCTCTTATCCTTAATTTTTAAAGGAACTTTATAAAGGATCATTAATTTAAAAGAGTTCAGCTCCGGATTCAGAAGGAGTTGAGGAAGTTTAGAAACCTTTCGCAACTACAAGTCAAGGGAATCAGTTGAAGGAATAAGGAATGTCTAACCTGAAGGAAAAAAAAAAGATTTGGGGTGATACGATAGCTATCTTCAAGTCAATTTGATGGACTATCCATAGTTATTTGCATATTGTGACCCTCATTAGAATGAAAGTTCTTTGAGGGGATTGAGATTGTTTTGTTTTGTTTTTTGTTTGTTTTTCTTGACTTTTCTATTTTGACCTTTGCACCATGTTTGGCACATAGTAGGCATGTAATAAATGCTTGTTGATTTGACTTGACTGTTATTTGCAAGAAAGATTAGTTTTGCTTATTTGCAGAGGAACCAGGAACAATGGGCAGAAGTTGAAAAAAAGGAAATTAACACTTGATGTAATGAAAACTTCCTATCAATTAGAGCTATCCAAAAGCAATATAACCCAAGTCCCAAAGTTCATTGGCATTGGACTGTCTCCCACAGTGGTAATCAATCACCAAACATTTAGGAAGCCCTTACTTTATGCCAGGCACAGTGCTAAGGGCAGGGTCAACGTCCTACACCTGCATGAGGGGCAGGGTGTGGTTGGTGAGGGCTAGAGAAGGGAAAGGTTTGGTTTCCTTGAGCTCTTGAGTCTCTTTAGGACTTCTCAAATTGTTTCAGTTTTTTTTCAAGACTTTCTTCAAGTTGCCATCATTGAGGAGAGAGTCCCCTATCAATGCATTGGCTTTGGGACCCAGGGCACAGCAGAATGGTCTACCTCCAGATGCAAAGGGTCTCCTCTCAGTGGAGGTCTTTAAACAGAGGCTGGATAACCACCTATCAGATACACTGTAGAGGGGACTTTGATGATTGTAGCCTTTCTTCTATCTGATGTTTCACTTCTGGGATCAAAGCAATAGCTAGGCCTCCATCTTCTGCTCCCAGGTTCTGGCTCCAAGTTTCCTTTAAAGTGACAGAGCTAAGGTTCCTGTAGACATCCTCAGGTGCTTACAGTCTCTGAGTATGGCGCCAGAAGAGTTGGTGTGAGGTGCTGTGCTATGCCTCAACACCAAAAAGCATCAAATGTCCCCATCATACATTAGTATCCTGGAGAAAGCTTACATCTGTGTTTAAGCTAATCCAGGTTGAAACCTATATTACTGACACTGTAAATATAGGAGCTGAACTACCCTGAGTTGAGCTGCTCCATCCACAGGTCCCAGCAGCAACTAACACAAAAAATAAGAGTCTGTCACCTCAACTAGTTGCGAGTATGCCCTCCCTACTCCACTCCCACACAAAGCTTGCTTGTTTGTATTGCTTTGAACTAGTGTGTTAATCCTGATATCCATCAAACCCCTTTTAGGAGGGTTGCTGGGTTAAGTAGGGCACTAGATACAATTATCTAAGGCCATTACTGTGCTACCAGAAGGTCAAAGACCCTAGCTCTAGCACAAAGTACCAATCTAGAAAGAAAGCCTGGACAAATAATTTAAGGGCAACAACAGATAAAAGAGTTATTATGAAGCCACGGATGCCTAAGACACAAACCAAGAAGAGAATATCTAAGAATCACTGATATACATGAAAACATTTCTGGCACAATAGTGCTGATAGTGATGGAAAAAGGGCTAAAGCAGGTGGGAGTACTGAATGGCAAAAGAGTCCCTTTTTCCATGCCGGATGGAGCTTGTATTTTCCTGATGGAAAAAACACTGGGGGAAAGAAAAATGAATGGAAACTTCAATTGTTGCTAGGCAGCCTGAAGCCTTTGCAAAGTAAGTTCATTAGCACCTGACAGGCAATCTTTCTTGATGGTACATGCCATCCTGGCCTGGCCACACACTTTCCAATATGCAAAGCTGGAGCTATAACTTTTCCTAGAAAATCAACACATGATAGATCTTGTGTTCTATTTCAATTCCTGCCCCCTCCATCGAAGATCTGATTTCAAATCCAACTTCAAACACTTCCCAGCTATGTGACCTTCCTCAAACTGTAAAATGGGGATAATTATAGCACCTGTCTCTCAGGATTGTTGGGAAGATCAAATGAAATGATATTTGCAAAGCAAAGTATCTGGCAAGTAATAAGTGCTATTTAAAGGTTGCCTATCATTAGTTTTGAGGCAATGTGATGTTCAAATCAGAAGACTTGGATTCAAATGATTTCTGTGTGTATTACTGTGTGACCTTGCAACTGTGTAGCCTTGGAAGCATCAGTTTTCTCGCTGATAAACTATGGGGGTTAGATCAAATCACTCTGCTAGAGTATGAGGTCTTTGAGAAGAAAGGCTGCTTCATTTGTGTCTTTATATTCCCAACTCCTAGTACATCACCGTAGTACACTGGAAGCATTTAATAAGTGTTTGTTGAAGGAAAGATTCATCATAGAAACTTTTGATTTAGAGTTGTAAACAATTGTAGAGATGATCTGGGCTGTTTGAAGAGGTTTGAAGAGTAAGAGGTTTCCAGACATAAGGAAGAGACCAAGCAAAGACACAAATAAGGAAAATGGAGTGTTGTGTTTGAGGAATATCAAAGGGACCAATAGGCTAGATCTTAGAGTGAGTGGAGGGGAGTAGAATGTAAGACAAGAATGGAAAGGTACTCAGTAAATCAATAAACATTTGTTTAGTGCCAACTGTGTGTTAGCCACTGCGCTAAGCATTGGGAATACCATGAAAGACAAGAGACAGTCCCTGCCCTCAAATCTAATGAAGGCAACATGTAAACAACTATGTACAAACCACCTTTTTATAACTGGAAATGATAAACAGAAGAAAAATAATAAAATTAAGGGGGATCAGGAAAAGTTTTGTTTTGTTTTGTTTTTTGAAGGTGGCAAGAAACCAGGGAAACAAGGAAACAAAGACCAGGAGTGAGAACATTCTAGACAGGGAAGACAAACAGTGAAAATGCCTCAGGTGTGGAGATGGAGTGTGCTGTGTATGGAATGACAAGGAGGCCAGAGTTACTGAATTGCAGAGTATGGCCAAGGATGAAAGGTATAAGAAGACTGTTTTATCCTAGAGGCAAAAGGAAGCCAGTAGGGTTTATAGAGTAAGGGGTAAGACCAATGCTTTAGGAAGATCACTTTTGGCCGTTGAGACTGGTGAATGAAATGCAGTAGGGAGCGATTTTAGCAAAAAAAGAAATCCAGTTAGGGTATTGCAATAGTCTTGATGAAAAGTGAGAACGATCTGAACTAGGTTGGTGACTGTGAGTGGAGAAAAGGGAACATATGTGACAGATGTTGTAGAGAAAGAAATTATAAAAGTTGCAACTGATGAGACAGAGATAGAGAGAGAGACACAGAGAGAGAGAGAGACAGAAAAAGAGACAGAAACAGAGAGAAGTTGAGGGTTAAACAGAGTATGTAGAATCTTCATGAATAGAATGACAGTGGTACCCTTGCTAGTAATAGGGAAGTTCAGAAGAGGGGAAGACTTGGAGAAAATATGAGTTCTGTCTTGGCCATGTTGGGTTCAATATGCTTACAGGATATCTAGTATGAGATGCTCACCTAGCAGTTGGAGCTGGAGCTCTGTGGAGAGCATAGAACCAAGTAAGTAGATCTAGTGATTATCTGCATAGAAAAAAAATTAAATCCTTGAGAGCCGGCTAGGTAGTGTAGTAGAGTGGTGGGCTTGGAACAAAGAAGACATGAGTTTGAATCCTGCCTCAGACGCTTGCTGTGCAATCTTGGGCGAGTCATTTAATCTCCCTCACCCTTGGTTTCCTCATCTATATAAAATAGAGATTATAATGGTACCTACTTCACAAGGTTGCTGTGAGGATCTAATGACATAACATATAAAGCGCTTTGCAAATGTTAAAGTACTATATAAATGCTGGTTATTATTTTTGTTATTATTGGAGTGAAAAGAGAAGAGGGCTAATGACAGAGCCTTAGAAAACACTTAGAATCAGTATTACATGGATGAAGATCCAGCAAAAGAAAATGAGGAGTCATCAGATGGGGAACAGTAGAACTGGAAGAAAGTGGTGTCACAAAAATCCAAAAGGAAAGAGTAACTAGGAGGAGAAGGACCAACAATGTCAAGCACTTTACACTTAAGTGCTTAATGGTGTATGTGGTATATGATGGTGGTTACTACTACTACTGCTACTACTACTACTACTACTACTACTACGGCTACTACTACTACTACTGCTACTACTGCTACTACTACAACTACTACTACTACAATACCTACTGCTACTACTATAACTACTACTACTACAACACCTACTGCTACTACTATAACAACTACTCCTACTACTACTACTGCTACTACTACTACTACTGCTATATCTACTACTACTACTACTACTACTACTACTACTACTACTACTACTACTACCACCATCACCATATGCTGCAGAGAGGCCAAGAGGGACTGGGTGGAGCAGAGGACATTAGACTGGGCAATTAAGAGATAACTTTGAGCAGGTTGCTCCCCTGACAGTCTGGAACAATGAGAATTATTAAGAGTGAGTCTTTGCTTCATCAAAAGTGAGTCCGACCCATGATAATAATGATTAGTGCTAAGGATCTAACATAATTCTCTTTCTAACCACAGACCACTTAAGAGGCTATGACAATAGTCAAGGTAAGAGGTCTTAATATCAACTTAATTTTCTATCCCAAAACACTTTCCTTAAAGCACCCTTGGGAGATATATTACATAGTACAAGTATTGTGATATTACAATGGAAGTTTGAGGCTTCCAAAGAGAAGTAAATTTCCCAAGGGCATCCAGGGAAGAAATATCAGGGCTAAGACTAGAATCCAAGTTTCCAATTCCAAGTTTAGTATATTTTCTACTATACTGTAAGATCTGAGCTTAATCAATGTTAATAGAAATTTTAAAAAGGATGAGAATAAAGAGAGAAGAAATAAAACTTGGTAACTGATTAGGTGTTGGGTGTGAGGGAAACAGAAAAGGAAAAGATGATTCTGAGATTATACATCAGCAAAAATTAAGTAAGTAGGGAGGAGGTAGTTGTTTACAGGAATTGGGGGGAAATGCAATCTATTGTGGATATTTGAATTGTATTTTGGACATTTAAGTTGAAGACTCATAGCTGGAAGGGACTCCAGAGGCCATCTAGTCCAATCCCCTTCATTTTATGAATAAGGTAACTGAGACCTAGGGAGATTAAATAACTGACTAAATATATATAGGTGGTAAGCATCAAAACCAGTATTTGAATCCAGATCCTTTGATTCTAGAATTAATTCTCTTTCTACTGTTTGATGTTCAACAAATTCTAGCAACTACAGTCTTGGAGTTCTGGAGAGAAGTTGGAGATAGAAATGTATACCTGTGGAATTATCTACTAATAGATAAAAAAGAGATTTTTGTTGGAGGGAGAAAAGGAAGAGGGAGGGGAGAGAAGGGCCAGTGTCAGAGATGATATTGCCAGTAGCATTACATAGTGGAACCAGCTTGAGGCTCTAAGGAAGAGGGTTCAAATCTTCCTCCATCCTTACTACCAGTATGTCCTAGGGTATATCCCTTAATCTCTCTTAGCCTCAGATTCTTCACCTGTAAAATGTGGGTGTTGGACTTGATGACTTCTGTGGCTCTACAAAAAAGCATACCGAATATGCAAGAAGAAGAGCCATTGAAGGGGAAAGAAGACTGATCAGAGAAGGAAGAAGCAAACTGCAATAGAATGAAAGGAGAAAATCCAAGAGAAGGGAGGCTCAGGAACAAGGAGGTGCTCAGTTGGGTCAAATATTGCAGAGTGGTCAAAGAAGATGTGGCCAGTGGGGAGCCATTGGTGACCTTTGGAAGGGCAGCGTTAATAAGGTGAGGAGGGGAGAAACCAAATTGCAAGAGATTAAAGAACAAGTGATTGAAGGCAGTAAATATAGCTTAATCTCTCCATAGAAAGCTGCTTTTTTGTGTGGTTGTTTTTTTTTTCTTTTCACTAAAGATGAAAGCTTAGAAGGTTTTCAGAGAGAGAGAAGGTGCCAATACAACCACATGTGAAAAAATAAAACTAAAGGGAGAGGAACCTCACATGAACTTGAGGAGGACACAGTGTAAACATATTTTGATGGATAACAAACATATTTTTAGGATTGCTTTAGTTGTTAAATTCTAAGGGTTTTATGTAATGTCTTATTCTTTATTGTACAGAATTATGTGTTTATTTAAGAGGCAGAAGGGAGTGGTGAATTGAGAGGGCAGGGCTTAGAGTTAAGACCCCTTGTCCTAAACTTGCCATATATTGGCTATATGACCCTGGGCAAGTCACTTAACCTCTAAGTCGCACCTGGCTAAAGTCTAAGCCTATTATTCAAGGGTAATATGCTGATCTTTATCTGTGGAGGGAATTTATCTGATTGATAAAATCTCTGGTCAGGAACTATCCACCCCAAAATTTTTGAAAAAAAAATTTGACTTCTTTAGTAGTCATCTAATTTATTTTTTAAAAACTTGAATAAAGGACCTGGTTAATGGTGCAAAGTCATGGAGGACACCAAGAGATGGGTTAGATTTGTACAGAAAAACGGGATAACTCTTCTTCTTAGGAACAAAGGAAGAAAGCATCAGTTAAGATTAAGGAATTTTGATGTAGGGAGGATGCAAATTAAGAGAGCACCTATTAATATTTTGAAATCTTTGCCAAGTAGAGAAGAAAGAAAGGGAAAGAGAAAGGGGAAGGGGAAGGGAAGGGGAAGGGAAAGAGAAAGTGGCAGGGAAAGGGAAGGGAAAGAGGAAGGAGAAAGGGAAAGGGAAAGGGAAGGGGGAGAGAAAGTGGAAGGGAAATGGAAAGGGAAAGGGAAAGGAGAAGGGAAAGGGACAGGGAAAGAGGAAAGGGAAGGAGAAGGAGGGGAAGGAGAAGGAAGCCCTTGACCTCAAGGAGAGTTTATATTGTAATAGGAGAAGACAACAGATAAAAAGAACTGAAAAGCAGGTTGGAGGGAGGAGTTCTGGCAGAAAGCATAATGGAGAATGAAGTCCATAGAATCGAGATTGGAGTGGGAAAAGAAGTAAAAGTAATGAACATGACTGGTTTGGGCACCTCCTTAAAATGGTGGTTCTGGGAGCAGCTTATCAATCAGAGGAAGAAAGGAAGAAAACAGACATATATTAAGTGTCTACCATGTGTAAGGCTCATTTGAGCCTCACAATATCCCTGGGATATAGAGGCTGCTATTATTCTCATTTTACAGTCGACAAAACTGAGACAAAAGTTAAGTGACTTGCCCAAAGTCAAACAGCTAGTAAGTGTCTGAAGGCAGATTTGAACGTAGGTCTTCCTGAGTCAGGGTCTAGAGCTTTATCCTCTGAACAACCTTGCTGAAGGGGTAGAGGGGTCTTACATGGAAAACATAGAGAAACTTAGCCCCTACAAGAATAATAACAACACCTCCCATTTCTAGAGAATTTTAGAGTTTCTAGTTATTAAGGAGCCAGCATCGAATGAGGCGCAAGAGAGATGCCAGGCTACTTGCTCTCCAGAGCCAAGAACCCACTTGAGAAACAATAACAATTATTCACATTTATAGAGAACCAGAAAATTTACAGAGCGATCATTTCACAGCTCTGTGATGTAGGTTAGTGAAAGTGTTAATATCCTCATTACACAGCTGAGAAAACTGAGGTTCACGGGAATAGAATGACTTGTCCCAGTGTCAAATCCAGGTCCTCAGATTCCAAAGGCACACTCCCTGCATTGCAATCAACCAACACACACACACACACACACACACACACACACACACACAAATTAACAACCAAGAAATAGGAAATAAATCACTGAGAATGTGATGAAGAGCCAAGTTGTCTGCTACCTATGGCCAGTGTTGTTTAGGAGTTCAGAGAAAGGGAGAGACCGGTGGGGAAGCCCAAATCCAGACTCCAGCCTGCTTTTACAGTCAGTAGTAAAACAATTTACATGTAAGGGTAAGACAATCTCAACTGGTAGATGTTTTAATGAGGAGGCAGGATAAGTGTCATCTCAGGTCCTCCTTATTACAGCATCCTTGGGAGACGGGGATAGTCCTGAGGCCATGACAATGGGAGTAATTCTCAGGCAACAGGAGGAACCTAAAGGGATCTGGCCTTCTCATACAGTCTGGATGAGCCCAGGTGAAAATATGAGGGCAGCTAGATGGAGAAGTGGGTAGAGTGCTCCAGCCTGGAGTCAAGACAGCCTGAATTCTAATCCAGCCTCAGATATTTACTAGCTGCATGATCCTGGGCAAGTCACTTCACCCTCTTTGCCTCAGTTTCCTCAATTGTAAAATGAACTGAAGAAGGAGATGTCAAACAACTACAATATCTTTGGCAAGAAGACCCCAAATAGGGTCACAAAGAATCAGACACAACTGAACAACAAAATTTTGTCCAGTTGCCTGACTTTGCACATTTCTGATTTAAGAAACACTTATAATAGATATAAACACTTATAATAGATACATACAAAATAGATACAGAATAGAGACAAGACAACCTTGGAGGGAGGGTTTTGGTGTCTAGGACTGGGAAAGGGTTCATGAAAAGTTTCATATAGAAAATAGAGCTTCAACTGAAATTTGAAAGTCACACGGGATTCTCAGAGGTGGAGGTAAGGAAGGAGAACATTCCGAGCATGGGTGACAGCCAGGGCAAATATAGAGAGGCTGGAGATGTAATTCTATGACTAATGAATAATAAGAAACCTAGTTTGACTGAACGGTGGTATGCGTGCTGAGCCCTTTTCAGAACTGCTCAAACACCTTGATGACTACTTGGCACTCAACTCTCACCTATGGCTCCAAGAACCTGTAGCATCCACAGTGATCACATCCTGGTCAAACCATTGTGGCAGATGGGACAAATAAGGTTGAGGGTAACCTAGAGGCCTCAAATCCTTTGGTGAATTAGGGGGATGTCTACACCTGTAATGTTAATGGGAGCTGAAGATCTTTCCTACCTATTAATAGGCCTCACATGGAGCCCAACAACAGAAGCTTGAGTAGGGGAGGCTTGTTTTACAGGCCTACACCTTTTGTTACTTCGTAAATAGGTAGTGGATCATGAAGATTGTGATGCCCTCTGACACTAAAGAAGTGTATATAGACTCTAAGGTTAGCATTTTGCTTTGGGGCTCGCTCATTAGAAGAGTGTTCTTGTGATGTGACCAGCTGAGACTCTGGGTAGCCATTAGGAGTCCCCTGGCTTTGAAAACCCAGATGTTGGTGTTTCTCTCTCCGGTAACTATGTATGTATGTAATGGTCACACAGTTGGATCTTCTGTTGATCTGTGATGTATGTTTTATCTGATCAGATGGTCAGAAGCCCTGTCTGTTGGTCTTTATACTATTATTTCTGCTTATAATTTCTGTTTTGATTTCCTCTGAAATTCAGGGTCCTGACTTTTTTCCCTTGAACTAAGTAAGTCATATATATGTTGGATTAAAGTAAGATTGTTGCTTTCCTTTAGAAAAGCAGATCAAAGAATCTGTGTTAGAAGTTGCAAGTAGCACTGCTGTTTCAACCATAAACATGCAAAGATTTTGCCCTAACAGAATGGGTAGATGAGAATAATTTGTTCCAATGGCCACAGAGAAGGCTGAAGCAGATGCTATGGAGAACTTAGAGCTTGGTCAGCTGTTGAAGACACCAAAGTAATCTACTGTTTTCCATGCCATTGTGAGTCATCCTGACTTGTCCTGCCACTGAACTTGGATGACTCTGGAAAAAGGAGTGGGGCTGACTACATTGTGCAACTCTGCCTCAGAAATCCCTTCAAAACAAGGGACAAATAACAACATAGGTTGAGTCAAGTCAATAAGGTCTTCAAATGCTAAACAGGAGTTTATATTTGATCCTACCTAATGGAGTTGCTACTACTCTAGAAAGATATTTTGGAAACTGTTTAGAGGATAGCAAGAGTGGGGAACCTCTGGCCTGGAGGCCACATGTAGCCCTCTAGGTCCTCAAGTGTGCCTTTGAGGGAATTTATTTTGGATGGAAGGAATCCATAATTCCATATTGGTTTCCCTCAAATTCATGTACTTTATTTTTCCCCAATTATATATCAAGGCAATTTTTAGCATTCATTTTTATAAGATTTTGAATTCCAAATTTTTCTTTTTTAAAATTTACCTATTTTTAGTTTTCAACATTCACTTCTATAAGATTTTGAATTCCAATTCTTTCCCTCTTCCCCTCCACCTCCCCCCCAAGATAGCATTAAATCTGATATAGGGATATACATGTACAATCATATTAATCATATTTCCACATTAGTCACATTGTGAAAAAAGAATCAACAAAAAAGAAAAACCACGAGAAAGAAAAAAAAAAGAGAGAGAGAAAACAGTCTGCTTCGATCTGCATTCAGACTCCAGACTTCTTTCTCTGGACATGGATACCATTTTCCACCATGAGCCTTTTGGAATTGTCTTAGATCATGGTATTGCCAAGAAGAGTTAAATCCATCAAAGTTGATCATTGCACAATGTTGCTGTTACTGTGTACAGGGTTCTCTTGGTTCTGATCACTTCATTTAGCATCAGTTCATATAAGTCTTTTTTTTTCTTTTTGGAGGGGGAAGGTAGGGCAATTGGGATTAAGTGACTTGCCCAAGGTCACAGGGCTAGTTTTTGTGTTAAGTGTCTGAGTCCAGATTTGAACTCAGGTCCTCCTGACTCCAGGGCCGGTGATGCCCCAGTTCATATAAGTCTTTCCAGGTTTTTCTGAAGTCCACCTCATCATTTCTTATAGCACAAGAGTATTCCAATACATTCATATCCCACAACTTATTCAGCAGATCCCCAATTGATGGGCATCCCCTATAGAGGATTCCAGTCCAGTTCTTTGCCACCACAAAAAGATCTATTATAAACAAAGCTGGTAAATTTCTGAGGTGGAATTTGAACCCACATCTTCTTGACTCCAAGTCTAGTTTCTATCAGCTAGACCATAGCACCTCTTGACTGTTGTTCAGTTGTTTTCAGTTGAGTCTGACTCTTCGTGACCTCATTCAAGGTTTTCACTGCAAAGTGGTTTGCCATTTCATTCACCAGCTCATTTTAAAGATGAGAAAACTGGGTTAAATGACTTGTCCAAGGTCACACATCTAGTCAGTGTCTGAGGTCAGATTTGAACTCAAGAAAACAAGTCTTCCTGACTCTAGACCTGGTGCTCTATTCACTGTACCACCTAACTACACTAGTAGGATCACAGTAATCACAGTAACTCCTCAAGAGACTTAAGAGACTGAGTATTCCAATGCTTTTATTTTGTAGATGAGGAAACTGAAGCCCAGAAGGGTTAAATCGCTTTCCCAAGGTCGTATAGGTAGTAATGATCTGAGGCAGGATTTGAATCCAGGTCGTCTGAGGCTGGAGCCAGTGTTCTTTCCCCAGCTGCTTCCCAACTAGTAACATTCACACTTCATTCCTCATTGAGCTTCTGTGATACCAATATGCTTTTGAGATTCTCCACAGGAGAGCACTTAGATGGGTGAAAGGCCTCAAGTTCATGCCATATGAGTATCCATTGGACTCAGCACTGTTAGAAGGAGTCTCCTGAAAGGAGAACTCCCTATATAATAATAATAATAATAATAATAATATTTATACGGTGCCTACTATGTGCCAAGAAATATGATAAATACATTAAAAATTTTATCTCATCTGATCTCCCAACAACCCTTTGAGGTAGAAGCTATTATTATCCCCATTTTAAAGTTGAAGAAACTGGAGCAAATGGAGGTTTAATGATCTGCCCAAGGTCGTACAGCTAGTAAGCATCTGAAGCCAGCTTTGAACTTGGGTCTTTCTGACTCCAGGCCCAGCAATCCATCCAATTCACCACCTTGCTGCCACCAATTGAGATATTCCATATATTGATGAAATTACAGGTTTAGTTCATATTCATATTTTAAAATAAATTAAAAGAAGAAACAAATATAGAATCAGAATTACCGAATTTTTAGGGTGAAAGGGACCTCAAAGGCCATCTAGCCCAACACATATAGATAAACAAAATGCCCTGTACAATCTATCTAATTAGTGGTCATTCAGCCTACACATGAAGACCTCCAAGGAGAGGGAACTCACTACCTCCTCAGGCAGCCCACTCCCCACATGGACAGCTCTTACTGTTATGATATTTATCTCTTACATCATACCTAAATGTCTCTTTATATGGCTTTCATAGATTATTCTTGGTTCTCCCCTCTGGGGCCAAACAGGACATATCCAATCTCCAATAAAATACTCCTTCACGTACTTCAAGGCAGCTATCGTATCTTCCCTGAATCTCCTCTTCTCAAGACTAAACAATTCTATTTCCTTTGACTAGTCTTCATATATCAAGAATGTGAGGTCCTTCTTTGGATAATCTACAATTTATCTATGTCCTTGCTAAAAAATATGGCACCCAGAACTGAATGCTATACAATATGGTTTGATCACAGCAAGCGTACTTCTTCTTTATATTTTTCTTGGCTGGAAACAGCACTAGACTTACCAACTATGTGATTTTTGAGCAAGTCAGCTGTCTTCCCTGGGACTCAGTTTCCTCATCTGTAAAAGGAAGTTGGCTTCTGGGGTCCTTTTTAGATCTAGATGAATGATGCTATGATCATGTAAGTATGTAACTATTGCTTAGGTTATACCTAGTTGTTTTTCCTTTCAAAGAAAAGGCCCTTTTATGTATTCAGGGGTAGTTGGTTTGGGGACCAATGTACTCTTTGGTTGGTTGATCTATACATGTGTTCCTGGGCCTATGGGCAACCTATTGATGTGGCACTAGGGAGGCTCTTAGGTGGCCAGAACAGGGAAAAGGAAAAGGAGCTGAGAATGCAGAATCAATCTAGGCCACTTAATGAACTGGAATGAATTGGCCTGAATGAAAAAGAACATCATTTGCCTGTATTGATCAGCAATGTCACGAGCAAAGTCAGACGGAGGCCAATATGTTTAAGATCTCTTGAAGTAACCTAAAGGCACACTTCTTCCTATGGGCTGTCACTCATTGGAAGAGGACTACGTGAATAGGGCTTAAAAGGCAAGAATTTCTGAAAGGAAAGGATAAAATAAAGTGGGAATAAGTTTATTTAATAAACGTTGAGATAGTTATGCAATGCTTTGGATGGTGCTGGGCCTGA
Source organism: Pseudochirops corinnae (assembly GCA_028646515.1). Taxonomy (NCBI): domain Eukaryota; kingdom Metazoa; phylum Chordata; class Mammalia; order Diprotodontia; family Pseudocheiridae; genus Pseudochirops; species Pseudochirops corinnae. The sequence continues at coordinate 281,310,247 of CM053587.1, forward strand.
AGTCATGAAGACCTGCTTTCAAATGCAGCTTCAGATATTTCCTAGCACACAGCTTGGAAACTATAGCAAATCACTTAGCCTCTGTCTGCCTCAGTTTCCTAAACCATAAAATACTAGATAATACAGTACTAGATAATACTGGGACAATACTAGATAATACTATAACCTACCTCCCTGGATTGTTTAAGAATCAAATGAGGGCCTCTACATGGCACAGTGAATAGAGCACTGGCCCTGGAGTCAGGAGGACTTGAGTTCAAATCGGGCCTCAGACACTTAACACCTACTAGCCCTGTGACCTTGGGCAAGTCACTTAACCCCAACTGCCCTGCCTTCTCCCCTCCAAAAAAGCAAAACAAAACAAAGAATCAAATGAGAAAAATATTTACAAAGTCTTTAGTACAGTATCTGGCACATAGAAGGTAATTAATAAACACTTGTCTCCCTTGTTTATTCTCCCCTATCTTAATCCTCACAACAGCCATTGAAAGTTGTCCTCCCTTTACAGATGAGGAACACTGAGGCTTACATCAGCAATGTGATGGCCCTTAATTTGCCCAACTAATGTATCTTCAGAGCCAGGATCTTGATATATCTGCTGATTCCAAGTCAGTCTGATGATCTTTGGACCTTACCCCATGGTTATCTCACGTTTCTCCCCTAGTCAAGGTCTCAGAACCAGTGTCCGTGGTTAGACAATAAGTGGAAGAGTGTGTTCCATTCTAGAAGCTCCAGTCTGGGAAGGGCATTGATCAATTAGTCAATAAGTTATTTATTAGGCAAATACATTGTGCTTGGTGCTGAGAAAACAAATAAAAAGAATGAGACAATCCCTACATTACATCTAATGGGGGAGACAAGAAGGACATGTGTGCATGTGTGCATATACAGAATAAATATAAAGAGAACAAATCCAAAGTAGTTTAATGCAAGGTAGGTTGGGAGGGAGGTCACTACCACTTCTGAGGATCAGGAAGGGCTTCAAGAGGGTGGTACTCAGCTGAGCCATGAAAGAAGGAAGGGTGAGGAGGGAATGCGCCCCAGGGATGGGGGATGGAGACTGCAAAGTCAGAGACAGGAGTCGTGCATATCATCTATAAAGAACAAAGTGATGGCCAATTTTGCTGGATTGTCGAACCTGTCAATCAGTCTACATTCTTTAATTAAGTCCTAAGTCTTTGCCAGGAACCTATGCTAGGTTCTGAGGATACATATATGAAAAAGATAGTCTCTGCCTTCAAGGTGCTTGTAATCTAAGATGGAAAATAACATATAGAAGGAGACTGAAAAGGGGTTTTGGGGGGAAGTAGCGGCAGAGTGGGGGTGTGGTTTGATGGAGAAATCCTCAGAATTGTAGCCAGATGGGAAACAGAGAGATGAAGGGTACCCTCTTTATTTTTTTTTTCAGCTAAAGAAAAATCAAGTTTATTAAAAGTCTGACATATTGGGAAGACTCTTAAGGAATCTGAACATTAGTGCCACTTGTATTGGCAAGCTGGTCAGATTGAATCGGAGCACCTTCATGGAAGCAAGATGGATCCTATATACAGAAAGACTGTGGGAAGGATCTAGGGATGGTCAAGTAGTCTGGGGTGACCGGAGGATCGGTCCAGGGAGGATCTCGTGGAGTCTAAGGAGGATCTTGATGGAACTGGGGTGACTAGATGTCAGAGGACAGAAACCAAGAGAAAGGGATTTTGATAGGATCAAGAGTGGGAAGTAGCCAAAGGCAATTTGGAAGTAACAGACAATGGAGAGCTAGGTTAGGTTAAGGGTAACAAAGATTTAGGCATAGCAATAATGGAAGGGTTATAGCCTCAGTGGAACTCCATATCAAGTGGGAAGATTCAAGGAGAGTTCAAGGGGGCTCCAAGAGCCTATACCCCATCATTCCCCCCCTCAAACAAATGAGATGCAAATTCTTTTGGGGTAAGGGTTGAAAGTCTCAGCTTCTGCTGGCAAGGGATGTAGAGTTGTTCCTGCCTCACTGGGTCCCATTCAATGGGCATAAAGCCTGAACAGTCATCTGGAAGTCGATGGCTTGGACCCTGGAGGAGACAAACCTGGCAAGGAGGTTAAGCAAACATGGACTAAACAGAAACAAAAGGAGTATAGAGAAAAGAACAATTTCCCTGGAATAAAAGACAATTTCCCTGGAGGGAATTAGAGATGACTATGGCAAGACCAAAATGTAGAAGGAAAAGGGCATGTTTGAGAGGGGAGTTTTTGCTGTCAGATAGCCTCTTTCTTTCTGAAATTGCTCCATGGGCATGTAGAACATGGAAAGTATATTTTGAGTCAGTAAAAACTTTTACTCTTTTATTTTCTCCTAGCTCTAGAGCTCTGGTGAGTGCTATTAATTCTGCCTTCTGGGCAGAGGTCCCAGGGGGTAGAGATGTCTCCTCTATGATTTGGTGGAGGCTGACCACTTTGTAGCTAGCTCTCTTAACCCCTTGTTCTGTGTACCACACCGCTTTGGGGTTCAGGAGTCTGTGGTACACCCAAAGAATTAGGTCAGAGGTGAGGTTACCCTCTTTAAATGGAGGTTCTGGGAGAAGGTTTCTCACTCCACTGTTCAGTCAGAGAGGCCATAGGAGCAGAGGGTACTGATGAAGTGTATTAGGGTTAACATGATTTTTCAGGATCATAAGGCTCTTTGGGAGCACAACATGGCGGTAGAGAGAGGGAGGAAGTAATATACAGCGAAGCTGGAAAGAAAGTTGAAGCCAATTGACATAGAGCTTTAAAAGTGAAACAGCTGTTTATAGTTATCTCAGAAGCATTTAAAAGTCACTATAGTAGAATGAGTATGGGAGTCACCTGGTCAGAGCCATGCTTCAGGAAAATTGCCTTGGTTATGTGGATGGTGGAAGGACCGAACTAGAGTAGGGAAAGACTGGAGACAGGGAGATCACATCAAAGATGATTGGCAGCTGATCCATGAAGAGCTACAAGTTGAATAAGCTAGTTAAAGGATTTTGATGGAGAAAGAGCTTTGAAAACCTTAAAGTGCCATACAACAAATCCTTCAGTTACTATGCAGTTACTTTATGCCAGCACTGTGAGTACAAATACAAAAAAATAATTTCTACTCTTGTGGGGGAAGGCAACAAATACATATGTATATATACACATATACCATGATATATATGCATGTAATATATATGTAAATGTGTACATATATGCATATATGATTTACACATATATACATACATGTATGCATATGTGTATATACATACATATATTTATATGCAGGGAACTAGTATTTGGGAGTATCAGAAAAGACTTCATGTAGAAAACCTCCTCTCTCAACATCTATTTTCCTATTTATAAAATTCAACCATGTGGACTACATGACTTTTACCATTGCTTTAATTACTATGATTCTATGATTTTGCAGTGATGGGGAACTTGCTGATTTGCAGGTAAGGCAGGCAGTATCATTATGGGACATTAGGAAGTCGTAGTGGCAACCACACTGGCATACCCAGGATGGTTGCTAGCACGGGTTCTTACATCTGCTTTACTAGGAAAGATAGCTGTTCAAGGGATCAACAATCTTTTAAAATTACATTCACTAGTTCCGTGGAAAAGTCAGCACTGTGAACTTGAGAGAAAATACAGAGAAAATACAAGCAGAGAAATAAAGACCAATAGACAGGGCTCTGACTGCCTGCATAAAGCAATATTGCTATTTTTGACCTCTATAAAAGGTTTGGTTAAAGGAGACCAACAAATAGTTACATACAATTACAACATTCATTTCTCGTTCCCTTAATACTGGTAGACTTGTACAAGGGGTTAGGAGAGCTACATCTGAGAGCTTAAGTACATTTTAGGACCATCCCAATTCAGGGTGGCTGTGTCACACAAATTTATGATCCCCATAAATGTTTAATCATTGTATGAAGAAGGAATTTTCTTAATTGAATAAATGGTAAATACAATAAAACAAGAGAGTTGACCAAGCGTCAGTTGAAATTATGATCCAGGATATCTGTGTTTTCTTTACAATTAACATTCCATAACATAGTATATGTCCAGAAAACATTAATATAAGAAAAAGTCCCATTACTCAAGTTAATGCCTCAAGTTAAGGGTCTCAACTTTAAGGGCCATAAAGTAAGCCTCATCTGCTTTGTTGACAAAAGGAGAGGTATTCTCTGAGCTCACTCAGAGAGCCAAGACAAAGCTGGATCTGTTTGGAATTTGTGATCTCAGGATGCTCTGGAGTTGCTGACACAGGAAAAGGCCTTTTTAAGGCAAGGCGAAGAAGTCCGTTTAATTCAGACTTTGGCCAAAATATATTTAATGATTATCACTATACACTTTACATACATCCCTGGATTAAGAGAGCCTTTACATCTGAGCAGTCAGGAAGCTCTGAACATATGGCCACTCAGATTCTCCACCAGAGAATAACAAGATCTTTCTCATAGGTGAGCCCCCACAGCAAAATACCAATTCAGAATATAGGTACACTTCTCAGTGCCAGAAGCATCATAACCTTCTTGACTCGGTGCCTAATTAAAAATTAGCAAAAGGTATAAAAGCCTTCCTACAAGCAAGCCTGCCCTAAGCAAGCTTCCCTTAATGGGTTCCACATGAAGCCTATTAATGGGCAAGAAGATCTTAAATCCCATTAATATTGTAGAGGTACAAGATAGCAGTACAGTGGATTTGGAGTCTGAAAGACTTGAGTTCAAATGTGGCTTCTGACACTTACTAATTGTGTGATCCTGGGCAAGTTATATATAACCTGTCTACCTCAGTTTCCTCATCTGTGAAATGGGAATAATAATAGCACCTACCTTATAGGGTTGTTGTGAGAATCAAATGATATAGTGCTACCTCAGAGTGTTGCTAGCCATGTCTTTCTGGGCAAATTGTTTAATGTCTTTGAAGATGTTTCCTCATCTATTAAATGAACCTAAGAGTTCACATTGTTGCAAGTGAAAAATAAGACAATTTCTGTACAGTGCTTTGCAAATTTTGCTATATAAAAGTAGATGATGATGATGAATTTAATGTTCATTACAATCAAGTGAAATTGAAATCTGTTTTTCTATAATTTCTTACCATTGCATCTAATTTGGAGCACTGGGACCAAACAGTCTTAATCCCCTTCCTTTTACATATTTAAAGATAACTTTTATCTGCTCTTGAATCATCTCTTCCCTAAGTTAAAATTCCTGGTTCCTTCAGCCTCAAATGACATTGAATTAAATCCACTCACCAAGGTTTTAATGTGAAGAATTTAGGAGTGCCATGTCATTCCTCCTGTCCCCCAAAGGAAAGGATTTAAATAGCTTCTATCCAGTTCTTTCATCACCAATGACTTTTGGTACTGAGCACAGTTCTCCATTGACATGCCTGGTCACATTTCTGATGACTCCTACTGCATGGACCTGCCGCTCTTCCCAGAAAAAGTCTGCCTATAGACCTCAAATCAATAAAAAGCAATTAGATTTTGCCTTGATAGCTTTGATCGTAGTGTGCCTTTGGTGACACCTGCCTTGGATTAAAAATTCTCTAGCCAGCAACAACTTAGTACCCAACCAGTAGGCTCAACTCAATTCAGGATCTTTCATTAAGTACCTGTTGTTTGCAGAGATCTGTGCTAGGCACTGGGAGAAATGCAAATTCCTTGCTCTCAGGGTCCTTGCAACTTACCTGGGAATGGGAGATCAATAAATCAGTCAACAAACATTTACTAAATAATTACTGTGGTTGTGAGAGGGAATCAACATGTATGAAGATGGAAGGAGAGAAGAGGAAGAAAGGAAGGTAAGAGGAAGGAAGGGAGGAAGAAAGGAAGGTAAGAGGAAGGAAGGAAGGAAGGAAGGAAGGTAAGAGGAAGGAAGGGAGGAAGAAAGGAAGGTAAGAGGAAGGAAGGGAGGAAGAAAGGAAGGTAAGAGGAAGGAAGGGAGGAAGGAAGGAAGGTAAGAGGAAGGAAGGGAGGAAGAAAGGAAGGTAAGAGGAAGGAAGGGAGGAAGGAAGGAAGGTAAGAGGAAGAAAGGGAGGAAGAAAGGAAGGAAGGAAAGATGAAAGGGAGGAAGAAAGAATTTAAGTGCTTATTTCATGGAAAGCACTGGGCTAAATTCTGAAGATAACTATAGGGTAGCTTGGTGGCACAGTGGATAAAGAACTGGTCTGGACTGGCCTGGAGTCAGAAAGACCTAGTTTAAATCTGGCCTCAAATGGACCCCGGGTGAGTCACTTAATCTATTTGCCTCAGTTTCCTCATTTGTAAAATGGGGATTATAATAGTATCTACTTCATAGGGCTGTTGTCAGGATCAAATGAGATGATAATCATAAAGTACCTAGCAAAGTGTGAGGCACATAGTAAATGTTACATAAAGTTAGTTATTCTTATTATTACAAATTTTAAAAAACCACCAAGATAATCCTTATTCCCTATTGTCCTTTTAAAAAATTAATTTAACTTTTTTCTCAATTACATGTAAACAAAATTTTTATTCTAATGATGGAGACAACATGTATGGAAGGTTTCAGCTACAAGTCAGATGGAAAGGTCCTTAGAGTACAGTCTCAAAATGGGTATTAATGCCTCTTCTTTAATGGCATTTCCACTGAAAAGTCATGTTATTTCTGATGTTTTGGCACTGGGTGAGAAGAATTGCTATTACTCTCAAAGCTTTTGGGTTCAGAGTTATGGGATGTTTTCAACAAGGTAAGAGGAGAGATGGTGGTCAAGGAAATAGTGGTTTGGTGTCTGGTCCATGTTGCCTCCTATATCCCTCTGGTGCCATAGCTAGGCTGGCTTGTCAGTCCTGGGAATGAACAGCTGATTAGCAGTTGGTGGGGATAGCTGGACCCTTTTATTTACAGGGGTTACATACCTAGACAAAGATTGTAAAAGCTAGGCCAGAGGACCAAGCAGGACCAAGGATCTGGGGGGCATTCCCTGAGGTCAATTCCAGCTCTAAACTGATGAGCTGAGAATCCTAGCATCACCATTTTCAAACTTTTTCGTAAGATGTTTCAGGGTGGTAGATCCTAACTTCTTGATCTCCATGCAGCATTTGCTTTTGTGACAGTGCTACCTTCTGGTTTCCTCCTATATGTCCTACCATTTCTTCATGATATCTTTTTCAGCATCATTACCCTTGTCACACCCCCTAGCTGTAAAGGACTCATTCTGGGCCCCTTTCCCTTCTTTTTCTTGGTGGTCTCATAATCTTCCATTGATTTAACTATCATCTCTAGGTCAATAACTCCAAGATTTGTATATTCAGCCCTGGCCTCTCTTTTGAGCTTCAGTCTCATAGCACCAACTGCTTTTTGGACATCTCAAACTGGATATCCCATAGGCATCTCAAGCTCAACATGTCCAAAACAGAGAACAAATTACCTTTTCTATAAAACCTTCCCCTCTTCTGAATGTCCATATTTCTTTTGAAGGTATTATCATCCCTCTAGTAACCCAGGTCCACAATCCAGTTCTCATCTTTGACTTTTTTCCTCTCATTTATGCCTCATATCCTATAGACCTTGCCATGCATCTCCTCAATCTCTTTAAGATGAACTATAGTCTGGGCAGGAATCATTCATTTTGTGCTTGTGAAGCTGATTTTTTTTAACCTGTGTTATACTTTACATTTATCTCCATTACATTTCACCTTATTCAGTTTGGCCCAGTTAGCTTCTAGCTTGACATTTTTGAATCCTGACACTATCATTCAATATGTTAACCATCCCTTCCAAGCTTTGTGCAATCTGCAAATGTGATAGGCATGCCATCTCTACTTTTATTGATAAATGTGATATAAATAAAGTGGCTTCTAGCACATTTCTTTGGGACCATCTCTGTTTAATTCTTTAGTTCCTGCTTCTTATTCATCATTGCACCTTTGATCCCTAGCTTAACTCTCTGGGGCCAAGCAGAACAAGCCTAATCCCTTCTCCACTTGGCAAATACTTGAAGACAGCTACTATGTCTCCCTCCTCTTATGTCTTCTTTCTTCCAGTTTAAACATTACCAGTTCTCTCAACCAAAATAGCCTGTTTTCCCTGGCCCATAGCTCTATTCCAATGCTGTCTCCTCTGACTCCCATCTCCTCCGATGTTACCAAGGAAGAAACTCAAACAGAAGAGCTGATGAGTGGGTTGATTCTATTCTGGTGTATATCACCTTCCAAACTTTAGACCTTCTGGGAATGTTTCATGCAGCAAAGCACCATTCAGGGAAGTTATATTTCACAAAAGCTTTGAAAACTTCCACCTCCTCTGTCTCATTCTATCTTATCCCATTTTCTGCAGGAGGGCACAAGCTTTCTTTTTTGAAAAAAAATTCCATGGCCAGGTAGATCCACTGAGCTTCTTCTTGGCCCAAATGGAAGAGGGACAAAAAAGGCATTTCACTATGGGAAAAGTAAGGTCCCAAGAGGAAAGATGGGAGGAAGCTATGTATAATTCTGCCTGGTTAGTCAAATGGGAACAGCACAGCTGTCTCCCATCTCATGACCTTCTCCATTCAGAACTATTTATCTCAGATCTCCACTCACTTCCTATGTGATATTGGGTATGTCATTCCATTCGATGGATCTCAGTCTCCTCTTCTGTAAAGTGAGAGAATTGAACTAAATAATAATAAATTTTCCTTCCAGTTCTAGCATTCTATTTTGGTGCCTATTCTGTGAGTGTAGTATTCAATGTTTGATTTCTCTCCATGTTGAATAAGCTGCTCTCTAGGCTCAAGCTCAAACTCCTCAGCCAGAGACAATCAACATGGTCTGAATTCTGCATTCATGCTGCTTACCCACGTAACCTAAGAATTGACTGAAGGAACTAAGGATTCTCACCTGGAGAAGGCAAGGCTGGTAGATGTGTCTACTGTCTTTAATCTAGTTTAACTTGACCCCAAGGCAGAATAAGAAGCACCAAGCTGATTATAGAAATCAGAGGTTCAGAGTTGGGAGGAACCTTAGAAATAATGGAGTCCAATTTCTTTAAGTTGTCAGTCAGTCAATAAACATTTATTAAGTACCTACTATGTGCAAGGTATTATGCTAAGCCTTGGGAATACTACTCTGGAGGAAATCACAACCTAATGGGAGAGACAACATGTCTATAAGCATGTGCAAACAAGTGAAATACACGACCAAGTGGGGATAATCATCGTGGAAAGACTCTGGAATGAACAAGGACCAGGAAAGACTGGCTGTAGGACGTAAGACTTGACCTGGGACTTGAAAGAAGACAGGAAAGCCAAGAGGAAGAGAGGAGGAGTGAGAGGATTTCCAGGCATGGGAGTAGGGATAATGTGGAGTCAGGAGTTGGAGAGTCTAGAGCAAGAAACAACAGCAAGAAGGCCATTGTCACTGACTGGATCGAAGTGTGTGTGTGTGTGTGTGTGTGTGTAAGGAAAGGGACAAGATATAAGGAGACTGGAAAGGTGGCTGGACATGTTAAAAAAAAGAAAAAGGGCTTTGAATGCCAAACAGAAGATATTATATTTGATCCTAGAGGTAGGGGAGATGGGGAGATACTGAAGTTAATTGACTGCAGGGAGGGGTGGCATAATGAGATCTATATTTTAGGAAGATGACTTTGACAACTGAGTGGAGGATGGTTTGGAGTGGGGAGAGATTTGTGACAGGGAAACTAACTAGCAAGTGTGAGGTGTGAGGTGTTAAGGATTTGTACCAGAGTGGTGGCAGTATCAGAGGCATATTCCAGAAATATTGCAAGCAATCAACCAATCAAAATTTATTAAGCATTTACTATATGCCACATGCTGTGCTAAGTGTTGTTACAAATGTATGGGCTGGGGAAAACAGGCTATTTTGGTTAAGACAAATGGCAATGTTTAAACAAATTCCCAAAAGGCAATTTGTGATGTGGGACTCTGATGTATAAAAAGTTCAAAAGACAAAATTTCTGGGTAACTAGTTGTTTTATTAATCATACTAGCAGATAATTAATAAAAAGGATCAGTGGTTCTCTTGAATACCAAGGACCCCTCATGGAACACACTCAATGCTCATATGCCCTTAGAAGACTTCCTTAGGGTGGCAATCAACTCTGATTGGTTAAAAAACCAATGAGAAGAATAAATATTATAATGAGAGGTGGGCTTATTCTAATGAGAGGATGGGGGATGTGACTCTGATCACTCATTCTTGGACAAAGAGACATCTCTTATCCAGGTTATTCCTGTCTAGGACAAATTAGACAAAAGGGGGTCCATCTCTGCTCAGACCTGACTGACTAAAGCACAATGGGTCAGATTTCACCTTAAATTAAATTCTGTCTATGTTTCTCCAATTGGGGGAGCTCTTCCAGAGATTTGGGCAATCTCATCCATCAATGATGTCCTTCAGTTCAGTGTCCTGAACAACCTACAAAAATCCTTGTCCTACAGACTCTCACAGTGTGCTCACTATGGAGAGGTTCTGCGTAATTTCACATGTTCAGCCTGTATTTGATTGCTTGTCCTTCCAGTGGGGATGGGAGGTGAGGGAGGAGGAGAAAGAATCTGGAATCT
>CM053587.1:281321258-281347386 GCA_028646515.1 Pseudochirops corinnae
GCCATTTGAGTTAATCTATTTTTTAAGGTGTTATTTTTTTCAGTCAGGTTGTTGACTCTCTTTTCATAATTTTCTTGCATCATTCTCATTTCTCTTCCCAATTTTTCCTCCACTTCTCTTATTTGGTTTTCAAAATCCTTCTTAAGCTAATCTATGGCTAGTAAGCAGTCTTCATGTTTCTTGGAAGCTTTTAGTGTGGGAGTTCTGACTGTGTTGTCTTCCTCCTGTTCCATGCTTTGATCCTTTTTGTCCCCAAAAAAGGATTCTAAAGTTTGATTGCTGTTCTTACTTTGCTTCCCCTGCACGCCCATGCTGCCAGTCAATTACTTGGTTTTTTAGCTCTGTGGAACTCTGCTTCCAGAGAGGAAAGCTCTGTCCCAATTCACTGGGGTTTTTGCAGCTGCTGGAGCTATTGGGAGGGTGCTGCAGCCCCCACCAGCTTTGGCTCACTGAAAACACACCCCAGGACCACCACCCAAGACCGCGAATTGGATCCAGGCTGCTCAATGCAAGAGCACTTAGCCTCTGAATGATTGCTTGGCTCCCCTGCAGTCTGCAGACTGGGAGCTCTGAAGCAGCCACATGAAGGCTGCAGCTTCTGCTGCTTCCTTGCCCTGGAGGCAGTTTGGCCAGACCACTTTTCTCCCCCAAATTTAAGCTGAGTTCCACTGACCTTTCACTTAGTCTTTGTTTCTTATGACTTGATAATACTGGAAACTGCCACAGCTGCCACTGATCCACTCTCCTGAAGGCTCCAGCTGCTGTTTGTCCTGGCCACCCTGGGGCCAAGCCATGGTTTCAGGCTGGGCTGGTTTCAGCTCCCAGAGTGCTGCGATGAGCCCTTCTTGCCAAGCTGCCTTCTGTGGGAGATTTGTTGTTTGGTATTTTTATGGGATTTGGAGCCCTAAAATTTGTTCAGAGTCATATTTTATGGGTATTTGAGATGGCTATGTGCAGAATCTTGTTGCTTCTATGCCACCATTTGGCTCCACCCCCCGATACCTAGGCTTCTTAAGAGTCTACCCCATATGGTGAACTTTTAATGAACTTTTAATAAACTTTACTTTTCTTTGGCTAAGAAGACTTGAGTCAAATTCTTTTGGCAGGACCTGGTGTGTTGGTATTTTGGGGTCTCCAGAGCACCCCCTAACCTTCTTTATGGGTAACCATATCACTATCATTGTTCTTTCCCAGCTCAGCATCAATCTTGGATTACTCAACAGTCACTACTTTTACTCCTACTTACATAATGCTGAGGAGTCTCCTGCAGCAATGCCACTACCCTGGTACAGGCCCTTGTTACCTTGTTCTTGGACTTTTCCAAAAGCTTGTCACAAGTGTCTCCACATTCCTGTCCATTCTCCACTCAGCTGTCAAAGTTTTCTTCCTAAGATGCAGGTCTGCCCTTGGCACCTTTCTATCCAATCAACTACAGTGGCTCCCTATTACCTTCAGGATCAAACTTAATATCTTGTTGGTCTTTTAAAATCCTGCATAGCCTGGCTCCTTTCTACCATTCTAATCTTCTTACACCTTCCTTACCTACACATTCTTTACAACCCAATGACATCAGCCTCCTGATTGTGCCTTGCACAAAGTATTTCATCTTAGACTCTGGTCATTTGCACTAGATGTTCCCTATGCCTGGAATTCTCTTCTCATCTCTGCCTTCTGGCTGTCCTGGCATTTTCAAGTGCCTGCTAAAGTCTACCTTCTGGATGAAGCCCTGCAAGTCCTCCTTAGTGTTTTCCCAGTGAGATTATCTCGAATTTATTCTCTCTATATCTATATTTATATCTTTGTCTGTATCTATCCTTATTCCTATCCCTATCTCCATTTTTATCTATCTGTCTGTCTGTCTATCTATCTATCTATCTATCTATCTATCTATCTATCTATCCATTCCTCTATCATCTATCTATACCTATAGCTATATGGTCTTTATCAGTCTGTCTCTGTTTCTATATCTATATCATTTATATCTACTTATCTCTATCTCTAGCCATATTCATATACACCTAAAATATCCATGTCTCATGTCTATCGATCTAAATCTGTATCTGTATTTATCTTCTTTGTACAATGTTGTTTGCTTTTTGTCTCCATCATTTGAATGTGAGGTCCCTGAAAGCAAGGATTTTGTTGGGGGGTGGGAGTGGTTCTTTGATCTCCAGTGTTAAGGACAATGCCTGGCACATAGTAGGTGGTTAATAAATTCTTGTTGACTTGACTTTATTGATTAGATGAGGGATCTGTGCAAACAAGAAGGGAGAGTTAGTAAGAAGGAGTCAAGGATTTCCATCAAGCAAGACAGACTTGGAGTAGCCAGGCCGTGTGGGACTGCTTGTCAAGGGAGAGCTAAGTGGTGCAGTGGATTGAGCACTAACGCTAAAGTCAGGAAGACCTGAGCCCAATTTCAGCCTCAGACATTTACTAGCTGGGTGACCCTTAGATCTCTTTTTGCCTCAGTTTCCTCATTTGTAAAATAGGAATAACAAGAATACCTACTTTTCAGGATTGTTATGAGGCTCAAATGAAATAAGCCTTGTAAAGCTCTTCCTACATTGCCTGGAACATAGTAAGCATTACATAAATAGTAGGTACTACATAAATGTTAGCTCTTATTATTAACTATCTGTAGGTCAGAGTGATGAGGTACAGGCTCTGGGAGCCCCTTGAGCTCTCCTTGAATCTTCCCAAGGAAGACATTTGCCTGAGGCCTGAGGCCTTTCATTGAGGCTCTGCCCAAGTCTTTAGCTAGCCCTTTTGTCCACCAATTTCCTACAGTAGATCCTCCTGTTCCCACCCTTGAACTGGCCTGGCCCACCATTGTCTGTGGTCTCCAGGTAGCCTCCAGCAACCTCCCACCCTTAATCACTCATTCCCGGAGTCTGACCTCATCTGACTCCTCCTGAAGACCCTGCCCAAACTCCTCCTCTAGACCACCCCTAGATTCCTCCAACAACCTTTCTGTATATAGGATCCCATCTTCCCTCCATGTGGTGTGCGAGCACCATAGAATGACCGAGCATATACTTACTCTGTCCTGCTTGCCCAATAAAAGTATCACAGATACCCAGGCTCCTTAAGAGTCCACCCCATATGGCGAACTTTCAATAAACTTTACTTTTCTTTGGCTGAGAGAAGCCTTGAGTCGAATTCTTTCAGCAGGACCCGACATGTTGGTATTTTGGGCTTTCGAGCACCCCTAACCCTCTTTATAGGTAACCACATCAAAAGCTGAAATATTCTAAGCTGAAAGGAAAGGAGGATGGCCAACACATTCAGGTCAAGACAATACAGGACCACTTCCTGAAGGATGGGGGGTAAGGGAACTGATGTAGCCAGGCTGTTGAGCTGGCTTACATTCAGAGGTCTGAATAAGTCAGAAACTCCTAGAAGCTGGGACAGTATTGATAAGGAGTCTCTTGGAAATCTAGTTATTCAGATAGTTCTGGATTTATATCCCTCTTTCCCCCTGTGAATACATCTTGGACATAGCAAATATGTGGCAAAAATAATGGTATATAGGAACGGGTGAGGGTCACACCATCATAGAATCCTATAGCTGGAAGTAATCTCAAAGGACACCTAGTTTATACTGGACCCAAATAAGAATCATAATATTTAAGCAGTTTAAAAGCTCTCTGCTCACGATAATTCTGTGAGGTAGGCAGGACAGATTGCACAGATGAGAAACAGAGCTTCAGAGAGGTAGGCTTCCTCAAGGTCATATAGCTAATTAGGGACTTGTTCTCTAGACTCCTCCCACACCTCCCCCTCCAGTCTTCAGTCTCAATCTGTTTATTGATTCCTTTTCTGTTTACTGCAAACATGTTCAGATTTCCTCATGTTAATAACAAAGAAAAACAAATCAAAACAAAACAATCCTCACTCAACCTTGCTGCCTCCTCAAGCTATTAATGCACATCTGTCCTCCCATTCACAAACTCCTAGGAAAAGCTGTCTATATTCCTTGCCTCCATTATTCATACACCTAACCCCTTGAAGTTTTGACTTTGACTTGACTGTAGAACCCATTTTTTTTCTTGCTGAAAATGCTTCCTTATTCAAGAGTGCCCACTGCTTTATCTCTTAAGGGTAAGCACAGAATATCTGTCCCCTCCCCAAAAAAGTGTACAGCAAGGAATCAAAAGGTGCCAGAGAGGAGCAAAACAGAATAACAAGCAAGTATGAAATGGAAGTTGTTGTTATTTTTTAAAAAAAGAAAAGAAAATAGCTAGGACCTGGAAAAATCATTTCAGGCTCCACAAATGAGAAATGCCTTGGAGCTGAGTTTGAGACAGGGATTATTATAGCCTCAGTATTGGCTGAGGTATGAATTGTAAATCCCTTGAGTTGGCAGGAGACAAATAAAATATATGTAGAAAAAGATCTGGAGAAACCAGGAAATCTTGCTTCTCATTCTGCGTGCGTCTGGGCACATAATTTAACCTTTTGGGATGCCAAGTGTATTAGAACCCAAGAGTTCTCTCTTTCAGTGAAATCACAGATCCATCTATCACTATCCCTGTACCCAAACACACACACACACACACACACACATATACATGTGTATACAAAATGCATAGGCATGTATGCATATATTCCTAAGAGAGAAAGAGTACAAAAGTGAATCTTTTTCAAATATATGGATACAAGATTAGACCCTTTTTGATCCTAGGGTGATGTCCCAAATGGTTAATATAGTGATCTGCATATAGGATGTAATTAATCTAAGTAAACCAGGAGTAATGGATGGAAATTAAACCTAGTCAATTTTTTGGATTTTTACAAGGAAAATCTTTGTAACAAAGCTGTCTAGGAAAGGAATGGGCAGCTTGAGGGAAGAATTCTCTGAAAATAGAGGGTTTCATGTAGATGTTGGTTATTCCCTTGCTGGGATATTGTAGACAGAATTTATATTTTCATTGTAGGTCGGTTGAACACTGAAGTATTTTCTAACTCTGTTATTCAACTGAATGTTGACTCTCAGACAAACTGCAATCAAGACTACTGCTGATGATATTTGAAAGATCATAAAGAATGCAGAAATACCCAAAGACAGGAGAAGGTAAATGCCCCAGTTTCACTAAAGGGAAGAGAGTGGTTTCTTCAAACAAACTGTGGACTAGTGAGCTTAGCACAGTTGTTGATAATATAGTAAATGCTTAAAAATGGTTGACTGACTCACTGACTGAGCATATTATTAAGGGATGTTTAATGAACATCTATAAAGGGAAGTAGTGATCACAGATTCAGGATAACTTTACCTCAATTAGGTCATGCTAGACTAACCTCATTTCCTCTTTGTTTCAAGATAACTAGATTGGCCAATAAATAACAAGAAACCTGTGGTGTCAGTTGGAACCACTACTCCTAGTGCTGAGTAATTCAAAGTACCCCCAATTCTCCCACTCATAGGTTTTCATACTCCTCAGGGGCTAGGTAGAAAAATAGACATCACTTTCTCAGCATCTCCCCACCCACTTAGTTAACTCATACAAGTAGATATATATACCCAGGCCTGTAACTATGAACGTGAGGCTTTGTCACTGTTTCAAGAAAATATCTTTCAAAAAAAAAAAAAAAAAGAAAATATTTTTCCTAGCTGACCTTGAATAGAATATCTGCCAAGTAGGGAAGCAGTTGGCTGGGAAAAACTCTATATGCCTACATTTTATCTTACAGGAACATCAGGAACTGAGAGAATGAGACAAAATGATTGTTGAGAAACAGTAAGGTAAACAGAGACTGAATTCAAGACACAAATATGTGTTGCAGACACATATACATACATACATATGCACATGCATACATACATACAGATAGTTATAGATAATTATTCCAAACAGCTCATCAAATTCAATTCTCTTGCATACTGAGAGTCTAGACCTTCTTGACCTGTAAGTGATCATCTGTATTTCCCTCTGTCTGTCCTTTCCTCCTACCCCTACTGGCTCTTCTTCTGTGTCCTCTCCTCATAATTCCTGTCTTCCTTTAAGACCCATCCTGCTTCTGTATTTTCCATCATAACTTCAAATTAGTCCAGTCTGGACTGTGCTGGTACCAAAGTCAGGCTGAGGGATCTATTACTGGCAATCTCTGTGGAAACACCATCTCTAAACAGACTCATTCCTTTAAGTTTAAGTCTATTTATTAGGGGGGGAGGGAGGTGTTTTCATCACTTCTGTTGATTGGATATAGTAGCTTCAAAAGAGAAAGAGAGATTAGGCAAGTTTGTACCTCACTAGAATATTGTATCTGAGACCAGGATATGGATTTCTGTGTCTTTGATTAAGATATTAGCTTTGTTAGAATAGGCTCTTGGCCAAAGACAGAGCACATCTAATAAATGTTGGTAAGAACTTATTTGCTTGGAGACTTACATATTTCACTAATAGGAAATTCAATTTAAAAATGGAGGGGAAAGGAGAGAACGCCAACATTTATCTGTCAAGATGGATACCACAGAGAGTAGCAGGTATAATAGAGGGAGAACAGAAGACAAACGGTAGCAACTAAATGGTAAAATGAATGTAGTGCTAGAGCTGGAGCCAGGAAGATCAGAGTTCAAAACCTGGCCCCAGACTTAAACTAGCTATGTGATTCTGGACAAAACACCTAAAGGCTGCCTGCCTTAATTTCCTCATCTGCAACATGGAGATGATAATAGCACCTAGGTCACGGCAGTTGATGTGAGGATAAAATGAGATCACATTTGCAAAGTGCTTTTCAGATTTTAAAGTATTACAATAATGCTAGATGTTAAATAGTTAAGATATGAATCAAACAAACCCATACAGAAAGGATATACTCAAATTCACGAAGGATGAGTGATAAACAAAGTGAACTGAAAATTTTAACACAAGGAGATATATTAGATCTTACAGATTTCTATAATACTGACTTAAATTCATTACTGGAGTATGGTCATGGAAGACTATACCTTATTATGAGGGAAAAATTGATTAAAGGGGTGATGGAACATCATTGTACAGGAAGTATAGTAGAATTATATGATATGTGAGGAATCCACAAACTTGAAGTGAGTAAAACATGATGAAAATTAAGTAGCAGTAGTATGGGGTTTTCAAGGAGGACTAGCACCTCTGGTGTGAGATCTTGCCAAGCCCTTTTAAAGGGCTGCTTATCTACTGTTGGTGTCTACCTGCCTGGCACTCAACTTGTGATTCCAGGAAGTTGTAGCATTCACTAAAGCCACACCCTGATAAACTGTCTCAGCAAACAAGCTAAATCAGGTTGAGGGTAACCAAGGGGTCTCAGACACATTTGTGAATTAGGAAGATATCTACTCCAAGCATGTGAAGACTTCCCCATGGTGGAATGGGCAGATGAGAACAAGTTGTTCCAATGGCTATGAAAGCAGTGAAAACAAGCAAAGTAGAGTGTTTAGAGATGGGTCAGACGTTGAAGATGCCAAGGTCATCCACTGTATCCCCGGCCATTGCCAGTCATCCAGACTTTTGTCTTGCCACTGAACTTGAATGACTGTGGAAGAGAGAGTGAAACTGACTGCTCTATGCAACTGGCTTCACTTAAATCCAATTCATACACAAATCAAAACAAGACCCCAAGATGTCATTGGCACTCTTCAAAAAGGAAGTAAAAACAACAACAGACTGCTCAGCCAGAGGAGGAAATGGATAATGAACTCAGACAACAGATTATAAATCTTTCATGGAGATATGACATAATAGTAGTTAGGGACTTTAATCATATATCTGGTAGAGCTCTTTCAGCTAAAAGCAAATATTTTACCTTAATGATTGTTTTAACTATTTAAAAGGTGGATAAAAACAATGAAGGGAACTGCTGGTCTGGATTTATTCTTTCTGACAAGAAGGAATTGGTTGCTGAAATAGAAACAAGGGAAGAAATGGGAAGAAAAGCATGACCTGTTATGATACATATCCTAGATTTTGGAGAGAACAGATTTCAAGAGTTCAAAGAAAAATACAAATAAGAATTTATGGCTTAAAATTCTACAGGGGAAGCTGAGCCAAGATGCTCTAAAGAGTAAAATTTTAAACATACAAATCCACAGAGATTCAGTGAGAAAGAAAAACAGGAAGTCTAAAGAGACAGACATGTATATCCTGTACCTAAAGTAGAATGTAAACCCTTTGAGGGTTTTTGCTTTTAACTTTTAAATAGCCAGCCTTTATGTAGTGCTTTCAAATTTGCAAAGCACTTTATAAATATCTTATTTACTGTTTAATTTTAATTTAATATTTAATCTTAATTAATAAAATAAACTCATTAGAGGTAAGTGCTATTATTATCTCCATTTGACAGATGAGGAAACTGGGCCACAGAGAAATTAAGTGACTTGCCCAGGGTCACACATCTAATAAGATCTGAGGCTAGATCTGGACTTGAGTCCTCTTGACTCCAGATCTAATGCTCTATCCACTGTGTCACCTAGTTACCCCTAAATAATTTAATAAATAATGTAGTGTTTAATAAATATTTGTTCAACTGAACTGAATTGAATATGTAAGGGATTAACCAACTTTGATTAAAAAAATGTATAGAAAATGGAAAGAAGGGAAGGCGACTAAGAATGAACACAAAAGTTTGGCAACATTCTGAAATCAATCAACAAGTATTAATTAAGTGTCTGCCATATACCAATCTGCTAGAGAAAATGGGAGGGATCAAGGGTTCGTTCAGAGTTTTGTGTTGGCAAAGAAAAGGGCCATTTTCACTGGAATTTGGAGTAAAGGGAAGAGAGTTGGGGGATAATGTCTGGAGTGAGATTAGGAGAGGTGGAGAAGGGGCTTAATGAAATGGTCTTGATTTTCTTGGCGGAGTATGAAAGGAGTACCTCACTTGAGAAGGTGGGGGGGGGGAACAGGAGGGAACTTTGGGTTGATTCAAGGATATCTACTGTGTGTGGAAAGATTGCCTTGTTGCAGGAAGAGCCCAACTGAAATTAGGTAATTTAAATTTATAGACCCAGGCAGCACATTTAAATGACATTCCCCAATTCTGCTCAACAAGTGAGTAGGAATGAAAGGGGCAGATGATGGGAATAATCCAAGCTTGGAGTTTTGCAAGGGTTATGAATAAAAGAGTAAAGGATTTGAGAGTTAATGGGACAGTGCAGAGTTCAAGGGTCAAGGTTCTCTAAGGATCAAGATTGTGAAGAAAGTCAGAGCAGGGTTCATGATCTGGGTAAGTAAAGAGGAGTCAGGGGACTAGAACTCATACTGAGGACAAAGAATAGACTGAAGAGACAGAATGATAAAATATCAAAATCAGATAAAGGAATTTCTAGAGTTTCTAGAGTTTCTAGAAGTAAAACACTTGTGGGTGATGGCAAGAAAATGGGTATAAACAACCCAGTGTGTAACATAGGTAAGTAGAGGAGGTCATAGCAGTTGATGATTGGTTCATTATACCAGGCTAAACTTCTGCTCTAGGCAGCAGATAAAGCTCCAGGCCTGGAGTTAGGAGGTTCTGAGTTCCAATCTGATCTGAGACACTTACTAGCTATGTGACCCTGAGCAAGTCGCAACCCAGTTTGTCTCCATTTCCTGGTCCGTAAAATGAGCTGGAGAAGAAAATGGCAAACCGGCATCTTTGCCAAGAAAACCCTAACTGGGGCCACAGAGAGTTGGATACAACCGTAAACTCCTGAACAGCAACAGCAACAAACCCTCTGCTCACCACACTAAGATAGGGTAGTCAGTGCAGGATTCCTGGAGGATGATCTGAGTCCATTGTTAGTGGGACAGGATTATGCAAAGAATGAGACTGTTGAAGGTGAGAGATCATAATATCATAGATTCAGAGCTGGAAAGGACCTAGACATAACTTAATCCAAAACCCTCATGCAACAGATGAGCAAATTGAGACCCATAGATGTTCTATAAAGCACCGTTTAAACCCAGATCCAGTGTTCTTTCCATTAGGTGATACTGAAATTAATAATAATAGTAACAACAACAACAGCGAACATTTAAACAGTGCTTATGATTTGTTAGGCACTAAGCTAAGTACTTTCCAATTATTATCTTATTTGTTCCTCACAATAACCCTGGGAGATAGGTGCTATTATTCTCCCCATTTTACAGATGAGAAAACTGAGGCAAATACATTAAGTGACTTGTCCAGGTTAGTAAGTGTCTGAGGCTAAATTTGAACTCAGGTCTTCCTGACTCTAGGCTCATTGTCCTATCCATTGCACTACCTAGCTACCAAGTACTGAAACAGGTGACAGAATCACAGAATTTGAGAGCTTGAAGAGATGTCAGAAGGCAGCTAGTCTAGCCCACATCTGAAGCAATCCCCTCTCTATCATGACCAAGAAGTAGCCACAGAGACTGTGGGAAAACCTCCAAGGTGAAAAACTCGCTACCTTTAGATAAAGAACCTTTCACTGTTGGAAATTTCTAATTAGGAAGTTTTTCTGGGCAATGTCTAAAATTGCCTCTTCATCGCTTCCATCTATTACTCTATATTCTGCTTCTGGGATCAAACAGAATAAATCGAATCCCTCCGCCACATGCTACATAACCCAGCCCTACAGAGAACCCTGCGGAACCCAGCTCTCATGTGGCTCTCAGTCGCCTCTTTCCCTTGGATCGAAGGGCTAGAGGGCAGAGCAAAAATCTCCTCTGAAAGCCTCCCTTTAAAAAGGGCCCAGAATCTCAGTCAATTCTGCTTTTCCCACCAACCGAATGGATTATTTTCAACTCCACCATCACCATCACCATGTCCATGTTTTAGGTCCTCTGCCCTCCCCACCCCCTTTTTGCCTTCCTTTTCGTGTATTGTCTCACCCCATGAGATTGTAATATATTTGAGGGAAGGGAATGTCCTTCTTGTTATTTGGATCTCCAGTGCTTAGGACCAACTCTGGCAAATAGCAGGTGCTTAATAAATGTGTATTAAATTCATTGCATCGCATTGTATAGTACGTCTCACTTGAAGTCTTCTCTTTTCCAGGCTAAAAACTAGTTTAAATAGACCTTCATATAATATGGACTCTAGGTCATTTTGAGGACAAGGGAAATGATATTCCCTCCTAGCTCCTGGGGCACAGAGACACTTTGACCTTGAGCTCCAAATTGAGGGGACTCTGGCATCTGGAGGTTTAGAATCTCCTATCTTGGAACTCCTGCAGCCTCTGAATGCCTGGCTGAGCTCCTGGTGGCTCTTGGAAGACATGTCAGCATGTTGGCACTGTGGTGGGATGTTGTCACGCTCCTAAGAATCGAAAATACTGTCATTATTTATAGAGTGTTGCCTGAGATCATGTGTTAGTTTATTTGTGTAAATGTCTACATATTATTCATTGGGATAAATAAGGTATACACTGAGTGGGTGTGTGAGTCATTAGCTGCTCCAGACATTAAAGAATAATGTGTTGCCATGACACAGTCTGAGAATATAATAAATAGCTTCTTTTACCTCCTTATTCATTCATTCATTCAACATTTATTGAGTACCAACTATGTACATGATCTTGTTTTTGTTGTTGTTGAGTTGTTTCAGTTGTGTCCAATTCGTTATGACCCCATTTGGGGTTTTCTTGGCAGGGGTACTGGAGTACTTTGCCATTTCCTTTTCCAGCTCATTTTACAGATGAGGAAACTGAGGCAAAAAGGGACAAGTGACTTGTCCAGAGTCACTGTAATGCCATGCACAAGCAGCTTCCTGAAAGAAATGCAAGGTATAAGCAAATTTAAAATTTAATGCATAAACAAATTTGTTTATAGGGTTGTATCTACAATAGTAAACATATTAGGAATTAAAACTGAAAAATATTTAAAATGTGTTTATTAATTCATTTAAAATAACAATAATGAACCCATTATAAGTTAACATAAGTAACATTTTTATAAAAAAGACTATATTTTCAAAAAAAAATTTAGTTAAAAGAATATGACATTGTTTTACTTATTTGTTTTGTTTTGGGTTTTTTTGCAAATTTATTTAATGTCTGGCTTAACAGATATTTGCTTTGGTATTCAATCCAGTTGAAGTACATGAAGAAAATCCAGTGGTATGTAGAACTGCAGTTGGAAAAGGGAGGAACATTATAACAGGTAAATAATGTCTTAGTTATGAAAATAGTTTTCACCTTGAGGACTTACTGAAAGAGTCTTGGGTACCAGAAGTGGTTCACAGATCATACTTGGAGGATCACTAACGTAACAAAAAAGAAGGTGGAGTGAAGTGTATACAAAACCACAACATGGGAGTGTAACAAAATAAGTGGAAAGATAGTAAAAGAATTTTGATGAGAGAGAGAGGGATCACTTTCAGGTGAAGCATCAAAGAGGATTTCATGGTGGGCAGGGCATCTGAGCTGGGCCTTAAAGGACAAGAGGAAATTTAATAGGTGAAGATATGGAGCAGGCAAAGTCTGGGAATAGGAAACTGAGTAAAGGCATGGAGCCAGAAGAGGGAGGATGAAGACAGGGGGTGGTGAACATTACGTGAAAGGGAATAGCATGAAATAAAGCTCAGACTGTGGTCAGTTTGGAGAGATCCTTGAATGTCGGTACAAAAAGTTTAGATTTTATCCAGAGAGAAGAAAACTGTGATAAATTCTGGAAGCATATTTGAAAGCAGGAAAAGAGGCAGTTTATAATAGTGATGGGGTCTTTAAATATCTAGCCATCTGCTGAAGCAATTGCTGTTTAAAAGCCAGCCATCTGAGAAATGCCTGCTGTACCTTGGTAAAGGCAGAGCAAATGGTGAGAGGAATTGTGATGCTAAGTGATACAGAAAGGCTTCTTGCCCGAGTAGAAGTGTAGGCTTCTTTGAAAAGAAAGGACCATGTCCTCTTAGAGTAGCTACTCTTTAAGAGTTCAGGATTAGATAAGGAATATTATACCGGGTTCAAAGAACAGGCAGATGCAATTACTGAGCAACTGCCAGTGATCTTTAGAAGATAATGAAGAGCCAGGTGTTGATGGGGATGAATCTGAACCCCCAAAAGGAAAAGACCATGTCTTTGAAGTCTGCACCCCAGAAAGGAAAAGCCTCTGGACTTTCCCATGTGGCCCAGGCCCCTGGTGTTCACCTGGGGCAATAGGCCCTTAATTGCTCTTTCATTTTCTGCACCTGGCCCCACCCTAGACCTCCACCCCCTTAATTCTATCTAGAACCCTTCTCAATTGCTCAGTCTTCTATATAAAAGATATATCTTACCTCCATTAAATTGCTCAGACTCCTCAAGAGTCTGGCCAATATGGCAGGTTTTTAGAATCACGTCCACCCTGACCAGTGTTCTAATAAAGCTTGTCTTTGGCTGAAGGAAGGCTAGGGTTGAATTCACTGGGGCAAGACCCGTGTGTTTCTATTGCAGGGTCCCAGCACCCCTACACCTCAGCAGTGTGGTGGCACATGCCTGTAATCCCAGCTACCAGGGAGCCTGAGGTTGATGGATCTTATGCTCAGGAGTTCTGAGCTGCATTGGGCTGTTTGGCATTAATATTGTGAGCTTTTGAAAGTAGAGGAATGCCAGGAGCAAGTGAAATCTTCTGAGCTGATCCAGTAGGTGCTAAATTTCTCTAAGTTTTCCTGAGAAGACACCTCTACCCCTCCAGCTAGGTGGTCCAGTGGATAGAGTATTAGACTCGGAGTCAGGAAGGCTTGAATTCAAATTTTATCTCATATATTTACTAGCTGTGTAATCCTGGACATGTCATTTAACCTCTGCCTTAGTTTCCCCATTGTGAGGACAAACGAGAATATTTTTGGAAAGCACTTAGCACTAGAGCCTGGCTCACCGTAAAGGCTAACAAATGCTTCTTCCCAAACCTTCCCGAGTAAGGGACATCAGTTTGAGAGGTCTAAAAGGCCGCTGGTGATGCTAGTCTAGGGCTCAAAAGAGAGAATAGGGCTGGGTGTAAAGGTCTGAGCATCTTTTGAATAGAGAGAATACATTGAACCCATGAGAGCTGATGAGATCACCAAGTTAGATAATGTAGAGATAGAAGAGAAGAAGGCTCAGGACAGAGCCTTGAGAAGCACTTGTGTTTAGCTCAGCTTTTTAATTTGTTAAATCTAGCTTCCAGGGAACTGAAATGAATCTCTTAGGATCATGCAGTTAGTTGGTGAATAGGCTGGGACTCCTACATTTATCTGCTGACTTCCAGTCTAATGCTATCCATTTCCACTGTCCTATATGATTTCTAATCCTCAGAAGTGTGCCTCAGGCAGCAAGAACTTTGCACAAAACTCACTACAATCACAGGCTAGCATAATGTAGCAGCAAGAATTTCAGATGTGGAATCAGGTGCCTGGGGTCTGTTGTGAGATTTTTAAAAATTTCCTTTTATTCCCCCTGCAAATTTTGGTTAACTAAAAGTCTACGCTAGTATTAGTCTCACCTGACCAAAACCTGTCTCATGGGATGTGAAAATTCACTTTAGAGCCTTCAACATTACATACTTAAGCACAGTGAATAGAGCACCAGACCTGGAATCAGGAGGACCTGAGTTCAATTTGGCCTCAGACACTTGACACACTAGCTGTGTGACCTTGGGCAAGTCACTTAACCCCAATTCCCTTGCCTTCCCCCCTCTAAAAAAAATTCCCATTGTTAAGAAGGAAGAGGAAGAATCTTAACTACTCCTGACTCGTTGGTGATGTGATAAATGCTAGCAGTTTGGTCTCTACAGATTCTACAGGACCAATGAATGTTCCCAAAACAGATGTTGCAAGGGATGTGCAGGAAGGTGTAAATCAGTATGAGGGGATGAAGGGTAGAGCAACCCTATTCAATCATATAGCTGGAAGAAATCTGTAAGTTTCCTTCTGGAAGAGGCCTGGGCAAAACTGGCTTCAAGTGGTCAGGGTCAAAGGATGGTCACCAACTTTTCATTAACATGCATGCTTAACTGGCCTCATACATATTTGCTGACACACCCCGCATAGAATTAGAGCCTCATTATCTGATCATGGGACACATGTAAGCCATTGTTTGGGAGGAGGAAACACATGAAGGAGCAGACATGTAGCGGGCAGGCCAGAAAGATTGTAACCAAGAAGAGCTGGAACTAATCCCAGTTCTGAAGGGAGGAACAAGGCAGGAAATTCAAATGGAAGCAGCATAAAAGGGCTTGCATTTGTTTGATTCTCTGTAGTCTTTTGAAGAGGCTACCCATTTATGCAGGAAAAAATAAATGTAACATAAAGATAACAAAAACCTTCCTGGCTCTCCAACAAGTTTTGTTGATTCCTAGACTAAGTATGTTTCTCACGGTGACATGTAAATCTTCCTTCTCAATTATCCTATTTGCAGATCCTATAAATGTAGTATAATCTATAACTTGACTCAGTTTACCTATAGTGTTCGATGATGCTTGTTTCCTTGGGATACATATGAGATTATAACTCTGTTTAACTAAATTTGTTTAACTGTCAAGACATTGCAGGAAGCATGAGATTATGGAGCTACCTTTTCTTTAACTTACATTGCCTAAGAGGAATGTACAAAATTTGCAATATGTAGAAGTATTTTTTCTGTCATTCTGATATAATTTTGCCTATAACAAACTTTGTCAAAATCCTCATGATCAGGTTTTCCTTGAAGTCTAAACCTATGCTTGGACATAATAACAAAACGTAGTTTTTTACCTCTATAATTTCTGTGTTTCGGTAAATATTTACTTGGCAGGAATTAACCACAGCGTAACTCCTGTTGTTCAGTTGTGTCTGACTCTTTGTGACCCCATGAAACATAGTGCGCCAATGCTTTACATAGAATTTTCTTGGCAAAGATACTGGGGTAGGAGAGGAGATATTTCTCCTCTAACAGACCCAAATTCTAGCTCTCAGAATTCAAGTCCACTCCCCTCATTTTTAATGAAACTGGAACTAAGGACCAGAAAAGTAGTCCGTTCAGGGTATTTCCAACAGTAACGTGGCTGAATAAACTTTCCAGTCAGCATGCAAGTTTTATATAGTTTTAATAACCCAATTTCACAACAGAATCAGTGGGAAACACAGCTTCATAAAATAGCACCATGATTGGAGATTGAAGACAATCTCTTATTCTAAGGAAGGGAGGAGAGAGGGAGAGAGAAAAGGGGAAAGGGGAGGAAAAGACAATAATTCGGAAGCAGCCCTGAAAGTTTGAAAGAAGGATCAAAAAACTTTTCAAATAACAAATAATACCAGCTTCAACAATTTAACAAATACACTCTCCTTCCCATGAGTGATTTTTTTTGACTCAAGAAAAAGTGAGAGAGACATATTTGGCGTTCCATCCTATGCTTAGTCAGAAAGATTCATATACTAGATATAAAGCATTAAAGCATCCTTGGCAGAAATACATTCCCAATTCCACCTCCCTGCCCCTTTCTACATACAAAACCCCAGATCTAATAAGCTTTGCACTTTACCAGTAAAGCCTGTACATCTGTGTCCTGGAATACCAAGTTAGAAGGAAGCTGCACAGTGTTATAGACAAAGCATTGGAATCAGGAAACTTGGGTGAGTTCTGCCACTCAGTAGCTATGTAACCTTGGGTGAGTTTCTTGACCTTCAGAAATGTCAGTTCTCTCATCTTAAAAAAAACACACATACACAAAGAAAACCCATACACAAAAAAACCAGGGGCTTTGAGGAGGGAAGTGCTTTGTAACATCATTCTAGCATTGTTTGCAATACTGAATGTCCTCCTGTAGCTTAAAAGGTGAACAAGAACAAGACTGGCCCAGGATCAGTCCGCTGATCTCCAGAGATTTGGGGTGCCAAGATCAGCCATTAGGAGGAATCTTTGAGGCATGCAAGGGGCTATGCTAGTGAAATTATTGAGAAAGATGAGAAACTCTCTGTCTCTGTCTCTGTCTTTCCCTTGTTTAGAGCTCTTATACCATTCCACTGTATAATTTCGCATCTAAGTAAGCCAGGTGTTCAGGGCCAGTGGCCTAGGATAATTCTGGCCTAGCTGAATCTTCTACATTGCAATTAGTGCAATGCTTGAATGGGTTTCTCACCAATTCCTCAAAAAAAAAGGCCCTGAATCTGTTCCAATTCTGATAGATTGAGTTTATTCCCTAGTGGCAAGCCAAGTCAGCTTAATCCTATTGACTTCTAAGGGGGGCATAGAACAGCAGAAATTGAGAGATGGAGGTTAAGTGATAAGATCTCAGGGCCTAATTGAAAGTCAGTCTCAGGGTACCAAAATATCATCTTTACACACATTCGGATATTCATAGCAAAGGTCCTTCCTGTTTCAAAACAGTTGAGTAGCAGATATGGAACAATGGAAAGGGCACTTGCCCTGGCAGTCACAAGATCTGGATCCTATGCACGCCTCTGACATTAGTCCCCAAACCTCTCTGTGCCTCAGTTTCCCCTTCTGTAGAATGATGGAGCCAGACTCAACTCTTTTCCAGTTCTAACATTCTGTATTCTAAAGTCTCTTCCAGTTTTAAGGTCCTCTTTTGGAGAGAAGCCCTTCCAGTTCTGGTATCCTTGTCTAAGGTCCCTTCCATCTCTAACCTTCTATATGCTAGGGTTCCTTTGGATTTTAACATACTGTATTTCAAGGTATCTTTCATCTTTAACACTCTATCCATGCTTTCACACTTAATAAATATGGGCCTTCCTCTTATTAAATATGAGACTTCTCCTGAGTCTCAATTTCTTCAGCTGAGAAATGGGGGTAAAGATAGAGTCTAAGACTGTTTTGAGGAAAATGCTGTGCATTACAGAAATGTGAATTTGTCTACACTGCTATTAGTTAGTAAAAGGCAATGTGAGGACTTTAATGCAGGGCATCAGACTCCAAGTCCAAGGCACTTTGCAATACTCAAACACGTAATATGAAAAAACAAAAGAAGACACAGCTCAAACAAGACCTCTTCCAGCCAGCCAG
This sequence comes from Pseudochirops corinnae, assembly GCA_028646515.1. Lineage (NCBI taxonomy): Eukaryota > Metazoa > Chordata > Mammalia > Diprotodontia > Pseudocheiridae > Pseudochirops > Pseudochirops corinnae. The sequence goes on from CM053587.1 coordinate 281,339,131, forward strand.
CCAGCCAGTGAGTCAATAAGCATTTGTTAAGGGCCTACTATGTGCTAGGCACTCCATGAAACCTTCCTGGCTTTCTACCAGCCAGAAATGATCACCCAAAGGAATTCAATAACATTTATTAAGCACCTACTACATTCAAGTTTCCCTGCCAAGCATTGGTGATCTACATTCTTCGAATCATCAAGGCACTAGCTTTACACCTCTCACAAACACAGATGCTTTGTTTATGTGGCGGAAATATTCTTGGATATTTTTCTGCTAGAACAGTAAACTCCCTGAGGGCAGGCAATGACCTCATTAAATACATCTGGGTACCCTTAGTTTTAAAGTCGGTGCTGGCTATAGGAGCGTAGGGAAAGAAGTACTGAAGATACTAGCCTGTAGGATCATTCTTTTGCATAATAATACCTTTTGTTCAGAATTCTTGGTAAGTTGATGGCAGGGCACTTAGGTATCTGAAATGACATTAGACTGCAACTCACCACAATTGTAATTTAACAACTCACAATAATAATAACAGTAACTACAGCAACAAAACGCATTCATATAGCACTCTTCCAATAACCCAGTGAAGTAAGGAGTGCAAATGATTCCACCCATTTTCCAAATGAAGGAACTGAGATCTGCTCCTGTCACAATATCAGAGGCAGGCTGTTGGAAAGGATAACAACATAATGGATAGGAAAAAAGCCTTGGAAAATCTAAAACATTGTGTCCTGGGAAGGTGGTGTTATTACTATTGTAAATATCATTTATTATGTATTTCTATAATAATTTCCTCCCCCGATGTCTTGTCGTAATGTGGGTAGGGGATGGGAAGGTTATTCTCAAAGGTTATGTCAGCGTAGTATAAAATACCGGCAATTCCCTACAACCTGAAAAGGCCTGATCAGCAAGCACTGCGACCTCCTATGGGCCCTCTCCATGCTGGTCCAGTCCAGCCAAGGGCAGAAAGATTCAGAGAGAGCTGGCCACCAAAGGACGAATATTCCTGGCTGCAGCAATTCATTAAGACACCTCCTAAGGTCTGAAGGAGCTGTGATTTGCAGTGGTGAAGCACCTACACTGAAGAAATCACAGATCCTTAAAAGTATGTAAGAATGGTTGATATTATTATCCTAGTCCTCACAGTACCTAACATCATTCCAGGCATGTACAACAAACAGACCATAAGCATCATCTAACCACTATAGGAGCAAGATTACTCTCTGCAACATCTTTGACAAGTGGTCAGCCAGCCTCTCCAGGAAAATTTCCCTTGACACACAGTTGAGAACTCTTACTATTTGACTATTCAAAGAATGGACAACTGAGTCCTCAGCCAACTTTGAAGTTGGTTTAAAAGTTACACACCCAGAGTTAGAGCCCTTAGTTTCTGGCACTGTTTTTTTTTTTCCTTAAATCTTTCTGAATATTTCTTATTTTACATCTGTATTATAATTATGCCCTTGTCTTTTCTCTCTCCATGTTCCTTAAAAGCAGAATCTGTGTCTTATTCATCTGTGTATCCCCTACTGCGGAGCTGAGCTCAGGGCCGTGATCATAGCAGGCATTAAAAATACGTGGGCAGAAGGAATTTGCCACTCTCTCAAAAAGGCTTTGCTCCCATTGCTTAAGTCAATAACTGATGGCTGAAAGGAACAAGAATTCTTTTAGACCACAGGTAGCTCACTGGGGCTGCTACAGCTGTCTGTGCTCCAGGGCCCAGCGTGTTAGTGAAGTGAATGATTGATTTGTCTTGCATCAGTATTAGCCCTCTGAGTCTGCACAACAATTTGCATCTGAATAGCTTTTCCATGTCTAAAAAAAGTGTATTTTTCCTCAAGGTCATAGCAAACATAGGCTCTAAAATCACAGGCTTTTAAAATCTACAAGGGGCTATGGAGATCATCCAAGTCAATCCCATTTTACAGAAGAGGAAATTGAGATCCAGAGAGGATGTGCTTAGGGTCCAGACATGTAAATGAACAGAGATAGGATTATAACCCTGGTACACTAGAGAAAGCTAGCTGGAATGCTGGGCCTTGAGTCAGGAAAACCTGAGTTTAACTCTAGTCTCAAACACTTACTCACTGTGTAAACCTGTTCAAATTAAGTAACCTCTGTCTGTCTCAGAGTCCCCAGATGCAAAATGGGAATAATTACAGCACCTACCTCTCTAGGTAATTTGAGACTTAAATGAGATAATATTTGTAAAGGGCTTAGCACAATACCTGGCAAACAGTAAACACTTTATAAATCCTTCCTTCCTTCCTTCCTTCCTTCCTCCCTTCCTTCTTTTCTTCTTTCCTTCCTTACACTACTCTCCAAACTAAGGGTTCTTTACATTTCAGCCTCCATAGACTGGAAAATAAATATACTTTGTATGTATATAGAAATTTTCACTCAAAGATATGATATTCAACCATATTAAAAACATGGGCTGGAAATCAGATTAACCCTATCTATTTTGGAGCTGGAGATAGTGAGCCACTGAGAGGTTAAGGATATGAATTATTACAACCTTTGCCAATCTTAAAGCACTATGTCATTATTTATTATCATCATTATAATTGTTATTCCCTGGCTCCATTCACATATCTACACCCTCCCTCCCCACCCAAAACCTGTCCCAGAATTGCAGAAATTGTAGAAGCAGAGATTGGCATATAAACTCAGCTTATAAATAACAGCCCATAGACTTACAAAGAAAGTCTACAGGAAGCAAAGGGGAATTATGGGCAAAAATCAAATCTCTGTCCTTTGTCCCCAATTCCTTCTACATATTCTTCATTGACCTGGTCACTCCATGAAAGACTAGTATGTTCTTTCTGGCCATTAAAAACAACAACAATAACAAGTATCTCTTCTTTGTGAGCATGAAAGAGTAAGATATGCTATGTTTTGTGTGTCCTAGAGAGCTATTTCATCCTCTGAATACCAGAAGTCCATTAGAAAAGGACAGTGTTTTCCATTAGTGTGGCCATTTCTTTTCCTAGTAAAATATCTGTTCTTTCTCCTCCTCTTGCTTCTTCATGTGGGTCTTTCATCAGTGATAGTTTTCTTAAAGTTTGACACTGGGGTCTATGTAGACCATCTGCTGACTGGACAACTTCCTTTGAACTACTCCCTCTGGATTGTGGTGACATATGGGGAAGACCCCCAAATTCCTAGCACCAAGAAAAGAATCAGAAATCTGAGAGGTCAACTAGTTCAACTCCTACCTGAGTAGGAGATCTATTTATGTCATAGGATTTGAAACTGAAAGGCATTTTAGAGATTATCTAGTCAAAACCTTTCATTTTATAGATGAGTCAACTCAGGGTCCAAGGTGAAATGACTTTGTCCAACCAGGGTCACATGGGTAGTAAGCTGTTAATAGAGCAGGGATTTGAAGTCATGCTCTCTGACTCTAAATCCAATGCCCTTTCCATTACACCACACAGCCTCTCCTGGACACATGACCATCTAGTCTCAGTTTGAAGTTTTTCAATGATAGGAATCCATTATCTCCCAAGACAGTCCATTTCACTTGCGGTTAGCTCTATCTAATTCTTGGGAAATTTTCCCTGACACAGAACTTCAGTCTACTTCTCTGTAACTTTCTCCTATTGCTCCTGATGCTGTCCGCTGGAGATGAGATAATTGAAAGAATATTTTCTTAAGAATGGCAAGTAGATATCAGATTGGTGATGCCAATCTGAATAAAACAAAAACACAAATTAGGGAGAAGAAAAGATACTCTGACGTTAGAGATGAGAAAATAAAACCAACCCATCTCACATAAAGGATACAAAATAATCATCATAATAATTAAGGATAATAATATTGATCATCACAATAATAATAAGCATCTGACCGACCGGCAGCATCTGTTGGTTTTAATCATTTAGAAAGCCTTCCACAACAAATAAAAAGTGACATCATGGCCCAGGAGATCGGTGAACCCCTGGTTTCCTCTTCAGTTCAAAGTTCAAGTTTCAGAAAATCCTCCTCAAGTATCCTTGGCCTGCTAGGTCCTCTCTAGTGTCCCTTCACATTGCCAGGCCGGGCTGCCAGACTCGCGAAGTAAGCACACTGAGAGGGGTCACATTGTCCACTTGGGCCCGGAGGTCCTGGAGGGCCAGGGAGGCCGGCTTGTCCTGCTTCTCCCTGAGGACCAGGGCTCCCAGGAATGCCATCTTTCCCATAGCCAGGTTCCCCAGGCTGACCTAGTCCACCAAAGAAAAGAAATATGGATTGGTTAAGGCTTCTTCCAAGAGGAAAGGAAAAATGATCCCTGTGCTTATAGTCAGATCTCATATTTACTTAACCAACCAGAAAGATAGATGTTAGCTAAACCTACAATATTTAGAACAAGAGTTTTTATTGCTGGGTATGTTACTAATTCTCTACCAGACTCATCTGATCTTAAGCAACTTATAGGAAAACTTTAATCAGAACCCAATAAGACTGAATCATGGGTACCTGAAATAGTTTAAACATTCTGTTTTCAGGGGAAAGAAGAATATATATTTTTTAAAAGGCTCAAAACAGGGATTTGATTAAAACACACAAACATAAACATATACACACGTATGCATAAACACATGAAATGGCCAACCACACAGGAATCCATTATCTCCCAAGACAGCCCATTTCACTTGCATTTAGCTCTAACTCTTGGGAAATTTTCCCTGACATAGAACTTCAGTCTACTTCTGTGTAACTTTCTCCTATTGCTCTTGATTCTGTCCCCTGGGAATGAGATAATTGAGAGAACATTTTCTTAAGAATGGCAAGTAGATATCAGACTGGTGATGCCAATCTGAATAAAACAAAAACATAAATTAGGGGGAAGAAAAGATACCATGACTAGACCAACCACATTCAGCTTCATTCATCTTTTTTCATCTCTAGTCCTGACCAAAGTATACTTATATGCAGAATAAACATACCACATCCTCAATAAGCAAAAATGATGCTTAATAATGAATTTTACTTGTAGAACTGGAACTGGATTTCTCAGCAAATAGTGTTCAAACACAATGTCAGAACTGGGAGGAGCCTTTAAACATATAACATCAGAATATGGAATTTATAATATTAGTAGTAACAAGTCTTAGAACAGAAAACTTTAGAACAGAGATCATAGAATGTTTTAGGTGGAATGGAATTTAGAATATATAAAAGTGTAGAATGATGAAGAGGGAAAATATAGAATTCCGAAGTTGGAAGGGACCTTTGGCATCAGCTAGGCCAACACTCTTGATTGACAAAGGAGAAAATGGGGTCTCAGGGTCATGCAAATAACAGAAGAACCCAAGTCTCTTTATTCCTCACTCATACTAACTCCGCTGCACCCCATTCTTTTATTACAGAGTGACAAACTCAAACATTTAAGAAGAAAAAAGAATAAAAGCTTTAGGCTTATCTTTAAGTAGAAATCTGAATTCACTAGAATTGATCCTTAGCATACCATCCTACATTGCTTATGCTATTGCAAAAGTACTGTGAGTATCTGATGTCTACAACCTTTATTCTAGCACTTTTCTCCATGGTGGATGTATACCTTCATCTACAAGAATCTGGCTAGCAAACCTACCTGGTATTCCAGGAGGTCCTAGTTCTCCTCGTTGGCCAACTCCAGGCTCTCCTTGATCACCCTTTGCACCTCGTTCACCTAGAAAAAAAGATATATAAGGCAGAGAAATTGTTGTTTGCATATTTCATTATTGCCACCTTGAGTTCAACTGTTACTGTAGCTATGATTCCATAGTGTACTAAAGTCCTTTGTATCACACTGTGAATAACAAATCCCTGCCAATAACCAGTTTTCCTAAAAACCAAAACAAAATGGACAAAACACTCAGTGACACAAATGAATAAAACCAGTTTAGAATCACAAAATGTTAGAGCTGGCAGAGACCTTGGAATGTTAGCGCTAGATGAGATCTTAGAACGAAGAATTTTAGAGCATAGAGTACAGAATGTCAGAATTGGTAGGAACTTTAGAACCCAGAATATTGGAGTGAAAATTATAAAGTGGAGAGATGCAAGGGATCTAAGCACAGGGGTGAGGAACCTGTGGCCATCTAGGTCCCTGGGTGTGGCCTTTTGACAGAGTCCAAGTTTTACAGAACAGATCCTTTTATAAAGGGGATTTGTTCTGTGAAGTTTAGAGTCAGTCAAAGATCTGTGCGTGAGGACCTAGAGGGTCTCCTGTGGCCTTGAGGCTGCAGTTCCCCACCTCTGCCTTGGAACATAGAGTTCTAAGATGTATAATATACAATGTTTCGAATTAGAAGAGATCATAGAACATACAATATTAGAATATGAAACATGAAATATTAAGAGTTGAATAAAATCACCAATCCAGGTATATGAACTTGTTTTAAAAACATTTTGATAACATTTCAATATAATTGGTTTCATTTGTAATGCTACTTTTTTTTTTATACATTTAAAAACATTATTCTGAGAAAGGGTCCATAGGCTTCATTCGACTGACAAAAGGATCCATAACACCATAAAAGGTTAAGAACCCCTGACCTGGTCCAACTCTTTCATTTAATAGGAAGCAGGTCCAGAGAAACAAAGCAACTTGTACAAAGTCATATAAAGTTAGTGGCTAGGGCTAGAATCAAGGTTTTCTGAATTTCCATCCCCTATCTAATAATTGAACAAATGGATCAACAAAGGTAGTGGAAGGGAAATAGCAGCCAATGAAAAATAAGAGATGGAATGGTGCCAAGAGGGAAAAATTATATACCTCCTGGGAAGACAAAAATTACCAAAAACAAAATGATTTGAATGACAACTCATATCTGTGTAGTATTTAAGAGTTTACAAAGTGTTTTCCTTATAACAATGCTGAAAAACTAGGTAAGACACATTATCATCATTACCACTTTGCAAATGAGGCACCTGGAGTTCAGAAAGGTCAAACAACTGACCTATTAGTTTGACATAGTGAGTTACTGTTGGAACTGCAACTTGGACCAAGTCTATAGAGTACAGCTGCCTTCTCCTAAATTATATATTATGCTGTGGTATAATCTAACTGTCCAGTCACTGATGGATGGGGCTCACTGAATAGAATCTGCCATTGCTGGGATATCTTTCTTATTCTAGTTTCCCTCCTCCTTACAGTTCCAGGCTAAACAAATTAGTCTCTTCTGGAACTGTCCTGGACATTCCAGATTCACTCACCTTTGGGCCCCATGGGGCCTGATGGCCCTTCTAAACCCACTTGTCCAGGCCGGCCTGGTTCCCCCATAGGACCTACTCTTCCAGGAAGGCCATCTTTTCCAGGAGGTCCAGGGGGCCCCGGCCGACCCTGAGTTGCTCTGACATGTGTTGGTGGCATTTGGGCCAGGAGGTATGCTAGTTTGGCTGTGGAGAAGAAAAAACATAAAGAGATTTGAGGAGAGAGATACCATTAGGACTTTAGGGACTTAAGCTGCATAAGATCAGAAAAGATGCATTACTGAGATGCTCAGAATCTGATGCCCATCATCACTGACATTTATATGGTGCTATGAATATATTTGGCAAGAAAGATAAAAGACAGCCTGATAAGTATCCATAAATCAGTAGTGTAGCAGTCCACAGGCCCCTTGGAGGTTTGTGAATTGATTTCAGGGAGTCTGTGAACTTGGGTAGGATAAAAGGTTACACATTCACTTTCACTCACTTCTTACTGAAATTTAGCATTTCCTTCGATTATGAGTTTAGGTGACAAAAAGTATTAGTATTAAGCTTCTTCAGACTTTCAAAGACTAAGACATACATAAGATTAAGAACCCTTGTTCTAGCATATATTTGTTAGAATCCCATCATACCATATCATCAATTAGGAAGGAGCTCAGAGGCCGTCTGTTCTGAGTCACACCTGGCTAGGAATGTCTTCTACAAGATCTTTGGTAGGTGATTGTCTAACTAGGAAGGAAGATCTCCACTGAGGGGAAACTCACTACCTTGAGAAGTAAGACATTCCCCTTTTGAATAGCTGTAATTGTTAGGGAGCTTTCCTCAGAAGTAGCTTCACGCTGCTGTTCTGAAACTTCTAGCATTCTTATTTCAGCCCTCTGAAACCAGGCAGAATAGACTTAATCTCTCTTTTGTATGATAGACTTTTTTTAAAATTTTTTTTATTTACTCATTTACTTTTAATTTACAAGATTCAGTTCCACAATCACTTGAGTTTCAGATTTTCTCCCCTCTCTTCCCCTCCCCGCCCCCCGCCATGGTGGGGTGCAATCATGTATAGGATCTGCAAATACTTTCACATTGTAC
>CM053587.1:281347886-281403991 GCA_028646515.1 Pseudochirops corinnae
TTTTAAGTGTTTGAAGACCAGTATCATGTTTGCTCTCAGCTGTGACATATAAAAGGTTAGAGAGACATAGTTTCTGGGTAATCAGTCATTTTATTAATTATTGCTAGTGGATAATTAATAAAAATGGAACTCTCAAATTATATGCTCTTGGAAGAATGAGGGTGGAAATTAACTCAGACTGGTTGACAAGGAATGAAAATGAATATTAAAATGAAAGGTGGGCTGCTTCTTATGAGGGTCTGGGTGACCTCTGGGTGATCACTCAGTCTTGGACAAAGAGACTTACCTATATCAGATTACCTCCCCTGTCTAGGGTAATCTAGACAAAAGAGGGGATCCACTTTCATCCAAAACGGAATACACACAACGGATGGGAATCTACCAATTCACCTAAACTAGAATTTCTTTACCTTTTGATTAGATCTAAACTTTCCAAGTTGGGTTAGGTCTGAACAAGATTGAGGAGAATGTTAGAGAATGAGGAAATAGGAAGGGAAAAAATCTTAGATCTCCCCATAGTAAATGGCTATTAATCTAAGAGAGAGGTAATCATTTGCCTCACAGCCTTCTTTTCTCTAGGCTAAACATTCATTCCTAGATCCTTCAAAGAATCTTGGAAAGTCATCATTTCTAGTGCCCTCATCATTCTAGCTGACATGTTATGTATGCATTGCTTCTCCATTTTGTTAATGTCATTTATAAAATGTGGTACCAGGAACCAAATGCAATACTCCGGATATGGTCTGACCAGGGGACTCTCAACTCTCTTTTTCTGGACTCTGTGTCTCTCCCCAAATGGAATGGCCTGTCGGTGGAGATGATGGGTTCCTTCTAATTAGAGGTCGTCAAGATGAGACTGGATGATGATTTGTTCGGCATGTTATGAAGGAGGGATTCTTTCTGTGTATCACTTACATTAGATGGCTGTTAATTTCACTTCCAAGTCTGAAATTCTATGATTCCGTGACTATGCAGTTTGAGTATTAGTGGTTTTTTTTTCTTGACTCAAATGCAATTTGTCATCCACTAAAACCCAGTCTCCTTTCTTTCCCTCACATGGATTCTTCTCTAACACAACACTTGTCTTTCCCATACTGTAATCTCGAAGTTGAACTGTTGAGCCATCTCTAATTGGGGAAAAAAAAAATCAACACACAAATGTGGATGGCAGTTGCAGAAAATGAAGAAGCGCGACATAAATACTTTCATCATGGCCATTCCCTTTGCTCAAAGTTAATACCTTACATTGCACTAGCCTCTTAGGATGTACCTTCCTCCACACATATACTATTATCTCCACCATGCAGGTGATTACCATGAAGGTTACATGACTTACACAAAGTCACAAAACTAGGGAGTTACATTCAAGATTGAAAGTTGGGTTTCTAACTCTAAGTCTAGTGCTCCTTCTACTATACACAGTCTTTCTTAAAATCTTTCACTGACTTCTTATTTCTTCTAAATTCCTTCACCTTGAATTCAAGGCTTTCCACTGTTTGATTCCAACCTACTTTTCCAAACATTATCTCACGCTACTCTTCTTTTCATGTACTCCATGCTCTAACCAAACTGAACTGCTAACTACAATTTTATTCTGCCCTTTCTGGACTCATTGTACCTTGACAAGAACTAGAACTGTCCCTTTCTCTCCCTCTCCCCCTCCCCCCAGCTTCCCAGTACAAAAGCATCTCCTCCTACCATCCCTCCTTTCCTTCCCTGAAGATCCAGCTTAAGCACCACCTCCTCCAGTAAGGCCAGCCTGATCCTTCGAGGTGAAAGTGACACATAGTGGATCTATCTTGTTCATTCCATCTGCCGTACCTTTTATTACATATTTTTGTATGTGTACGTACTTCATTGTATCTATTGGAGTATAAGTTTCTTGAGGATAAGGACTGTGGCTTTTTAAAATCTTTGCATACCTAATGATTACCATGAGGGCCTGAACACAGAAGGCCCTTTAAACTGATTTGCACAACCATCCTGTGAGTTTGGTAGAAAAAAGTGTTATTAACCTTATGTTGAAGACAGAAACGGCTCAGAGAGAACACAGGGCCTTGCGTATTGTTATTTTTGTTGGGAGTCCTCAAGGTAGAAAGAAACTCTCTTCACTAATGCAGGCTAGTAACTTCTGCATTTTAAAGTCTTGGAGAATGGCATGGGGGTCACTGACAGGTTAAGTGATTTACCCATCATTACACTGCTAGTAAGCCTCCAAGGCAATGCTTGAGCCAAGGCCTTCCTTACTCCGAGGCTCTCTGGTCCTCTGTGGTCTTCCATGCATTGCTCATGGATAGTATTTAACTGTTTGTTGTTGGCCTGAATTCAATAGAATTGATTTCCCTTCTGACCTGGGCACTGTCCAAGTAAGAATCTTACACTCTAGGGATCGTCTGGTCCCAGGCTGAAGGGAAAGGTCTTGATACTGTATGAACGTTATGCCAAGGGCAGGTTTACTGCTCTAGTATCTACTACCCCAAGAAAGTCCATCCTTTCAGACCCTCTGAGGACAGCCATTATTTTCAGGGTCCCCAACCTTAGCACACCTACCTCACATAAGCCTAGTTGCATTCACACTCCAAATTTGCTGCCCTTTCCCCCATGTTAGTCCCCAAGTTGTTAAGTTCATAAGACCCTCATAAAAAACTTTTCAAAATAGGTGGTGGTATTGTCTCCTTTTTGCATATGAGGAAACTGAGGCAGGGTCATACAGCTAGTACGTGAGGGAGAACTGGAATTGACTCCAAAGCCAAGGTCTCTCTTCACTATATAACTTAGCTGCCTCATAACAATAGCTATCATCTATATATTCTTAAAGGTTTGCAAAACACTCTACATACATTATCTGATTTTATCCTGACTACAAACAACCCTGTGAGGTAGATGACATTATTAGCCCCATTTTTATCCTAATTTTACAGATAAGAAAACTGAGGCTTATTGAGGTCAACTAACTTTCCCAGGGCCACACAGCCAATAAACATCTAAATCAGGATTTGAACTTGGATCTTCTTGATTCCAGGTTTAGCACTCTATTTTCTGTCCCACTTAGCTGTCTTTTTCCTAAACATTATGGTGTCAGCAATTATATAATCATCTCCTTTCTTTACCAGCAATCGAGCAGCAAAGCAAGATTTAAAAGGGAAAGTCTCACTCTTAACCTCTCTAACACTGGGACTGACCCAATATTTATGTATCTTAGACTCAGGAATTGTTCCAGCTAGAAGGGATCTCACAACTCATCAATCCTTTCATTTACTAAAGGGAGAATTGTCTTGTCTAAGGTCATACAACCTTTAAGATTAAAGCCTGGACTTAAATTCAGGTCTTCCTGCCTCAAGGTAAGAATCTTTCCATTATACCCCAAATGCTTCATTCTAACCAGGCTATTATCTAGGCCAATCTCTTTTTTAGTCCAAACGCATTGCTCTTTGTACCCCCTGTATTTGGATCCTGAATAAATCCCCTCTTTTATCTATATCTGTACCTTGAAGGTATTTATAGACTTTTCTTCTTGCCTTACCAAAGGAGGAGTTATAGACTATTACTTAAGAGTGTTTTTGGCCACAGAGGGAGGGCAGGTGCATGAGCTCAATGGCAGAATCCTTTGAACATAACTCTCTGTACTTTTCCAGGAGGCTACGGACTGAGAAAGCACCTCGAGGACCTTTTCTGGCTGACCCACATGATTTCAGCCACTGAAGTGTTCAAGTGCCCTTGAGTAAGTGTCATTGGTTCCATCAGAGTTGCTGAATGTTAAATCTAAAAGGGACCTTGAAAGTTAGAATGTCAGAACGTAAAACATTAGAGTTAACAGGAACTTTGGAACAGAAACACATAGAATTCTAGAATTAGAAAGGGCCTTAGAATACAGAATGTTACAAGATAGATCATGTAATGTCAGAGCCAGAAGAAATCTTATGACACAGACCATTAGAAATTGAAGGGACCTCAGAAAATAGAATATTAGAACTTAGAAAGGAATTTGGGGCTTTTATAGTTTAAACCCCTTATTTTACAGATTACAGAGGCCTAGAGAAAGGAAATAATATGCTCAACGCTAGCTAGTGACAAAATTTAGTTGTTCTAATACAGAGGCCATGGCTTTCTCTCTTGCAATTATTTTTACAAATGGGCTTTTCTGGTCTCTTGTTCATAACTCCTTATTTCTTATTTGGTATTGGTATGAACATAGTTTTTTCCCCTCACACCTGATCTGAAAAAATAAGCCTATTGATTAGCTAATGCTCTTACACTACGGAGACAGATAGTCTCTAGGACTCAGAGAAACCCAGTATTCCTAGGTCCTGATTCATGACAATGTCTATTATCCTGCTCTTGTATCCTGTGAAACAAGACCTTTTGAAATAACTAAAACTTCTTGGTTCCTGACCAGGAATATGAACTCCTATCTCCTTTTGGCCCTTCTCCAATACCTTATCAACAGGCTACCATTCTCTAGAAGAAGTCTGACTCGCTTCAGCAGCACTCCCAAATTTCTTTCTTTATTTTCTTGTTACTCATCTGCCATGTGTAGGCTTGGAAGGTTAAAAGGGAGAACAAAGAATTGAGAACTCTAAGGGGACTTAACATACCTTTATTTCTCTGCAGCATTTGATACTTTTGGTCATCTCCTCATCAATATGTCTCCTGATTTTTTCATTAACACTTTCATTAACACTTCTTTGGTTCCCCCTCCTACCTGCTTGACCAGTCCTTCTCCATTTTTTTTTGCTAGATCATCACCCATATCCCATCTGCTAACTACAAATGAATCCAATGCCCTGTCCTGGATTATCTTCTTTTCCTTTTTTTTTTAAATTTTATTTTAGACTCTAAAGCCAGAACACAAATCCAGAACAGAGAAAAGAAACAAAAACATATCATAAACTTAAATATTGGGACTTAAATATAAAGTTAGAAGAAAAGCATATTGTGTACATTGCAAAACATAAGAGAGGATTAAAAATACAGAACAATAGATTTTCATTTCAAGGAAAGCTATATGATAAAAAGTACTCTTGTTGAGAATTGTCCATCTTTTCTTTGCTTCCTTGTGAGTTTTCTTTTGTTCTCTGCTGTGCACTTTTTTACTTTGTTCTTTTTTCCTCCCTCCCTCCAATCTCCTCCGCAGAAGACTACAATAAAGTTTAGATGTGCTTCTCTGTAGCTGTACTTCTTTTCCTCTTATATACTATTACTTTCTATCAGAGTCCTGCCTAACTCCCATGGGTTCAATCATCATCTCTATGTCAATGACTCCCAGGTCTATTTCTCTCTCTTAGGAGATTCACTCTTTCATTAACACCTTCCTATTGGATACCTCCATCTGGATGTCTTGCAGGCATCTCAAACTCAAAATGTACAAAATGGAATTAATTTTCCCTCTTCTTAATGTCCCTCTCTGTTGAATCCACTGCTATCCTTTGAGTTAACCAGGTTCACAACCTCAGAGTCATTCTCCACTCATCCCACTCACTCATCTTTCATAACCAATGAGTTGCCCAGTGATATGAATTCGAACTCCACACTGTCATTGGTATCTATTTCCTTCTTTCACTTACAGGGCACCCCCTATTATAGACCCTTATTACCTCTTCAGTATGTTATTACAAGAGCCTCTAATCAGGCTCCCCACCTCTAGTCTATCCCTCCTCCAACCTGTTCTTTATACAGCTGCCAATGTGATATTCCTAAAACACAGAGCAGACCATGTTATTCTCATGTTCAAGAAGTTCCGACGGCTCCCTCTCATTTCTGGGATAAAATGCAAATTTCTCTGTTGGGCTTTCAAAGCCTTTCACTGTCTGACTTTATTCTTCCATTCTGAGATTACTGCACATTGTTATCCTTCCTCCTGAGTAAGTCCCTAATCAGATTAAAATGTAATTGGGAAATGTTTAACAAAATAAATAAAAATAGAGTAAGACACAGATAATGTTCATTTGTGGCTTTTCTAAGTCCATGTGGCCCACAGGGATCTGTTTCTTTTTTCTTTTGACACTACAACTCTAGATCCTAAGCAAACAACTACTTAGTTCTCCCATCTCATGCCTTTGCATAGCTGTCGCCTATGTACGGCACATCTTCTATCTTCACCTCTGCCTCATATCCCTTCATTCTGCCTTCTGTTCAGCTATCTTTACCTCTGCCTCAGTCACATCTAGCTAAAGGAAATCCATCCTGATTTCTTAAATTGCTAGTGCAGCCACAATTTACTTCCCATCTTTTTAAAAAATTTATTTATAGGGTATGTATTATCCCTTATTTCTCTTAGAATGCAAGTTCCTTGAGTGTAGGGGGATGTTTGTGTCTTTGTGCTCCTAGTACCTAACATAATGTCTAACACACAGTAGATGCTTTATAAATATTTGCTGAATGAACTAATATAACAATGCTATTTTTTAGATAAGGAAACTGAGACCTAGAAAGGGAAATGCCTTGCTCAAGTAAATGGCAGAGCAAGTACAAAGACTCAAACTCTGGTCAACTGATAGCCAGACTAGCAATCTTTTCCCTCCACCATTTCACTTCCTCCCTAAAACGTGACCATATGCACTTACTTTCAAGTTGTTTCCCTAACTCTTCTTGGATAAGCCTTCGAAGAGTGTCCACTGATGGGGAATCTCCCTAGAAGAGAAGAAGCTTGGAGTTATTACTAAAGAAAGATTAACAAATGAGTATCATACACTGGTCCATCTGTAGAAACCAATAACTACTAAACCTTGTATTTCAGTAGCATTTTTGTATCTATTATGTCATTCCATTGTTGCTAAATCCCTGTGATGCATACATGTTCACATGAGAAGAGGAGGACACGCAGAGGCTTACACACTAAACTTGCAGCCTCACCTACTTAGAGCTGGGAGGGACCTCAAAGGTCACCTAGTCCCACACCCTTCTTCTTACAGATGAATAAGGAGGCCTGGAGAGTCCCAATGAGTTGCCTAGGGTCACTAAGAGCCAGGATAGTGACAAAATGTCTTTTTACATTATAAGCCAGAAAACTATGCTGGGCATGCAGCTGGGGTTCAGAAAAGCTTTGCTGAATTTCATAGAATAAATACAGAATTCTAAGTGGTAGAAATGGGAGAGAACTTGAATAATTATTCATTGAACATAGATTTCGTAAGAGCATTCTGTGGTAGCAAGAGAGATGATACTGATGATAACTAGCATTTATAGAAGGTTTTAAGGTTTGCAAAGCACTTAACACATATCTTCTTGGATCCTCACAATAATCTTAGGAGGTAGATGCTGTGATCATTCCCATTTTACAGATGAGGAAATGAAGCCGACAGAGATTAAGTGATTTGCCCAGAGTCATGCAACTAGTAAACATCTATGCCTGGAACTGAATGCAGGTCTTCCTGAGGCAGGATCCCTGTTCTTATGCAACTCTTAGTCTAGAATATACAGCCATATACTCCCTATTGCTACTCCTGCCAATGCTGCTGCTGCTGCTGCTACTACTACTGATAATTGCATGAATCCAGCACTTTACCATTTTGCAAAGGGATTTTGCACCCTCACGTGCATCCTCATTCTCTCATTTGATTCCTTCAAAAACCCTGTGTCAGAGTCAGAAGAGGAAATGTTCCCAAATCACAGATAAAGAAACTGAGGTCTAGTAAGGGTAAATGAGTAGTCCAAGGTCCCCCAATGAGTAAATGGAAGAGGGAGGGATTAGAGTTTAGGATTGCTGTGACTTTTCTACTAAGAAATATTGATGCACAAAGAGAGATTTATCAGTCAGTCAACAAAGAACTCTTAAATACTATGGCCCTTGGCTGGATGTGAATGAAGGTAAGCTATGGAGCTCCTTCCTGGTCTCACTCTTTGGGTTTTAGTTACTACTCCAATCCCTCCCACACTGAACTTGCTGGTCACCTACTTACTTAATTTCAACCTTTCTCCCCAAAATAAACTAAAAAACCAGGCCAGAGTTCAGGAAGACATTCAGTCAGCCTGCCTGTCTTTCTTCCCAATACTATGTGCTTTCTCAACTAGATGACCCATTTTGCCCTGTCTGTATTGTCTGTAACAAAATGATAAGCTTTGAAAGTCCAATTATTTGCAGGATGTTTCTCTGGGAGCTTATTTATTTATTTTTTTTTTGGAGGGGAAAAGAGAGTGTGTCACCACCTTCTATAAAATAACCATCCTCTGGTCTCCCAGCCTAATTCTCCGAACAGAAAGTCCCTGCTGAGGCCTGCTCCCTGCCTCTAAAATCTGACTGCTGAGATTTTGTTTGTCAATCAAGAGACCAGTTCTTTGCCTTCCCAGCTGGTACATTGTGATCACTTATGGGATATAAGGCAAGATAAGGGATTGCAGAACACATATTAAAAGGGGCTTAGGAATGGCATTGATTTCACTGCCTTCACCTGAGGATTGTTCCTGGAGCCTCAAATCCCATGCCCTGACACTCATTGTTGCTGGGCCTCCCAGAACATTAAAGCTAGCAGGGGGAATCTTGGAGATGCTCTGATCCATCTTCATTTGATAAATGAGGGAAGTGAGATGCACAGAGCTAAAGTAGGAAAACAGCTAAAGTAGGAAAACAGCTAAAAAAAGGAAGAAAAGAGCCAAGCCATCATTAGGACTAGTGATCCAGGCAGATTATATTTGGTGATAACAATAGTTACCATTTATAAGTTTTTATTTTTTGGCGGGGGAGGGGGGAGAGCAATTGGGGTTAAGTGACTTGCCCAAGGTCACACAGCTAGTTTTTGTGTCAAGTGTCTGAGGCTGGATTTGAACTCAGGTCCTCCTGACTCCAGGGCTGGTGCTCTATTCACTGCACTACCTAGCCGCCCCAAGTTTTTATTTTTAAGGTTTGCAAAAGCACCTTACAAATGTTATCTCATTTTGTTGTTCAGTTGTGTCCAGAGGGTTTTCTTGGCAAAGATACTGGAGTGCTTTGTCATTTCCTTCTCCAGTGTGTTTCCATTTTACAGATGAGGAACTGCGGCAAACAAAGGTCAAATGACTTATCCAGAGTCACACAGCTAGTAAAAATCTGAGGTGGGATTTAAACTCTGTTCTTCTGGATTCCCAGGTCCAGCAATCTACCAAGGAACTGGAGAGGCTGACTATCCAGTTTAGACAGCTGACTTTGATCCCAAAGTGCTCCTGTCAAGTAGCTTATAAGATGACGGAGTGCTGAATCTAGTAGACTGTGGTTAGGCCTTTCAAATCAAATATTATATACCACGGCTAAGCACCAGTGCCTCTCACAGCTGAGATGTTCAGAAGGTACTTCTGAGTCACAGAAACAAAAAGCCACATGAAATGGTTTGTGTGAAGCACTTTGTAAACCTTAAGTGATACTCAAATGCTACCTTTATTATTACTAATTATTATTACAACTGCTACTATAAACCCCTATTCTATTTGACATTTAAAGTCCCTACTACTACCTTTCCAACTTTATCCCATGTTATCCCATATTTCTCCTTTTCTTACACTCTTCAGTCCACTCAAACTGGACTTCTTACTGGTCTTCACACATCACACTCTGTCTCCATGCCTAGAATGCATTTTCCCCTCACCCCCACAACTTAAAATTCCTAATTTCCTCTACCATTTAGCTCAAGCAACCTCTTCTATATGAGTTTTCCTGACTTTTCCAACAGTTGGTGCTTCCCCCCGAAAAAATTACCTTACTTCCTTTAAATTTATATAAACACATATTGTCTCCTCCCACCAAATAAAACAGAAGTTCACTGAGGATGAGGATTCTTTGATTTCTGTGTCCCCAGTGCTTAGCACACTACTGGGTACCAGCTGGCTGACTGAGGAAATGACTACAACTATAGGTCTCTTTAACACAGTAATGCTCCCAGGTTTAATAGCAGGAAGAGATCTTAAAATCTCCTTGTCCCATTCCCATCTTTTGACAGATGAGGAAACTGAGAACTGAGGAGATAAATCCACCTGACCAAGGTCATTCAGGTTTGCAGTAACAGAACTGGGATTCAAACCCAGTTTTCTTGATTCTGATTCTAGAGTTCTACCAACTTTATTACCCTACTCCTGCTGCTAACAACAAAGGTAACTAAGAAGGTGAGAGTTTTGCTGAGCTGGAGAGATCAAGAAAGAATAAAATTTGAGACTGAGTAGGGCACTTCATCCAATGCTGATTTGCTACTCCTCTTACCCTTGCTCCAGGAAATCCTGGCTGTCCTGGTGGTCCAGGAGGCCCAGCAGGTCCACTGTCTCCTGGAGGTCCATGAGGGCCCATCAATCCTGTGTGGCCTTTATGACCTGGTAATCCTGGCTCTCCAGGCTGACCCTTCTGTCCTTGGGTCCCCTTCTCCCCTTTGACTCCAGGATCTCCCTAGAGGAAGGAGATAGTACATAAATATGAACATGAGTATATAGTATGCTCAGCCAGAACCACGATCTATTGATTATGTCCAAAGCCTAGAAGATGTGGCCCCCTCTGTTCCAAGACTCCTCACAGCTTGAGAGGCCATAGAAAGTGAAATACTTACGTTAACAGATCCCACCAGCTAGAGCCAGCTGTGGCTGACTTCTAGAAATAGCAGAGGAGTTTCTTAATCAAATTGAATTTTCTTCTTAGTGCTAGCTAGATATGACTGTAATGTTCACAAAAGTTTCCAGAATATTGGAACTAAAAAGGACCCTTAGAATACTGGATGTTGAAAAAGAGAATGTTAGAGAGAAATGGAAGCCTCAAAGAAGAATAAAAAATGTTAGACCTAGAAAGGGTCTCAGATCATAGAATGCTAAAAATAGAAAATGTAAAAGATAGAATGGAATCTAGGATGTAAAGCAGAGAATGTTAGACCTGGAAGACCCATTAGAATCTAGGCTGTTAATATGGAGAACAATGGCCAGCTAGGTGGCAAAGTAGATAGGCAGGGCCTGGAGTCAGGGAGACTCAATTCCTGAATTCAGATCTCGCCTCAGGCACTTACTGTGTGACCCTGGGCAAGTCATTTTACACTGTTTGCCTCAGTTTCCTCATCTGTAAAATGAGCTGGAGAAGGAAATGACAAACCATTCTGGTATCTTTGCCAAGAAAACTCCAAATGGGGTCACAAAGAGTCATACATGACTGAAATGATTGAACAAAAACAAGAACAACATGAAGAATAATAATTGTAACCCCTGTCTTAAAATACGTTGATATGGAGATTGATATATCTCCTTATTGGTAGAGATGAAGGCTCTGCCCTAACCGAGGGGCAGGGTGGAGTTGATGAGAGGAAAAGGCTTCTATTCTCAGCCAGTCCTCTTTGGGGATTCTTCAAGCAGGAGTTCCTCCTTTGGAGACTCATCAAACTTCATGTCTTCTTTGAGAGTAAAATTGTTTTGGGTTCTCCTGGCATCCAGCTTCAAGATAGAAGATAGAAGAAGTCAACCCCATTTCAGGTTGCTGAAGGAAAGGACTCTGGGAAGACATCAGGGAAGCTAGCAGTCTTCACACGTCCATATGGCCAGCTTGCTACTAAAGACATTTTGGGGAGTTTCCTCTAGAGGAAAGTCAAGGATTCTCTTTCTTAGTTGAACTGAATTATTTCTCTCCCAATGGGAGAGCTCCTTCATTCTATATTGTCTGATACATAATCTCCTTCTCTCATTTCTCTTTTGCCACAATTTGGATAAATAGACTTCTTTACATTCTCGGTGTGTTCACTGTGGAACTGATATTAACTGGGAAAGAGATCTTGCATATAGAACTTGGGGTCTTTCCTTCACCCCCAAATGACAAAATGATCAGAATGTAGATGGAACTCATACCTATTCAGTAGAATGATAATATTTAAGGGAGCAGATAGCTACACTTTAGCCTTTCTGAGGAGGCCCCAACCTTCTGCTCCCCCTCCTGACAGGAATGAAGGTTTCCCCTGGAGAGGGATGGCAGAAGAGGATGTTTAGAGATGTCTGTTTGGCCTCCCCTCAAATCACACACAACAACAGGCCTCGCGACACCTGTAACCTCACTATAAAGCATGGGGCCCACTCCTCTTTCCTTACATAACAACAACAATAATAATAACTAGCATTTGTAAAACACTTTAAAGTTTGCAAAAAACATTCTATCTTTACCACAACCCTGGGAGATAAGTGCCATTATCCCTAGGACCCTTCAAATATAATTGTTGGAATTAGGAAGGCTTTTAGACCACAGAGTATTGAAATACAGAATGTTGGAGACAGAAAGAACCTTGGAACACAGAATGTTGAAGACAAAAGGAATCATGGTTCGAGCTTTTCTTTTGACAAATGAGGAAAATGAACCCAGAGGAAAATCTGTCAAAGACTGTAAAACAACAAGTGAGTGTCCCATCATGCTTCCTTGCTGCCTGCCCCCACTTTAAAAGTAATCTTTGATCATTAGGCAGCCTGTGACTTCAGGACCAAGGAAGCACAGCTCCTAAAGTCATGCAGGGACTAAAACCTTGCTTCTTCTCTCCTTCCTTCCCAAGTGTGACCACTGTCTGATGTCTCAACCCACTTGCTAGTTTAGCAAGCTAGACAGTTGTATTCTTCAGAAAATCCATGAACCAAGAATGCTACTATTACTTAAGAGTGGAGTGAATGTTAGGTATCATCTGGTTTAATCTGTTCATTTTACAGATGAGGAAACTGAAAGGAAGAAAGTAATTTGCCCAAACTCATAAAAGTACTGAGTAGAATCATCAGTATTAAAACTTAGGTCTTCTGACTGTGAATTCAGTGCTCAAGCTTCTACAATACATTTCCTCCATATATCTATGTGTGTATGTCTCAGCTTCTTAAATCAGATTTGATGAATAATTTCCCTCTTATTCCTAGTCTTTAATAATGCCGTTATCATGGGTCAGCTAAGTGGCACAATGGATATAGCACATGCCATAGAGTCAGGAGGTACTGAATTCAAATTTGGTTTCAGATAAGCTGTGTGACCCTAGGCAAGTCACTTGACCTCAAGTACCTCCAAAAACCCCCAAAACAAACCAAAAAAAGCAGTATCTTCATCATGTAACCAGAAGGGGTAACTCTTTGCATTGTGGGCCTCAAAGCTGGACAAATGGCAGATATATCTTTCCAATATTAAGGGACTATTCTAATGATCAGGGATCTCTTACATGGGCATGACATTTTAAAAAGTACTTTATTTCAATGAACCCTCACAACATCTCTGTTACATTGATTGGGCAGGGATCATCATGCCTACTGTATAGATGCAGAAACTGAAGTTTGGAGACATTGATTTTCCTAAAAGCACACAGCCAATTAGTTGTGGAGCTGGGATTAGGTTCCCACCTGCCCCCGCCCCTCCCCCATCTTCTGACTGACTGATTCTTTGGCTCCCTAGCTACTGATTTTTCCACAATATCACATCGTTCTCATAGCAAAAGGCTCCTAGAATAAGAAAATTTCAGAGTCTGAATCCAATCTAATCCAATTCTGGAATATGAGAATCTCTCTGACTCACCAGGAAGCACAGACTCTATTAGAACACTTCTCATCACAGGGGGCTCACCACCTTTAGATGCAATCAATTCTATTACTGGGTGGCCTTAATTATAAGGAATTTCTTTCTTATATTGAACAGAAACCTCTATCTCTCTAACTTTCCAGTTCTTACTATTTAGAGCCACACAGAATAAGTCCAAACCCTGTTCCACATGCCAGACTTTTAGACATTTGAAAACAGTGCTTATGCACCTTCTAAAATACAGGATCAGAGATCAGAGATGAAAGGAAACTTAGAAGTCATCCAACTCCCTCATTTTACAAATGAGTAAACTGAGTGTCAGAGAGATTAACTGACTTGCCCAAGGTCACACAGATGGTAATGGAGAAAGGATGTGAATCAAAGTACTCTGATTCCAAATCCAAGGCTCTCTTCATAAGAACATGTTGTTCTCTTTTCCCTAGATCCTTTCAATGATCTTCACACTTAAAGGTCTTCAGGCCCTCTCACCAATCCTAGTTGCCCTCCTTTGGCTGGGGCTAACAGGTTACACAGGAATTTCCATATGGAGACCCAATCTCTGCTTCCTCTTGACACAGTGGAAGAAGCTGCCACGTCACTCTTAGAACTTGCAAAGGAAGCTGAGATACATCCCCTTGCGGGGGCCATGACAACAAGGGGAACTAGAGGCTGCCTTTCTGAGTGGTTGTATAACAAGCAACACATGCGAGGGTGTCAAGGCAGACTGGATATATATTTTCACTGTGAGGAGAAGCAGCTTTCATGGGTGTTAAAACACACACACACACACACACACACAACTTTACTGCAAAAGTCCTCCTGCCCCCCCCCCCAACTCCCTTTCAGGCAAATGTAAAGAAAATCTTATTAAATCCTGGTGCTGCCAACATTCATTATGGAAAAATCTGTTCCTTTTTCACATCCGATGACAAACCCAGCACTGGGCAAACGCCGTGCCATGCATGTTTTCATGTCTGAAACTTTTCAAATGAAAATAGACAAATTTAGATGAGAACATTTGAGATGGAAGGGATGTTAAGATGTTGTATATTAGCACTGGAAGGTATCTTAAAACACAGAATTTTCAACCTGAAAAGGCTTCAGTCTCCTTAGTTTACATATGAGGGAAAGGACACCCAGATTAGAGATGTGAATCAACCAAGTCAAATAGCAAATCAATGAGAGGACTAGTATTAGAACCAAGATATCCTGATCCACAGGAAAGAAGGAAAAATAAATGGAAAGAAAGGAGCAAAGATGGAAAGAAGGAAGGGATAGAGGAAGGAAAAAAGTGAAGGAGGGAGCAAAGGAGGGAAGGGAGATAGGAATGGACGGAGAGAAGGGAAGAAGAAAGGAAGAGAAAAGGGAGGAAAGGAGGGAAGAGGACAAAAGACAAAAATCTTTTTATTTTTTTAACTAAAAATAATATATTAAGATTTACATAAGGAAGGGAGAGAGATGAAATAAGTGAGGAAAAGAGAGAGGGGGAGGACAAAGGAAAGAAAGAAGACATAGTATTTGTAAAGTGCCTACTATGTATGAGGCACTAAGTACTTTACAAATATTATCTCATTTAATCCTCATAACAACCCTGGGAGGTAGGTGCTATTATTATCCCCATTTTACAGTTGAGGAAACTGAGGCAGACAGAGGTAAGTGACTTGCCCAGGGTCACAGAGCTAGTGAGTTTCTGAGGCTGGATGTGAACTCTGGTCTTTTTGACTCCACACTCAATCCACTGTGACTTCTAGCTATATCAGTCCAGCATTCACTCAACTTCACATGATTCCTCTCTTCTTTGCCATCAATCATGTTTATGTTTATCATTTCAGTGGTTTCTTTTTTTAATAACTAACCAAGAGAAAAACCCCCTGAAGATTTATGGATCCATTAAGAAAAGAAAAATCAATATTTTTTTTTTTTTGCTCATCAGTTATTTTCTAGACTGGGATAAGCTACAAGGACGTGTGTGATCTATGCATGTTTCACATTTATGAAGGCCTTTGTGGTTTGCAAGACACTTTTTTCACAACAACCTTGTGAACTAGAAGTATTATGCCCGTTTTACAGATGAGAAATTGACGTTTAGAAAGATGAAGTCACTTGCCCAGGGTTGCAAAGTTACTGTGTAGCAGATCTGGTTCTGAAACTTAGATCTTCTAATTTCAACTTAGGAGAGAATAAATTTCTCCTACATACCCTTTCTCCTTTTGCACCTGGTTCTCCGGGTTTCCCTGAGGTACCCTGTGGAAGAGAACAATGGTGAGCACAGAAATATGAACCTGGAACATGAAGTTTCCCCACATGTAACCAGGGAGCCAGGAGCAATAAGATCATGCAATATGAATATTAGGGAAGGGGCTCTGGACCCAGTGGCTCAGGAGAAACAGTAAGAAGATGTATTAGAGTATTCTAATATTTTATTTTTTAAAATAAGAAAGCACTTTATATAGAGTGACCCATTCAATGTTTCCAGTATCCCATGAGACAGTCAAAGCAGGCACTGTTATTTCCATTTATTGATAGATTAAGGATAACAAATGCAGCAGTGGGCAAACACCATGCCATGCATGTTTTCATGTCTGAAATTTTTCAAATGAAAATACACAAATTTAGATGAGAACATCTGAAATGGAAGCAATATTAAGATATCGGATATTAGAACTGGAAGGTATCTTAAAACACAGAATTTTCCGCCTGAAAAGGCTTCAGTCTTATTTTACAGATAAGGGAAATTATACCCAGATTAGGAATGTGAATCAACAAAGGACAAATAGCAAAACGAATGGGAGGACTAAGGACAAATAGACTCAGGAAAGATGTTACAAGATGGCAGTCCCCAAAGTGGGGTATTTATGTGCAAAGCAATCCACTGGGGTGTGCAAAGTAAATGTAAGAAGTCATTTCATTTATTCTTTAACTCAAAATAGAATATATTAAGCTTTATAAATATTTAATATTTAGATTGGCACTGCTTCTATCATTTCAGGCCATATGTTAGATGGCCACGTATGGTATATTTGCAGTATCCTGAAGAAGAGCAGGAGTTCTCCAGTTCACAGTGGCACCTTCACTGATTTGTTCAATTTCAGTGTATTGAGATGTCCTTTGACTTTACAAATTATATGACCTATTTTTCATTAAACTAATCCTCACAAAACGGACAAGTGGTTTACACAGCTTCCTACAAAACAACTACCACCACAACAGCAAACTGGGGATTAATGAGAATATTAAGAATAAGAGCATGAAGGAATAATAGGAAAATGGCAGAGCTGACATTTCTACTTCTAGTGCCAGCTCTCTGCCAGTTGTGTTGAAAGAAAAAATTAAGATTACTTGAAATATGGCCCTCCATCCACCAATGTTAATTATGAAACTCACCCTGAGAGAAGGCTTTGAGATAATAATATGAAGGCATTATCATTAGAAAGGCAATTAAGAACCAAACTATTGTTGTTAAAAAAGATGTTGTGTATTACCTATAAAAAAATCTCATATCTCAAAATGTAATTCCTGATTCATTTTCAAGAACAACTAATTGATAACAAGAAAGATGTAAATGTCTAAGATGAATTTCAACAATAATAATGTTTTGCCACAATTGGTGGATGGGATGCCATTACCTTAGGTGCTTTCCAATACCATGAGGTATTGCACAGATGATAGTGATCCTTAAAACTTGTCTGGCTATACAGTTAACAAAGCATTTTATAGTATAAAAAGTCCTTTCAAATCCACTTTATCATTTGATCAATAAAGGATTAAAACATGCTGAGTACTTGCCTCTTTTCCTGGGATCCCTTTTTCTCCTTGTTCTCCCTGTGAAACATTAACAATTATGTCAAGTAATACATGGTACCCAAATATTAACCAACTAGCCAATCCACTACCCGGCAAGTACATGTTAAGCATCACTGGCTCTCCCAAACAATCAACAAATATTTATTTATTGGTCTTTTTTTTTGAGGGGGAAATGCAGGGCAAGTGAGGTTTAAGTGACTTGCCCAAGGTCACACAGCTGAGTGTTAAGTGTCTGAGGTCAGATCTGAACTAAGGTCCTCCTGACTCCAGGGCTGGTGCTCTATTCACTGCGCTACCTAACTGTCCCCAACAAATATTTATTAAGCACCTTCTTTGGGTCAGGTTCCCCTCTGGGTGCTGGGGATATAAGTACCAAAGAGGTAGTCCCTCCCCACTAGGTGCTTACATTCTAAGGTAATGCAGTCTATATTCCCACTTGCAAACTATTGCAAGTTTAAGGGGACTGAGGAAGGGAGGGAGGAGAAATCCAGAAAAAGTAATTCCTTACATTTGTACAGAGGTGCTCCACAGTTTAGAAAGTCTTTTTATAAATATGACCTCACTTGGTCTTCACAACAATCCTGTGAGCTAGGCAAGTTTTATCCTCTTCATAGGTAATAATAGAAATTTGTTAGCTCTGCTCACAATGACTCCCTGAAGCAGGTATAATTAGTACTACGATTCCCATTTTACAAAAAAGAAATCTGAAGTTCGAGAGAGGTATTCATCCAAGGTCACACAGCTAGCAAATGTTGAATACGTGATTAAACCTAGTACTCTGCTGACTCCAAGTCTGATGTTCTTTCTACTGTTGAATGCTGTTGAAAGTATCTGTTGTCACAAAGTTTCAGGTTTCAGAAGTATCATCTAGTAATTCTTCAAATGTGATCTGAAGAACCAGGGGTGGGAGGTGGTCTCTGAGATCCCTTTAAGAGTTCTGTGAGGTCAAAACTATTTTCATAATAATACCAAGATGTTACTTTCCTATTTTAATTAAGTATCTGTGTGAGGCCAGATTCTCCTAATGCATTTCAACCAAGACGACTTATCACAACAACAGAGATCAGAATACAACTGTTTTCCATTAAACCATGCATTAGAGAAAATTACAAAAATATGGAAAATATTGCCACTCTTCTCACTATTTTTTTGTTTTGGAAAATAAAATTATTTTCATAAAATGTTATTATGTTAACATGCAATAGGTTTTAAAATGATTAATAAACATATCATTAAAATGATTAATTTTAAGTTTTAACATAGCAAATATTAATAGATGTAGCCTATATAAACAAAACCTCTTCGGGGACCCTTAATCATTTTTGAGAATATAAAGGGGTTTTGAAACTAAAAGGTTTAAGAAATGGTGATCTATCCAATCCCTTTAATTTTAAAGGTAAGGAAATTAAAGGCTAGAGAGAGCAAGTGATTTTCCTAGAATCACAGAGATGGTTCATACATCAAAGCAGTGACTGATGCCAAACCAGAAGCCTGAATTTCTCTATGTCCTAAGTCTGGGGCTCTATTTACTATATCAGGCTTTGGAAGATCAACTCTGCCTTCAAGGAGCATCTCTTTAACCTTCATCTACTTAACAGGATGAGAAATACACCAACCAAACGACTGAGACTGTATAATAAAGAGGTAAATTGTGTGATATGACTACTAGTGCTGTGGTATTTAGGAGATGGGAGATAAGTGTTTGGGAATTAATTTATTCATTCAGGCAGATGTTGATTTCTTACCATGCACAGATTATGCAAACACTGAGCTTGTTGCCTTAAATAGAAGTTATCAGAACAGATCTTCCTTACTGATTACCAATGGGCACTCTCCATCTTGTCTTCTTACTTCCACCTTACTCCTATGTTGACATCTCAGAATAAGAGACAGCTGATGGAATCCTTGAATACTTAATTCAAGAAACATTTATAAGACTAAAGAAGAAATGATCTTGGAGACTGTCTAGTCCTGTTCCTTCATTTTATAGACCTTAACAAGGTCCAGATTTTTAGTTTGGTTTTGGTTTTTGTTTTAAACCCAGGATCCCAAAGCTAGCTAGTTAAGAAAACAAAGACTTTTGAGACCTCTTCTGATTCTGCCTGGAGCAGACAAGGCCTTGCTTGTTTCACTATACTATACTGTACTGTCTCTCCAATGATATTGAGCAAATAACATGGTGGGATTTAGAAATTATTGTTCCACTCAGCCACAGACAGAGTACCTTTGCTTCCCATGTGAATATCAGTAACTGAGGTGACACTGGCTAGTGATTTCCCAGAATGCCAATTTATGAATACAGAAACACGCTTTTGATACTTAACAGCGAAGGGAACATAGGCATATTAAAACTGATTGGGACCTTAGAACACAGGTGGTTAGAACAAAGAAGATAGAAAGTTCAAACAAAAAAGATAGAATGTTAGAACTAGAAGATGCTTTAGAATACAAAATGTCAGAATGCAGACCATAACATTAAAATACAGAACATAAGATGTTAGAACTGGGAAACAACTTAGAAGAGAATGATAAATATGGAATATACAAAAATTAGGACAAAGAACAGAATATATTCAAGCAAAGAGCACAGAATGTCAGAACTGGAAAATACCTTAGAATACAAAATTTTAGAACAGAGAACATAAAAAATTAGAACAAAGAACATAGTATGTTAAAACTGGGAGGTATCTTATAATGTAGATTAGTAGATCAAGGAACATAGAACTGTCAAACAACCAGCCCAGGATGTTAGAATTGGAAAATGACAAAACAAAGAATACTATGACATAAACATAAAATATTTAATAGTAAAAGCAAAGTACACAGAATGTTAGAGCTGGAAGGAGCAGTAGAAGTTCAAAACTTTGATTAGACAGATTAAGAAAACATAAGATCTGAAAGTTAAAGTGACTTACCCAGGAAATTGCTAGTGACAACATTGAGGTTCCCCAAGTCATAGACTTAATGATAATACTAATAGGTAACATTTACATTGGGCAGGTAGGTGGCACAGTGGATAGATTTCTGGGCCTGAAGTCAAAACAGACCCATCTTCCTGAGTTCAAACCTGGTTTCAGACACTTTCTAGCTGTGTGACCCTAGCAAGTCACTTAACTCTGTTTGCCTCAGTTTCCTCACTGGTAAAATAATCTGGAGAAGCAAATGTCAAGTCACTCCAGTATCTTTGCCAAGAAAACCCCAAATGGGGTCACAAAGAGTTGGACGAGACTGAACAACAATGCACTATGAGCCAGGCACTGTGCTAATAAGCGCTTTGCAATTTTTATTTCATTTGATCCTCACAACAACTCTGAGAAGTTAGTGTTGTTGTCTATTGTCATAGAAGAGTAGATCTTACTAACAGTATTACGTGTGTGTGGGCACACATACAGAGTAAGAAGATGCTCTAGTGTGCTGTGCTCAGAGATCCAGAACATGTCCTGCTTCGTAAATTGAAGCTGAGATTCAATCACATAATACAGTGCTCTCCTCCTTCTGGTTAATGATAATGACAATAATATTAGCTCACATTTATTTAACCTTTTAAAGGTTTAAAAGTGCTTCCCCCACAACAACTTGTGAGGTAGGTTGTTGCTGACTCTCCTTTGTTTTCAAAGAGGATCAATGGCATCGAGTTAATGTCTCGACTTGTTTGTGAACTGGATTTAAGTGAGGCAGAATTACCTAAAATCTCAGCCTCGTTCTCTCTTTCTGAGTCATCAAAGTTCAATGACAAGACAAAAGTCAGAATGACTGGCAATGATCAGAGAAGCCGAGGATGACCTTGGTGGCTTCCATGTCTAATTAAACTTTAAGTGATCCACATCAGCTGTTTCAGCAGCCTTCATGGCCACTGGAACAAAAGTTCTCATCAACACATTCTGTTGAGAAAAGTCTTCACATGCTTGGGGTAGACACCCTCCCCCCACCAAACTCACCAATGGGTTTGAGAACCTCTGGTTACCCTCAGCCTGATTTAGCTGAGATGGTTTACTGGCGTGGTCCGCTGTGCATACAACTGTGATAGGTGAGAGTTGGGTGACAGATGGACACGAAAGGTAAATGAGCAGCCCTGAAAGGGTTCAGCAGCCCTCACACCACAGGTGTGAGTCCTCCCTTAACATGAGGTAGGTAATGCCAATTTTACTGCCTCCGTTTTACAGATGAAGAGACTGTTACCAGAAAAGTTAAGTGACTTGTCCCAGGTCACAAAGCCATGAAGTAATAAAGCGGGACTCACGTTTTTCTTTTTTGTTCTTAAAGTGTTCTTTAATCAAATACAAATGGGCTGCTAAATCATACATATGGATCCCTGTAGGTTTCATATTGACTTAGAAAACTACAAACTGGCATGGTGTTTTATTATATTTCTATTTAAATTTGATAAATATTTCCCAATTATCTTTTAATTTGGCTTGGGCTGCCCTTGGGAGTGTTGCTGGTCTCACATGACATGTTTGACATCTCTGCTTTACCCTACACTTCAGTGTTTCTCTTCTGTCCTGTCTCTTTCCCTCTCCTGATATCTCATCTTAATTCACATTAATTGTGAATAATGCTCTCCTCATATTATCTCATCTTTCTATATCATTTTGTAGTTTATTTTTTCTTATAAAAACTCTATGAGGTGAAAAGTACAAGCATTATTCCCATTTTACAGGTAATGAACCTTAAACTGGCCCTATGGATGTGTTCCGTGGACATGGCAAAGCCAAGACATGTGACTCCAGGTCTAATATTGTCTCAAGCTTTAAACACTTCTTCCCTTTGGGGTCCCAAAGTGCTGAGAAACCACTTCTGACTCAGTTTCTGAGTGTCAGAGACAGGGATAGGAGTGTGACAAATTATTGAATTTCCTAGCAGCAAAGTCTAGAATTATAGATTCATTTTAGAATATCTGACTTTTTGCCCTCTTAACCTACTCCCTAAATGACCAATTGTTACTTTCATTTTCTGAGCCTTGGGCAAAATGCTTAATCTTCTACCTTTTAGTTGCTTTATCTATAAAATGAGGGGGTTTGCCTGGATGATCTCTAAGGTCACCTTCAATCCTAAAGACCTAGCAACCTCTGAGCAAACGCCTGCTCCTTTCTACCTGAAGAGATGGCACTGTGTGATTCCTGGAGCCAGGTAATGAGAAATGGAGCCTGGGCAGAAAATGAAGCCTTTAAATTAGATCAGGGCACCTTTCCAGCCAAGGCTGAAAAATTATGATTCCCACTAGGGAGCTCTCTGCTTACCTGAGGTCCCCGAGGTCCCTGGAATCCTGGAAGTCCTGGGCTGCCATTATCCCCTTTGTTTCCTTTCTGCCCCTACAAATGCAAACAAACAACAACAAAAACCTCAATCAGTCCTGTCATAATCTCTTCCTTCATGTTTGTTCCGACAAGAAAACCCAAAGGCACTTAGTATACAGTAAGATGGAAACAGAGAACACCATTAAATTGAATTTAACAGACATTAAATCCTTACTGTATGTAGAGTACTCCACTGAGTGCCAGGAACATATGTACTTTACCCAAAATACAATCCCTGCCCTTAGGTAACGTACAGTCTAGTGGGGCTGTACTAAAGCTTACCTGGGCACACAGATCATTATAATACATAATAATACACAGCAAGTTCATTAGAGAAATGCAGAACGGAAAAGTGTATCCTTTTGAGTCATGGGATCATAGATGTAGATCTGGAAAGGATGTGGGAAGCCATCTTGTCCAACATCCTCATTTCAAAGATGAGGAATCTGAGTCCCACACTTTAGAGACAAAGCCACACAAGCAGTAAGCAACAGAGGTAAGTTTGGAACTTAGAGCGTCTGACTCCAAAGCCAGGGTTTGTTATAACCCTGCATCCTTTCAGGATAGATCTTTTTAAAAATTTAGAACGCAAGTTTATTCCTAAAATATTATGAAGTAGATAAGTACATTATTATAGGCACCATCACATTGCAAAATGGTGGGAAGCAGTAGAGGGAAAAAACAATTAAAAGCAAAATGCTTAGTAAGAAACTCAACTAATCAAATCTATCTTGAGGACGGTGAAGTGAAAATAGAAACAGGGCATCAAACTGTTGAAATGTGGGAAAAATAGTTTTAAACAACAAATTCTTTTTAACAGGATAGGTTTAACTTTGAGAAAAAGCCAAAAGTCATCCAGAGATAACCCTGATGAATGTATGGGGCAGAGAGAGGGGTGGGGTGCTGGTGAGAGGGTATAGCATTTTGGATGAAAATGATGTAAGACTATAAATCAATGAGGCAGACTTTCCCCAGTGGTCCCTGACTGGCTTTGAAGACCTTTCTATAGAGGTCCAGAAATACTTTAAAAAACAGCAGCATTATTGGAACATACTCATTTACATAGCTGTCTTTTGCCTGATAACTTGTTGGAGATCATCTAATCACAGAATACAATAATTCTGATAGAGGATTCTTGCTCAGGAAGGCTGTAGACTAGATGGCCTCTGAGGCTACTTCTAGCTCTGAGATTCTAAGAGTTTTTGAATCTGAATCAATGATGTTTTTGCTTAAAAAAGAAAGAAAATGTGTGTGTGTGCATGTGCACGCATGTGTGCATGCTTGTATCCACCCATCCATCCACCAACAGTACTGATACTCCTAACTCAATTAGGAAATCTAATGTTCGAAGGTGGGAGTGGACTGTGTTCTGCCATCAGAGACACATCAGCAATTTTATCCACAATAATAGTTGGGTTCTTACTTCTGAAGCCTCCTTGGAAAGCTCTCTTTGGAAGGCTAGGCTGTGTTTTATCCTGACCATTCCCAGAAGCCCTCAGTAGACTTCTTTTCCTGGCATTTCTCTCCACTGCCAGTGGCTTAACATCAAGTCTTTCTACTCTTTCCTCTGTTCATCTGAAGATTCTCATTTGTTCTGCTCCCCAGTGGGAGGCTGTTTGTATGCAGTGCCCACAAATACATCTTGAGATGACAGACAGACTCATTACTCCCTCTGCCTGAGGTAATGTGCAATCAGTCCAATTACCCCCTTCTGGTTTCCTTAGCTATGGAACAATGTGCCCTTTTCTTGGGGCCAAGTGAGATAAAGCTGATGCCCTGGTGGAAAAAGGAACTGAGTCTTCCCCTTCTTCCAGCGGCAACCTATGGAGTTACTGTGGAGGTACATACAAGTGATTGGGAACTAGCCTCCTCCTTGTGAAGCGGGGAACCAAAAGCTATGGGTTGCAGCTGGCTTGGATTTGGCAAGTTACTTAATTCTTCCTTTATTTGGCATTTGACAGGTACTTACTGGGTTACCTGGTTGGCCAGGGTCTCCAGGAGAGCCGGGAGATCCATTTTTACCCTGTAGGGAGAAAAATATAGGTAAGAATGGCACCACTCTATTCTACACTGTGACCCCAATCCCTCTCATTCAGTTTTCTTCCTTTTTCTTATGCAAAATAAGGGGTAGGGAGAATGTTTAGCAGATCACTATTTCATCCTATTGAAAGGAATGTTTATTTTTATTTTATTTCTTACGTGCAGATTCTTCAGACTATAAATCACTATATTATCCTATTGAAATCAATGAATGTTCTTTATTTCTTCAGTGCAATATCCTTTATACTTCTCAAGAGCTGGCATTGTCTTTTACCTTTCTTTGAATCACCAGCACTGAACACATTGTCTAGCACGTGCTGTTATAGTAGCTTTTTAGTTGAGTGTAACTCTTTGTGACCCCATCTGAGGTTTTCTTTGCAGAGATACTAGGGTGGTTTGCAATTTCCTTCTCCAGGTCATTTTACAGAGGAGAAAACAGAGGCAAACAGGGTTAGGTGACTTGGGCTGGGTCAAAATGTCAGAGGTGGCATATGAACTCAGGACAATGAGCCTTCCTGACTCCAGGCCTGGCAGTCTCTCCATTGCACCACTTAGCTTCCCCATATGTGCTATCTGGTACACAGTGGGAGCTTAATAAATGTATATTGACTGCCTGGTAAGCTCTAGAACTTATTTCCTTCCATATTAAATGAAGATTTAAGAAGATTTATTAAAAGCCAAGAGACATAAGGACCTCAAACCACTGGGAAACTCTGGCGTAGAGGAAAAAGAACTCTTAGGCTCAAAATGACCTAGGTTCTAGTCCTAGTCCTGACACATACTTCTTAGCTGCAAGACCCTGGGCAAGTCCCTTACCCTCTTAGTGCCTCAGGTAACTTTTCAAGATGATGTAGAACAGTTACTGATTTGTACTGGTAGGAAATTTCTTCCTTGATGAAATCCCAGGTCTGGATCTCCTTTTACCCTCCCAAATAAAATAAAACCAACCCAAACCCTTTTCTTCTAAATCTTCCAGAATTTTGAGAATGTAACTTGAATCATGTGCTCTCACAACACCCTTGACACTCCAGAACCTTTGAAGCAGAACCATTCCTAGGCTCTGGTCACTTTTTGCCTACACTCTGGACAGTTCAAATCTGCTAAGATCTGGGTCAGGGTGGGGAACCTGTAGCCTCAAGGTCACATGTGGCCCTCTAGGTCCTTAAGTTGGCCCTCTAATTCAATTCAAACTTCATAGAACAAATCCCCTTAATAAAAGGATTTGTTCTATAAAATTTGGACCAAGGCAAATGGCTGCCCCCAAGGATCTAGAAGGCCACATGTGGCCTCTAGGCTGCAGGATCCTCACCCCTGATTAGGGGCACTGACCCATGGAGGAAGGTGATGGAAGAGAAGGGGCTACACCAGCCACCAGCCAGGGGAGCTAACATTTACAAACATACGTATACATTAGTTCCTAAGCCTTCCACCAACAACCAAGTATACTTGTAGGGCTACCTCCTTGCTTATGTCTCTCTCAGGCTACCCTTTGATATCTCTCCTTTCCAAGCTGTTGCTGATATTCATCTTAATTTGATTTCCCATGAATGAAGGCAATGATGGAAAAGAGAAGGGAGAACACACTGCATATGGAGAGAATATGTAGTGTCACAGTAAAAAGAGACAGATGCGAATTCAGGGGACTTGGATGCAAGTCCCAGCTTTGGCACTTTTTAGCTTGTATGACCTCGGTTAAGTTACTTCCACCGGCGGGGTAGGAGTCTCAGTTTCTCCATCTGTAAAATGGAGCTAATTATATTCATATGGCCTACATCAAAAAGAGTTTTGTGAGGTAAGCTCTCTAGATCAACAAAACCGTTTTATTGGTTGGTCTCTCACATCTGCTTCTGGATGATCATGCTGACAAACTGAAATAGCTGCCAAGGAAAAAGACAACTCACCGGCATTCCCCTAAGTCCCCGAGCCCCTGGGGCCCCGGTGAGTCCAGTGTCACCCTAGAAAAAGAAAGTAAGCTTTCCAATTATTAATGCAAACATAATTTCAGGGAGAAACATAAAGGAGTGACATGGGTAAGACAGCCTAAAGTATCCTTGACAGAAAACACTGACATCCAGGCCCAGAGTGGAATTAAAAAAAAAAAAAAAGGAGCAAATTCTAATGAGAAACAGGAAGAAGGTTTAAAGAGAAACCCAAATAATCAAACGCAAATGCTAAAATGTTTAACAAACAACAATAACAAAAATGATGGCTGTGATCAACAGGTAAACAAAAAGGTCATAAGATTTTAGAGAACTGTAGTGGTAATGTCAATGGGAAGATCTTTCCCATCCATTAATGGGCCCAAGTGACCTGCTTAAGTCACATGAGTTTGAGTCACATGAGTCTGTGGTGGGAGGAGCCTGCTGAACAGGTGGAGCAGGAAGGGTGGAGCAGAGCCCAGAGGAAGTTGGTCAGAGCAATTAGGGCTGAGGGAGAGGGAGTAAGCAGGCAGAGAATTGTGAGTGTTCATTTGTGGGAAGGAAGGCTTGGGGATGGAGGTGCCCTCTGCAGTGTTATTGTATTTAGATTTCTTTGTTGCTACGATGGATTTGGCTTTCTGGTGTTTGAATAATTGTTTTGGTTCTGTCTTCCATGTGGACAGTCTGTTATATTTTGTGATTCAGAATTACACTGGCATATTCATAACTGCCGTAGGTGCTGTGAATATTGTGTTGGTGCTACAAGGACCTTAGGGATCACCTGACTGAACTCTCTTCTTTTATAGATAAGGAAAATGAGATCTGGAGAAAATATAGTGACTTGCCTATGGTCCCAAAGGTGATAAGTGGCAGAGCCAGATTTCAAAGCCAGGTCTTCTAATGTGAAATCCAGTACCCCTTCTACTATAGCATCATTCAAAAGATATATTTAGCGTCGGAGAACTCACTACCCTAGAAGACAGTCATGCATACTCTTGGACAGTTTGGATTGCTAGAAAGTGTTAGGTTTTCTTTTTTTGTTTGTTTTATATGAAGCTGAAATCTATTTCCCTCCACACCAAGGTAGGATAGATGACTTCCAAGTTTCCCACCAACTTAAGACTCTACTGATCACGTGTCATTGGTTTGTATTTGGTTTGACTTTTGCTTCAAAAAGCATCAGATTTGGAATCAGAGGTCAAGCATCATTGCATGTAAGCTCTATGATCATAAAAAAAATTACCTAACTTCTTAAGGTCTCATTTTCCCTATCTGTGAAATGATCAGATAATATTATATAATGTTTAAGGTCTATTTCTACTTTAAATCTTAGAAGATTTTAAAAGTATAGGAGATTTCTCTTTCTGTACTGACCAAAAGATATACTCTACAGGCAAGGTGGCAAAATGGATAAGGCATTGGACTTGGAGTCAGAAAGACCTGGGTTCGAATCCCATCTCAGACACTTACTAGCTTTCTGACTCCAGGTATGTTACTGAATCTCTCTGTATCTCAGTTTCCTTATTCATAAATTAGGACGAGTCAGACCCAATGACCTCTAACGTCCTTTCTACACCTAACTCTACAATGCCTAGAATTTTTTTTCAAATTCTTGTTTGATTGTAACCTAATTCTTTGGTCTCAGAGAAGAGTGCCCCTTCTTCTCTTCTTTGAAACAAAGTGTAGTGGAAAAAGAACTTAACCAGAAATTTGGAAATCTGGCTAACATTTATAAACATATGTATACAAACATTTAGCTGTATGACTCTGGGCCAGTCAATTAAAGTCTCTGGACCTAATTTTCCTCATCTATAAAATGGGCACATTCATATCTCTCTCACAGGACTATTCTGAGGAAGTGTTATAAAAAGTTTCCCACATGGCCCTGGCAACAAACAGCCTCCTTCTCAAGATTGATCATAATTATTTTTACCTACAGGATTTAACACGAAATTCTCATTTGGCTTTGATGGCTCTTCACATGCTGATCCCTTACTCATCCCTTTCTAGCCTTTTTACACTTTGCTCCTATCCACATGTTCCAAGATGCAGTGACACTAGTTTTATTGTCTCAGAAGACACTTCATCTCCCATCTCCATGCATTTGTACAGGTTATTGCTCATGCCTGGAATGTTTTCTCTCTCCTCACCTCAGCACCTTAGCTTCTCTGGTTTTCTTTGGGACTCATTCCAGATCTCACCTTTTGCAAACAGCTTTTCCTGATATCCTCCTACATACCCAATAGCTGCTGCCTTCTGTCTGTGATTACCTTTCATTTTCACTGTAAATGTCTTGTATGTGTGATGTTTTCTTGCATGCTGTTAATTAGAGTTAAATTGTTAGCTCCTTAGGGCAGGAATCATGTTTTTGTCTTTCTTTACACCCCTGATTGCTTAGCATAGTTCCTGGTAGTCATTCAGTCCAGGGCTTCTTAAAACTTTTTTCCACTCAAGACCCACAGTTTCAGAAGTACTACAGTCAACAAACATTTATTAACGGACTATAAACATTGTACATGGGAATACAAAGGAAGACAAAAAACAGTCTCTGTTCTCAAGAAGTTTACAGTCTAACAAGGGAAACAATCTGTGAAAAACTAGGTACAAACAAGTTACGTACAATATAGTTTGGAGAGAAGGAACAGAGGGAAAGGACTGAGCCCAGGATCTTAGCTTGAACTTAAAAGAAGCCAAAGAGCATTGTAGGTGATTAATAAATGCTTGGTGACTGCTAAATACAGAGAGGTTCCTGGACACCTGATGATTACTTAACTATGAAAAACCATAAACCAAAGAGAAAAAAATGATACCTATGTAGTTATCATATAGGACTAGAAAGGGATGGGAACAGTGAAGTAACTCATTGGAAAGGCTACAATCTTTCAATATTGACAATATGAAATAACCTAGGTGCTCATCCTTCCATGTTAATGCCTTCCTCAATGTGAATGCCTAAGCCAGGAAATAATTCCCTGGCTTTTCTGGCCCATGCTTTATCTTCATCACAGAGGATGGAAAGAGTGGCTTGGACCATCAGCAATTTCAAACTGTGTTGGATAGTCCCTGACACGGAATCTCAGAACCTATGATGGTTTGTGTTCAAGCACAATCTTTGCACTCTTGGTTGCTGAATCTGGGGTAATGGTGTGCAATCCTGAAACGAAACTTCTTTCTCCCACCCTACACCCCCAATATATTGGCAGTGCACTTACATCTTTCCCTGGTGACCCTTCTCTGCCTGCAGGGCCTGGTGCTCCTGGCTCTCCCTATAAGAGAAGAAAACAAAGAGAACATCTTAATTAAAACAAGAGATGGCAGAAAATACCTGTCCCTGTGGAAGGTGTTCCTGTGGAGTTACCTGGGAAAAGAAATTGAGGGGTATAGGTAAAGACTATGCTCTTGATAGCCCTAGATATTTCTAAGTGTGAGTGTGAGTGTGAGTGAGTGTATGTGTGTGTCTACATACTATACTTTCCTCCATGACATAGTTATGATAGAATAACCCCGAAGCAGAATGTCAAAGCCCTATCCTAGCCAATACCTGGCTGGTATTTTTGTCTATTTCTAACCCTTTGCTGGATGGCATCTTTGAGTTGACAATCAGTGGGCCCTTCACTCTCTACTGCCAGAGCTTTGCCTCAGCATGAGATTTCCTTTATTTTCCTTATTGAACCCAGGAAAGAAGTTGGATTTTTCAGAAAGATCACATTACCACTTAGAGAAAAAAAAGTCTATCTTCTTATTATGGCTCTATTCTCCAACAATCTCCAACCCAATGGAAACTCGGACACCACCCTTGGGTACCTTGTCTCTTACAGCTCAAAAATCTATGATACTAATGATCCTGTCACCAGGAACAAGGCACTTCATGTCTGAGCATCAGTTTCTGTACCACAATCAATTGAAAACTGTCATCATCCCAGTAGCTGCCTCACAACTTTGCTGTGAATTTTAACTACTATAGACATGGAACAGTAGGAAAAAAAAAATATGGTGGGAGGGGATAGGGTTCAAATCATGGCTCTACCATTTACTAGCTTTGTGATGTTGGGCATGTCCCCTCACTTCTCCCAATGTAGTCTGTAAAATGAGACACTTCCCAGCTGGAAGTTGCCTCTCCCTTTTTAAATTTCTCTTTTTTTTTTTCTGGACCCCTTCTCTGCATTTCATATACTCCCTCATGCTGTAATTATTTGCAGAAATGACTTATCTTTCCAGAAGACTGCTTGCATTTTGAGGTAGGGTTCTTTGTATCCCCTGAACCAACACCAGATGTTGGAAATAGTAGGTGCTTAATTAAATGTCTGTTGCAAAAGGCCTTTCCCAGTACCCTCGTGTCCACCTCTAGTTCCTTCACTCTGAGATTGCCTCTCATTTATGCTGTATCTAGTGTGTATTCACAAGGTTCTTTGTATGTTATTTCCTCCATTAGACTGTGAGCTCCTTGACTGTAGGGATCATATATATATGTTTTTTACTTTCTTTGTAAACTTCTATACTTAGCACAATGCTTGGTACACAGTAAGCCTAAAATAAATCTTATTGACTGACTTCTGAATTGAAATCATAAGTCAAAAGATAATAGGTTTAGCACCTACTTCACAGGATTGCTGTGAGGATTAAATGAAATTTTATGTGTGTGTGTGTGTGTGTGTGTGTGTGTGTGTGTGTGTGTGTATATGTATTTGGAGGTGGGGAAGTCTGAGGCAGGATTTGAACTCAGGTCCTCCTGACTCCCGTGTCAGTGTTACAGTCACTGTGCCACTTAGCTGCCTCAAATGAAATAATATTTGTAAAGTGCTTTGCACAAGCTGTGGTATGTGATTGTGATGGAATATTATTTTGATTTAGAAATGACAAGAAGGATGATTTCAGAAAACCTGTAAAGGCTTGTATGATTTGATGCAAAATGAAGTAAACAGAACCAGGAGTACGCTGCACACAGTAATAGCAATATTATACAATGCAGAACTGTGAATGACTTGTATTCTGAGCAATGCAATGATCCAAGATAATCACAAAGGACTCATGATGAAGCATAGTATCTGCTTCCAGAGAAAGAACTGATACCGTCTGAATATAGATTAGAGCATGCTATTTGTCTTTAATATCTTTCTTTCTTTTTCCTCCTTTCTTTCTCTCTCTCTTCCTTTCTCTTATTTTGAGTCTTCTTGTAAAAAATGACTAATATGGAAATGTTTCATAGGATTGAATACGTATAAACTATATCAGATTGCTTACTATTTCAGAGAAGGGGGGAAGGGAGGGACAGGATTTGTAACTCAAAAGTTTTTCAAAATGTTAAAAATTGTTTTGACATGTAATTGGGAAAGAATAAAATATTTTTAAAAAATTAAGTGCTGAGCACGACTGGCACACAGTAGGCGTTGTTTAAATACTTAATGGTGCCCTTCCCTCCCTCCATTTTTACATATTCCCATACATTTTTACATATTCCACCCATTGCTCCCAGCTCTGCCCTTTGAGATAAAGCAGAAGGAACTGAATCCTTCCACTATCTGAACTAGGCTTATTTTTGAAGGTAGCCATTAGACCTTTCTCCGTCTTTTCTTGTCTAGGCTAAACTTTCCAATTCCTTTGGTTGATCTTCATATGATTCTCTGGATGCAAAAGACCTTTCCCTTTTAAAATATTTTGTAGCAATTTCTTTTTTTTTTGAAGTTTTATTAATATGATTTGGTTTTACATTATAAACATTTGCATATTATTAGGGCTGCTGGGTGGTACACTGTGCTGGACCTGTAGTTAGGAAGACCTGAATTCAAATGTAGCCTCAGACACTTATTAGCTATGGGACCCTGGGAAAGTCACTTACTTCTATTTGCTTTAGTTTCCTCAACTGTAAAATGGGGATAATAATAACACCTATCCCACGGTTGTTATGAGGATCAAATGAGATAATATTTGCCCAGTGCTTAATAGTACTTAGCACATAGTAGGTGCTAGATAAATGTTATTATTATTATGATGATGATGATGGTCATTTTGCTATTATTCTGAAAGTAATTCAACATTGCATATATCTATATCTATATCTATCTATCTAGATAGCACCTCCAAGCCTCTATTTTACAATTAATTTTTAATTAATAGAAATCTATTTTCTTATCTCCTACCCTAATGGGCAAAAAAAAAAAATTCCTTTAACAAATATACATAGTCAAGCAAAACAAATTCCCTCATTGACTATATAAAAACATCTATGTCTCATCCTGCATGCTAAATCCCTTACCTTTGTCAGGAAGTGGGTAATATGTTTCATTATTGATCTTTTGGAATCTTGGATGATCATTGTATGGATCATAATTATTGCAACTTTCAAAACTGTCTTTACAGAGTTGTTGTTATTATATTTATCATTCTCCTGGTTCTGCACATTCCATTCCTCATTTTTTTTAAAAAGTCTTTGAAATTTTTCATTTTTATAATATTGATGTTGTAGCACTAATTGTCCTTCTAGTTCTGCTCATTTTAGTCTGTGTCATTTTATGTAACTCTTTCCATATCTCTTTGAAATCATTTATTTCCTCATTTCTTATAGCACAATAGTATTCCATCACATTTAAATAACAAATTATCCAGCCATTTCATTGATGGGCATTTCTTTAGTTTCTTGTATTTCTGTTATCACAAAAAGTCTGTAATTGTTTTTGTACATATAGGACTTTTTTCTACTTTTTTTTATCTCTCTGGGGTATTGGCCTACAGTGGTATCGCTGGGACAAAGGGCACATACTATTTAGTATGTATGTCTGAGTATCTGTATAATTACAAATTGCTTTCTAGAATATGTGTCCATCCACAGGTCCAATAGTAATTCATCAATATACCTTTTTTTTTTTAATAGCACCTCCAACATTTATCATTTCCTTTTAATGAGATCATTGTCAAGCTGACAGATGGGAGGTAGAATTGCCCAAAATTGCTTCAATTTGCCCTTTTAATAAATAGTAATTTGGAACAAG
The DNA here is from genome assembly GCA_028646515.1 of Pseudochirops corinnae. Classification (NCBI taxonomy): domain Eukaryota; kingdom Metazoa; phylum Chordata; class Mammalia; order Diprotodontia; family Pseudocheiridae; genus Pseudochirops; species Pseudochirops corinnae. Next base: position 281,381,389 of record CM053587.1, read on the forward strand.
GTGTTTTCTTTTTTGTTTTTTATTTTGTTTATTTATTTTTTTCCTAGGACTACAGATAGCCTGAATTTTTTTCCTTAAGAACTGTCAGTTCAAAGCCTTAGACCATTTGTCAACTGGGAAATAGTTCTCGTTCTTTCAAATTTAAATCAGTTCCTTATGTATCTTGGAAATAAAACCTTTATCAGAGAAACATGCTGCAAAGATTCCTCTCCTTCCTCCAGTTATTTTCTTTTACTTTTTAATCTTAATTTTTTTTGTTTGTGTAAAGACTTTTTAATTTTATATAATCAATTATGAAACGATCCAAGTTATTCTTTTTCTCTTCTGTGCGACCTCTCTATGCCTTATTTGGTCATGTGCTTTTCTCCTATCCAATAGATCTGACAGGTATTTTTTCTATGCTTCTCTAATCTCTCTCTGATGTGACCTTTTTCATCAGTTGTCTGTTTGGAGCTCATCATGATTTTAGGTGTGGTGTGCTCCTCTAAATCTAAATTTTATCCACAATGGTGTTAAATTTTGCCAGCAGTTTTTGTTGAACGGTGAGTCCTTATCCCAATAGCTGGAGTTTGGGAATTTAGCAAATATCAAAACAAGGATTAATTTCTATGGATCTCTCCTTTGCATTTATGATTTCTTTTATATTTCTATGTGTACGCGTCTGATACAGTAGGCTCTTGAAGACAATGGTTATGCTACTTCTCCTTGTTTTATCCTAGCCCAGGGCCAATCTATCTTCTTTTAGAGCTGCCAAAATAAATATCCTAAAGCTTTAGTTTCATTGTGTGACTCCTCTACTCAGTGAATTATTGTAGCTCCCTATTACTTGTAAGATCATATACTAACTTTTCTGTTTGTTATTTAAATCTTTTTGCAAACTAGATTTTCATCCCTTTCCAGACTTCTTCCACATTACTCTCTTCCAAACATTCTGCGAGCTGACCAGAAAGGCCCACTTACTGCTTCATATTCATGATACTCCTTCCATTTCTTGTCTTTTTATCTTTGCACCAACTTTGCTCCATGCTTCCCTTCAAGTCTTAGAATCCCATGGTGCCCTTCAAGATTAAGCTCATGGACCAGTTTCTCCATGAAGGCTTTCTTTATCCTTCCCCCACAACCCAGCTATGAGTGCCAAGCTACCTTATATTCATTTTGTATCTGTCCTACATACAGGGTATTCCAAGCTTAATTTAAAAGGTTAAAAGATGATCTTTGGGACAGGCTATATACTCATAGAGGCACATGTTATCATGTCAATATATACTCCTTGATGACCAGAACTGTTTTGGTTTGGTTGTGGCATTCCCATAATGCCTGGTATACAGTAAGTACTTAATAAATTCTTGTTGAATGTATATAGTTGGTGCTTAATGTCTACTTATTCAATCTACTTGAAGTGAATGGTGATGGTAGTGTTGCTGACTAAAATAATGTATTTCTCAATGAGTGGTTTTCCAGTCAATCAATAAATCGGTATTTGTTGAATACAGCTATATGCACATTTCTGTGCCAGGCTTGTGTGGTAGTTACTTGATGTCACTGATAAAGACCATAGTTGACAGTCTCTATTTGTCTGAATTCATTCTTATATCAATCTCTGTCTTCTAAAACAAGATATCTAAAAGAACCAGGTCAAGAAGACATGGTATATTATGGAACCAATTATATGGAAAGTCCACTGTCACTTTCTTGGATGATAAGATACTTAAGTACAAGAGGAATTTGGATTCATTTTAAACAGTCTGAGGTGACTGGGTTTAGTTCTACTCAAAGTCAGAAAGACTAAGCTTGAGAACTTTACAAGAGCCTACCCATTTCCTAATTTTAATATCAAGTGATTGACTTACCCTAGGGCCAGGTGGACCTGAATCTCCTGTGTGTCCCTTGAATCCCTAGAAGAAAAAGAATTAAACTTTTCAGGAAAAATTTTCTTGAGACTGAGAAATCCTTATAGTATATATGTGGGCAACATGGTGTTGACCATTTACACATTCTTATTCTTATCATTGGCCCAATTTTGGTAGTCATTCCAAACCAATCCACCATACTGTCTATTTCTATACTAGCCTGGTCTGTTTCGCTTCTCTTAGTAGTTAGTAACAGAACCTCTCAAACAAAGGATCAGCATCATGGGGCAATGCACAACCCCACCCTATCTTTTTATAATCACAGTGGAGGTCAGTTGCCTCTACAAGAGCGAGCACCTATGTGTACGCATGCACACATACACATGCACACACACCTCATAAAACCTTTTTGGACTAGAAGAACGTAGTACAAGCATCTGGACAGTTACAGTAGCCCAATCATTCTCTACTTTGCTCTTAGACTCTTCTACTAGATCTAAGAGTAGAATGTGAAAGGTTTCTCTTTTATAAAGCATGGTGACTTGAAAAGAGATGAGCAGCAATGGTTAGATCTCATCTTATTTGCTTCTCTGGATGTAAAATAAAATAAGGATTTCAAAGGAAGTGGTTGGAAAACATGACCCCTAGGATGCCTTCCAACTCTAGGTCTATCCAAAAATTTCTCTGCATTCATTCCTTCAATAGCTTCTTGGCCACTGGATAATAACCAACAATAACAATAGCTAACATTTATATAGGGGCAAGTATGTGTTACAGTGGATAGAATGTGGGCCCTAAATTCAGGAAGACTCATCTTCCTGAGTTCAAATCTGGCCTCAGATACTTACTAGCTGTGTGACCCTGGGTGAGTCACTTAACTCAGTTTGCCTCAGTTTCCTCAATTGTACAATGGTACCTACCTCATCAGGTTGTTGTGAGGATTAAATGGAATAATAATTGTAAAATAATTAGGACAATGCTTGACATATAGCAGGTGCTTTATAAATGTCAGATATCATCACCATCATCATCCTCATCATCATCATCACCATCATCATCATCACCATCTCATCTTATTTATCTGGATCTCATTTGGTCCTGACCATAATCCTGTGATGTAGGCACAACTACTATCTCTGTTTCACAAATGAAGACACTCGGGCTCACAGGAGTTAAAATGATTTGCCCATGGTCACATAGCTAGTAAGTGCTAAGACAGGATTTGAACTCAGGTGTTTCTGACTCAAGTTCAATGCTCTATTCACTGTACCACCTAGCTGTTTAACCAGTAGTATGACCTTGGGCAAATTCATTTACTGCTTTGGATTGCAGTTTTCTTACCTGACAAATAAAGAAATTGGATTAAATATCTTTGAGATCTATTTCACACCTAAATTTCAAAGATTGTATGACCTTGACTCTATGATGCTATGAGTTATGGTCCTGACAAATTACTCATTACACAAATCTTCTGTCTCTGAGGCCCCATTCTCATTCCTGAAATCTTGGCTATAACCCCTGAAGCTATGGAATTACAAGTACCAATGAAAACCATTCATTCTACTATGCATAAGCAGACATAGCTATTACTAAGATAAATGTGATGTCATGTTATACATGTGCTTAGGATGAGGGATAGAATTCTCCACATCCTTCCCTCTGCTCATGTAAACTCATGGTGTTCCTCAAAATATTTATCTACATCTAATTTCCAACCTGCCATTCAGAGAATAAGGTTTATTTTGTCAATAAGTGCCAGAGTCTACTAGTAATACTCAACTTGTCAAATAAGATTGATCATAGAAAAAATATTTTGGTACTTACAGGTGGTCCTCTGGCACCATCTTGTCCTGGAAGACCTGGTTCTCCTGAAGTACCCTAAAGGCACAGGGGAAAGAAGGAAGACAGAAAGGCATTCATTCCATAGCATTTATAGTCTTTTACTCCTTTGGCAACTGGTATAAACTATCCTCATCATTAATATCATCACCATGTATCCTGCCAACTGAAATTCTTCTCTTCTTTGTAGGTTCAGTTCAGGTGCCACCTCCATCTGGAAACCTTCTCTTATCACTCAAGTCAGAGATGATCTTTCCTTCTATTAATCTATTATTCCTCTATGTCTGATCTTCCAATAGCAGTTCAACATAGTCTAACTTTTATGAGCCTCTTTTCTGTTTGTTCATTTTTTTTAGGGCAATTGGGTTACATGAATTGCCCAAGGTTACACAGCTGGTAAGTGTTAAGTGTCTGAGGTCACATTTGAACTCAGGTCCTCCTGACTCCAGGGCTGGTACTCTGTTCACTGTGCCACCTAGCTGCACCTGAATTTTTCATTTAGTAATCTCATAGAGAGAATGGGGTATATGCCAGTGTGGCAAATATGACCTGTTCAAAGAATCATGGAATATCAGAGATCAACTGGCCCTCTAGTCTAAGCTATTCCTGAGCTGAAATCCCCTCCACAAAATTCTCAACAACCAAGTATACTCTTTCTACTTAAATAATTCCAGTGATGGGTGTTGCTAAATAATTCAGTTACTTACTGGTTCTCCAGGAGGGCCTGGCTTTCCATCTTTACCTTCTTTCCCTTCTTCACCCTGAAAATGGAACAAAGAGGTTAGCATCTCAAAGAAAAGGAGAAGAGGGGAGGCATGGCATAGTGGGTAGAGAGTTAAGACTTGAGAAGAGGTTCAAACGATCTCTCAGTCACTTAAAGGCTATAGATGAATCCTAACCCTAGCTGAATCAAAACACTTCTCTGAACCTCAGTTTCCCCATCTGTAATGGGAATAATAATAGCACCCAACTCACAGGATTGTTTTGAGTATCAAATGAGATAATGCATGTAAAGTGCTTCTCAAACCTTAATACTGCATGCATTATTACTAATTGCTTAATACTCTGAGCTATTATGAAAAATAAAAGAAAAAAGGAGAAAGGAGAAGGGAGAGGTAGAATGGGGGAAAAATTTTTTCACATAAAGGAGACATGCAAGGAAAAACTTTTATAGTGCAGGGGAATATGGGAGATTGGCACACAATGCTTGAACCTCGCTCTCATTGAAATTGGTTCAAAAAGGGAAAAGTATATATACACACTCAGTTGTGTACAGAAATATATCTTATCCCATAAGGACATAGGAGGGAAAGGGGATAAGAGATATGGGAGAAGGGAAATAAAGGGGAGGACAGATTGGGGGAGGAAAGAGTATGAAGCAAGATAGACTTTTGAGGAGGGCCAGGATAAAAACAGAGAGAAAGATAAAGAGAGGAAAATGGGTTAGAGGGAAATGTACAGTTAAGTGATCATAACTGTAAATATAAACGGGATGAGCTAACTGATAGAATGGAAGCAGATAGCAGAATGGATTGGAAAGCAAAATCTAACAATTATATTGCATGCAAGAGACACACTTGAGACAGAAAGACACACAAAGAGTCGATATGAAGGGCTGGAGCAGGGTCTGTTATGCTACAGCTGAAGCACAGAGAGCAGGGGTACCCATCATGATGTCAGACTAAGCAAAAGCAAAAATAGACCTAATTGAAAGAGATAATCAGAGAAATTACATTTGTCTAAAGGTACTACAGACAAGAAAATTATAACAAAAACTTTTATACAAGTTTCTCTGATAAAGGCCTCATTTCTGAAATACATAGGTAACTGAATCAAATTTGGGGGCAGTTGGATGGTGCAGTGCATAGAGCACTGGTCTTAAAATCAGGAAGACTCATCTTCCTGGGTTCAAATCTGGCCTAAGACACTTACTAGCTATGTGACCCTGGGCAAGTCACTTAAACCTATTTGCCTCAGTTTCAACATCTGTAAAATGATCTTGAGAAGGAAATAGCAAACCACTCCAGTATCTTTGTGAGGAAAACCCCAAACGGGTCTTCCCAAATATGGAAATGAGCTCATGATGAGTCAGACATGACTGAAACAACTGAACAACAGAATCCAATTCATAAAAATAAATAAATAAAAGCCATTCTCAAATTAATAAATGATCAAAGGATATGAACAGGCAATCTTCAGAAGAAATCAAAGCTATCTATAGTCATCTGAAAATATGAACTACATCACTATCAATTACAGAAAAGCAAATTAAAAAGAACTCTGTGGCACCACTTCATACTTATCAGAAATGACAATGTTGGAGGGAATGAGGGAAAATAGATAAATGAATAAATGGTTGGTAGAGTAGTGAACCAATCCAATCATTCTAGAGAACAATCTGGAACTATGCCCAAAGGGTTATAAAACTGCACATATCCTTCGACCCAGAAATACATTACTAGATACGTACCCATAGGGGCCAAATGAAAAGGAAAAGGACTTATTTGTACAAAATATTTATGGCAGCCCTTATTGTAGGGGCAGAGTGTTGGAAATTGAGGAGTTGCTCATCAATTGGGGAATAACTTAATAAGTTATGGCATAGGATTGTGATAAAGTATTATTGTGCTATAGGAAATGACAAGGGTGCTGCTTTCAGGAAAACAAAACAAAACAAAACATGGCAAGACCTATATGAACTGATGTGATACGAAGTCAAGTGACAAGAACTGGGAGTTCATTGTGCACAGAAATGTTGTTATGATGATCAATTGTGAAAGACTTCCCTACTTTGACCAATACGGTGATTCAACACAATTCTAAAGAACTCATAATAAAAAAAAAATTTTCTATCTACCTCCAGAGAGAGAAACTGATGCATTCTGAATACAAAGTTAAATATGATTTTTCTTGCTTTATTCTTTTTTTTGCTTCTTTTTTGGCGATAGAGCTAAATATATTTTGCATGATTTCACACGTATAATTAATATCTTGTTGTTTGCCTTTTTGCTGGGTGGGGAGGAGTGGGAGGGAGGGAGAGAATCTGTAACTCAAACAAAAAAAAAAGAATGTTAAAAATAAATTCAAACAAATTTTTGAAACAGAAAAAAAAACAATGAAGGAGAGGTTGAAAAGATGTTTGTTTGCCTGTTTCTTTCCTTTCTACCCCTACCCTCTAACCCTTTCCCAGATCCATGTGTCTGCTTCTATTTATTTATCTCAATACTAGAATTTCAGCTATGATTCCACGATTTACCCAACATTTGAATAATGTTCACAAGGATGAGGGTACAGTCTGGCTTCACTTCTGAATGATTGGGGTGGAACATGATATGGTTACATCATGACCATAAATCAAAGTTTAAGGAAAGTTAGGAGACACAGGAAATGACTTAAAAAGATTCCTGATTAGGATTAATCTTCAACTTTCCTACATAATCACTTCTGTGATTTGTTTAATACGAGGTTCACTTTTGTTTTTAAATAGTAACCATCACTACCCAAGAGCTAATAAGCTTGGATTTTACAGGTATATTTAAAAACAATCAGGCCTTATTATAATAATAGTGATATATACTAATATTATACTTTTAAGGGATACAAAGTATTTTTAGCATGTGTTATTAAGTTGTTTCTTACAATATGGGAAAGAGTATATAGGTCATTCAGTTATTATGATCTCTATTATTCAGATTTGGGGTGACTTATCCAAGGTCACAAAGGAAGCAAGTATTCAAGCCAGGACTCAATTCAAGTCTTCTGAATCCAAAATCGGTGTCTTTTGGTGCATCATCCCAATACCTCCAAGGCCTGGACTTGGTCAATATTTTCAAGGAATAAATGTTCAGCAAAGACAAGAACTAACAAAGTTAAAAAAAAACATTATCTTTTATAACAGGATGACCAACAGAACACTAATTAATATATAGATAACGCTTATATATAGTGTATTAAGTTGTGCAAAGCATTACCCATTTGACCCTCAACATAACCCCATGATGTGGGTGGAAATTATTATTCCCATTTTACAGATGAGGAAACTGAGGCCCAGAAAGGTTATGTGATTTGCCCCTTACAGAGCTAGTAAGTTTCTGAGGCAGGATTTGAATTAAAGTCTTCCTGACTCCATCCTCTGTGCCACCTAGCTTCTCTTAATTAATACCAATTAATAACTTTAATTAATTACAATTGATTACAATTAGTAACACTGAATTGGACTTAAAGATTTGCAAAATGCTTTGTTAAGGTCATTTAACAGGATTCTCCTCAAGATAGCATTTTGAGATGGTTATTGTACTTATTATTAGCCCCATTTTACAGATGAGGAAACGGAGACATAAGGTTAGCTGACTTGCCTGTGGTCATACAACTAGAAGACCCAGAGGTGGATGACTGAGGAATCTTCTAATAGCTATTTCTTCCTGCCCCGCCTACCTTCTGTATTTGGGGTCACGCACTGGCATGCACTCGCCACCTTCCTCTGCCTTAGAGAATCCCTCTTCTCATTCTTCAAGATGCAAAATCTTCCTTGGCCCACTCCATTGTTATAATCTTTCATTTGGATTTTTATTTATTTTTAGTTTTAAACATTCAATTTCATAAGATTTTGAGTTCCAAATTTTCTCCCCATCTTTCTCCTTCCCCCCAAGATGGCATGTAATTTTATATAGGCTCTACATATATATTCATATTGAACTTATTTTCACATTAGTCATGTTATAAAGAAGACTTAGAACCAATGGGAGAAACCACGGGGGAAGAAGAAGCAAACAAAAAAAGAGAGAAAGAACAAATAATATGCTTCGATCTATGTTCAGACTCCATAGTTCTTTTTCTGGATATGGACAGCATTTTCCATCATGAGTCCTTTGGAGTTGTTTTAGATCTTTACATTGTTAAGAAGAGCTAAGTCTATCAAAGTTAGTCATCGCAAATTGTAACTGTTATTGTGAACAATGTTCTCCTGGTTCTGCCTCATTTCACTCAGCATCAGTTCATTCAAGTCTTTCCAGGTTTTTCTGAAATCTGCCTGCTCATCATTTCTTATGGAACAATAGTATTCCATTACATTCATATGCCACAACTTGTTCAGTCATTCCCCAACTGATGGAGATCTCAATTTCCAGTTCTTTGCCATCGAATCTTTCATTTAAATACCTTGCATTTATTCTCTTTTTTTCTTCTTTTTCTATATAGGCTAATATGCATAGTTGTTGCTACCCTGTTAGAAAGTAAGCTCCTTGAAATCAAGGATTGTTTTATTTGTATTTTTATTTTGTATTTTTAGGACGTAGCATAGTGTTGGGTACATAGGTGGACTATCAGTACAGTGTGTGGGTTGATGTACTGACTTTAGTCCAACTCAAATCTTTGGACATTTTACACAATTCACGAAAGTAGATCCAAACATATGGCATCTTGTTTTAAGTTTATGACAGTCACCTACTCACAGGACTACCACAGGAAACTTGGTGGCCACAGTGGATGGAGCACTGGACCACAGGACCTGAAGGGATTCTGTTGTAAAACATATGTTGACATATTAAACAGTGCTTTGGATTGGGGAAAAGAGTATGCAGCATGAAAAGTGTGTCTGACCCTTAAGTTATCTGTTCTTAATCTGATACATTTAAATAACCCCCTTTTCACATATCAGACTTGGATAACTTTAGTTAGTGATTTTCCCCTAATGTTTTTTTTTTCTTGTTTAATTCTTATTCTTTGTGATAATGAAAGCTCTTGGGAATGAGGTATGGGTATGGGAAAGATTTTCTGGGAAAATAGGTGTTCTGAAAACAAAAGATAGCAAGAAAAATATATTTTTAAAAAATAACTCCCTTAGTGCTAGAAGGTCCTCAAGGAAATTCACATTAATTTGCCAATCAGACTTCTGTCGGATAGTTTTAATGTATCTCTGCAGATATCTAGGAACTAAGTGCCCCCCAGAACACTGATAAACACAGGATGTCGTTAGCAAAACTACTATTGATTTTTCTTTCAATTAAAAGTTTGCTTTCCAAAACATTTTCTGAATGCATGAGGACAAAGAGAGAAGGGCTAGAAAAGTGATAAGTCAAGGAGAGCATGAACAATGGTGCAATTGACAAAAACATTTCTCCAGCAGGGGTGAGCACAGATTTCCCATCAAAGCCAGCATAAAGCACTTAGAGAAACAGTCACATTGCAATCTATGGATGCCTTTGAGCCCAGAACATGACATAGAGGCTATCAGCTGAATGGGTTATGAGGAAGGCAGAGTTTTGTTGTGTTTAATAAGGTTCTCACAGATTTGCACCTATACATCCACATTTATCCTATAATATAGTCATCCATTCATCAAACATTTATTTAGTGAGCAAAATACTATGTTAGGTGATGGATCACTTATAAATATTAATAAAACAGGGTCCTTAAGTATTAAGAAACTTAAATTTGAGCAGATAAGAGAATTTCAAAGTTAAGCGGAAGGATAGAAGTTAATTTTTTGGGGGGGATACTGTCAAAAAAGCCATTTGGAAAATCTATGAAACTGTGTACATGCATATGCAAAGGTTATGATTTAATCTGCTTATAAAACTCCAATATTTTTAATCTCTCTTTATCTACTACCTCCTTCCATGAGATCTACAGGCATATGCCTTGATCTCCTCCTTCCTTGGAGAACTTTCACATGATTCTGTAGTGCACTAAAAACAAGACTGTGCTGGCGTCAGTTCTGACCAACTCGTAGAACTAGATGGTTAAATTTTCAGTGTGAATTCTACCTTAGAAATTTCTACCTTAGAATTTCTACCTTAGAAATCATCAACTGTTACAATTCAGAGCTTGATTTAATATTTCATTGATTGTCTAGATTTAAGAAAGTGTTAATGATGCAGATAAACCTTAGTGCTATTGGGAGAATCGGTTATTAAACATTTACCATCACATTCCTGACTCAAACTCATCTTAGTTTGCTCCTCCCTTCCAAAGCCAACAATAGCCTAGAAAAAGCCCATCTCTGCCTTTTGCCTTTACTTCCTCATCTTCCACTCCTCAATTCCTTGCACTGACACTTTTTTCTTCCAGATCAAATTAAATGTCAGGTTGAAATGGTCTTTGTTCCTCTTGACCTCTCTGTAGCATTTGACACTGTTGACTCTTCCCTCCTCCTTGATACACTCTACCTTAATTTTCACAAAACTTTCCTCTTCTTATTCTCTTCCTACCTAACTGATTCTAAGCCTTCTTTCATATCATATCATAATCATGTCATGTCATATCATAACAATAATTATACTATTACTACATAGAGCTTTGTAAGAAACAAATATTGCTCTTATATTTAATTACTAATCATTGTATTATTGTATTGCTAGTTGATATCCTATCTGATTGCACAGATAAACCCAGGGTTCTATCCTAGTCACTTCTCCCTCTCCTCCCTTCCTCTCCTTTCCTTTCCCCACTTTTTTCTTTTTTTTATTTTTTAAATTTATAGAATAAAAAAAGCATTTCCATAACACAGTGTAACAAAAAGATGATTGCACATTAAACTGCCAATTTATTATGTACAACTTGCTATTCTTTTAAAATATATATTAAAGTTACCATGTAAATTTATTTTTGTCCCTTCCCACCATGGCTATCATTAGACACAAATAGTTATAAATATGTTAAATTATTCTACACGCACTTCTATCTATCAGTTCTTTCTCTGAATGTAGATAGTGTCTTTCTTCATGTCCTTTATGGTTAATTTGAGTATAATAGTCAAAACGACTTATTCACTCAAAGTCATTCTTTAAACACTACCGCCATCACTGTATACAATGTTCTCTTGGTTCTGTTCATGTCACTCTTCATTAACTTCATGCAAGTCGTTCCATGTTTTTCTAAGATCACCCAGTTCATTGTTTCTTATAGTACAATAGTATTCCATCACAGTCACATACAACAATTTGTTTAACCATTCTCCAATTTATAGGCATCCCTGCAATTTCCAGTTCTTTGCTACCACAAAGAGAGCTGCTATAAACATTTTAGAATATATCGGTTCTTTTCCTTGTTCCATAGTCATTTTTGGAAATAAATCTAGTGGCAGTATTTCTGGGTCAAAGGGTATAGGAAATTTGAAAACTCTTTAGGAATAATTCCAAATTGCTCTCCAAAATGGTTAGATCAGTTTACAATTCCACCAACAATGAATTAGTGTCCCAATTCTTCCAAATCCCTTCCAATATTTGTTGCTTTCACCTTCAATCATTTTAGACAATTTGATAGGTGTACCATTATATTCATGTTCCTTATTATTATTATTCCTCCTCCTCCTTCTTCTTTCTTCTCTTATTTCCTCTACTTTTCTCTTTCCTTCTTCCTCCTTTTCCTCCTCCTCCTTCTGTTATTTGTCATGATGCTAAGAGAGTGACTAAAATGCCACTTTTTGATCCCAAAATCTCACTGTTAGGCATATAATACAAGGAACTTAAAGATGTAAAGAAATGTTTCATCTTTTTTTTTTTTTTGTAGTAGTAGCAAAGAACTGGGGGACGAAGTAGATACTTAAAGACTATGGAATCTCTAAACAAACATGTTGCATGAATGTAATGCTACATTACTGGGCTATAAGAAACAATGAACACGTGATAAATACAGAGAGACAGATATATAGGAATCGATACAAATGGGAGTAATAAGAACCAGGAAAAAATATGCACAATGACACGAGCAATTTAATGGGAAGGACAATAGCAACAAATTATAATTCAAATTTGTATTTTAATGATGCAAGCTTGATCCCAAAGAAGAGATATGAGTGTGTACCTCTCTTTTCTCTTTTTTTGAAAACTGATTTGTTTATTTACTTTTAGTTTACCAGATTCAGTTCCACAATTCCTTGAGTTTCAAATTTTCTCCCCTGCCTCTCCCTCCCGTCCCCCATGGTGGTGTGCAATCAAGTATAGGATCTCTCTTTTCTCTTGAGAGATAGGAGACTGTGCATATGGAATAATTGTCTATACTTAAGGTTTAACTGCTACAATAGTTAGTTTGGTTGAATTGCTTTTCCCCCTCTCTTTTAAAAAATATTTGGTTTAAGAGATAATTGTCTGGATGAGGCATGGAGAGGCATTTCATGGAAAATAAATTTCTTGGAAGATGAAATAGAAAAACAAAAGATATCAACAAGAATTTTTAAAAATCCTTAAATCTTTGTACATAAATGTCAGTTATTAATATCTAAAATCAAAGAGCCAACATTAACAAATCAACCCTTCACATAAACATACTCAATTGCCTTTGGAATAAAATCTTTTCTCCTTAGTCTAGTATTGGAGGACCAGCATTTTGCTTCCTTTCTAGCCTTCTCTCCATAGTATATTAGGTCTGGAAGGGAGCTTAGATATTATCTAGTGAAATGCTCTTAGTAAGGCTAAGAAAGGTAAGTGATTTGTCCAGGGCAACATACATTATTAATGGCAGAGTTACTAATCAGAAATAATTCCATCATCTATCCTGGTTTCTCACTGTCTGTCCCTCCCCACTGGACATACACTGCACATTCCACTCTTACATATTTTTATTACCTAGACTTCTCTTTCCACTCTTTTCTACTGATCTAAATCTTATTCACAGTCAAAGGAAAGAAATCCTTTTCCTCCTATGAGGCTTTCTAAGCCCATACGGATTTCTCCTGTCCCCGATGTTACTTATAGATTATATTATTTATGTGGACTTTATATACTCACCACAGACATTTTTTAACTATTAATCATTTAAACATTAATCTTAATATGTTTAAATCCTCTCTTTATAGATGCCTTATAAGCAGCTTGAGGGTAGGGACTGCATTTTTATTCTGTGTATACTTCACAGATCTAAACACTATGTCAAATGAATTTAAAGAGCATCTATTACACACCTATTATGCGTTGGGTCCTCTTCAGTGCTGGGGATATGAAACTGAAAAATAGCCCTGTTTCTGCTCTCATAGAGCTTAAGGTATAACTTAAGAGGATTAGTTAAAATAAATATGATAGCAAGGGGAAAAGAACAAAATGTGCTCAAAATATTTTCCACTAGTCAATAAATCTTTACCAAGCACCCACTAGGAGCAATGAACTCCATCTAGAATGATGCAGCATGCTGGACACTCAAAAGTGGATAGAATAAGGACTTTTGCCCTCAAAGAATTTTTGTCTAGTATAGGAAATAAAGTATGCACACAACTTGCATAACACAATGCGTGTTCCAAGGCAGAATGAGAAAGTATTGTTAAGAGAACACAAAGTACTATGTTTACTCAGGGAAGAACATGATTGGTTTTGCCTGAGAAGACCAAGGCAGGGTTCTTACAAAAGGCAGCACTGGGCCTTGAAAAGATGGATATTTTTTGACTGAATAAATAATAGATGATGGGACAACAATTCCACAGTTGTCACCTCTTCTTGCCAACATTATCATATGGGGGCTTAAGAGTGAATGACTAGACATAAAGTAAGAACATGTCTCACCACTGATGCTTTGACATAAGGGTGGAGAAGGCCTCAAGACCCAATTCTCAGGTATATCTGGCCCCTCTGTAGTGTCAGTCACTTTGTAACTTCAACTGGTTATTCAATAAGGCCAAGAAGCATTTTGTGCCACCTTGCTCGTCAAGAAAATTGATTTCATTGATTTCACTCTGAACTTTCTAGGATTAGGGCAGGCCAGAAACAACAGTCTATAGACTGGTCACAAAGAGAGACAACTAATTGAATTCTCTGTTTTTGGAAGGACATTGGTAAGCTTAGCTACATCTAGGTGAGGATGGTCTTCTGAGAGTAACACTTTTAAATACACATATATTTTAAGACAAAGAATAAGATAAAAAGTGAATAGGAAAAGAAGGTGGTATTGAATAATCTTTGAGGAATGGAACAGTAAATTTTAATAGACCATATTTTTAACTATTTATGTTCTTCCGGTGAGGCTATATGGCTATAGGTTACAGAAAACCACAGTCTCTGAAGAACTAAAGAATGGTATCCCATGAAGGGCAACTGAAAGAGACATGAACAGACTATAACATATTATCAATAAAGAATTGTGCTGGAAAGTAGGGTAAAGAAAACCACTAGAGAGATAAACAGAAAAGAAATGAGGCCGGTCATGTACGTAAAAAGGGAAATCACTAATTAAAAGCCAATGTGTTCTAATTATAACCATACAATATAAAGAGATATAGAAGAAGACCTCCCCAGTATGTTGGATAGACCCGTAAGTAGAGGATTTAGAGAGAGACAAGGACAATAGTTACAGAGTAAGAAGTAGGTAAGTCACAATTTGCACCACTGAAGGGAGTAAATATACAACCTATGGATCTATGTATTCATTAAAATAAAAATGAAATTTAAAGTTTACTAAGCATGGGACTTAATGGCAGAAGTCCTGTGTTCTGGTCCCATGTCCAACACTAATTATCTGTGTGATGTTAGACAAGTCACTTCACACTATCCAGACCTCAGTTTCCTCACCTGGAACCTGGGAAATTGGCACTTTCCAAGTCA
Organism: Pseudochirops corinnae; assembly: GCA_028646515.1. NCBI lineage: Eukaryota > Metazoa > Chordata > Mammalia > Diprotodontia > Pseudocheiridae > Pseudochirops > Pseudochirops corinnae. The sequence goes on from CM053587.1 coordinate 281,396,603, forward strand.
TAGGGTTGTTGTGAAGAAGGCTCTTTGTAAACCTTAAAGAGCTTTAGACATGTGACATATAGTCTCCAAAAATAATGGGTGAGTATAATGTAGGTCCTCATGGTGAATTCCTCCCTTTTCCTCCCACTGACATTTTGAACCTTTTCTGATCCAATGGCCTGTTTTTAGTGCTAAAGTCTGAATGATTTAGAAGGAATAAATAACCACATGCTACTTACAGGAATTCCAGGTAATCCAGGTGGACCTTGGGGACCAGGAGGACCATCTTTACCCTGTAAAAGACCCGAGATGCAGCTGCATTACTTTCACATTGCTATGCACTTCCTAGAGAATGAGTTCAGCACATCAAGGCTAAAGTCTGCTGTGGCAGAAGTCTCTTTGGGAACAAATGTCTGGAAATGCCTTTGCTCCAAAGCTTATATTATTCCTGAAATCCTCACTGTCAGAGTGGACTAGTGTAATAGCCTGCTGGTTGGTTTCCATGCCTCAAGTCTCTCCCTACTGCAGTCCATCCTCCACTCAGTTTTCAAATTAATCCTCCTAAAGTACAGATTCTAATCATGTAAGCATCATATTCAATAAACTCCAGGATCAAATGTAAAATCCACTGTTTGACATTCAAAGCCTTTTATAACCCGACCCCCTCCTACCTTCCAATACTCTACTCCTCATCATGTAATCTGTGATCAATGACACTGACCTCCTTGGTGTTCCTTGAATAAGACTAAACATTCTCACTGGCTGTCTCCTCTGTATGCAATGCTCTCCCTCCTCTTCTCTACCTCCTGGCTTCCCTAGATTCCTTTAAGGCTCAGTTAAAATGCCACCTTCTACAAGAAGCCTTTCCTAACCCCTCAGTTCTACTGCTTTTCCTCTGAGATCATCTCCACTTTTTCTCGTGTAGAACTTATACATAGCTGTTAGTATATTGTCTCTGTTAGAGAATGGGACTGTATTTATATTGCCAGTGCTTAGCATAGTTCATGACATATAATAAGGGCTTAAAAATGTTGATTGACAGTGACAAAAGGGAGCACATTATAGCCAAAAGATCTCTAAGAAAAAGCCCATAAAAGAATTATAGCACCTCTGAGATGGAGTTGGGAGGTGGGGGGAAGAGGGACTATAGAATCAGGACAAATCACATTTGGTTAAGAATTTCCAATAAAGATAGCATCCTTAAAAAAAAAAAAAGTCATCTAGCTATACTTGAAGGCTACCAGTTTTGAGGAACCCATTTACTCTCTAGGCAGTCCATTGCATTCTTGGACAGCATTGATTGTTAGACATTTTTTTTTCTCTCTCAAGTCTTGATCTGCCTCACTGGAACTCCAACCCATTGCTCCTTCATTGTACCTGCTTGAGATATGAAAAGCAAATCTAATTCATCTTCTACCTGACAATCCTTCATGTGGGTATATGTAAGTATAACGTCAATGCTAAGCTCTCTTCTCCACAGTAAATATATCTATTCTTTCAACCAATCTCCATGGGGCAGAGGATCCAGTTTCCTCACCATCTTGGTTGTCCTCAGTTTGGCACTCTTTAGCTTATCACTGTCTTTCCTAAACTATGTCCTCCAGAGGTAAACATTATACTATCAATGTGGTCCAACCAAGACAGATGGCCACAAGATTATCACCTCTACTAGTTATACTTTTTCAAGGTCCAGACCTGTGATTTCATCAGCTTAGAAAGTTCCCAGTGTTCTTACTTACTCTTGATTTGCACTTAGGCAACTCATTTGCAGCTTATAAACTTAAAGAGTTTCCTGGGGGAATTAGAGCTACTCAATCCCTTTACAGATAAAGGAACTGGGGACCAGAGAGATTAAAGGAATTGTTATAGATAACTCAAGTTTTAAGCAGCAGAGCTTGGTTTCAGGATCTTTAACCACATCCTCCAAATTCAAATCCATCTTGCTTCCCATTGCACTGCACTAAATTGAATTAAACAAAGAGCTCTTCCTTGATCCCAGTAAGAAGGATAAATTAGAGCTAGATTATGGCAGGCTTTGAAGGCTAGAATCAGTATATATACATGTTTAATTAGGCAAGAAAAGTGGTGCTTCTCAAGGTTTTGAAGTAAAGAAAGGCTATCAGTCAGAATTCTGTATTAGGAAGATTGCATGGGCTATGAATTGTTGTATGTAGAAGGAAGTAGAAAAGGGAGAGGCTAGAAGCAAGAGAGATCATTTTCATGGGTGTTTCATTAGTTCTAAATAGAGGGGGTGAGGAATTTAACTAGGGTGATGGCAGCAGTAGTAGATGGAGGTGATGGAAGGGAGAGATGTTATTAAGGAAGAATCGATGAAATTTAATGATTTATTCAATATGATTGTTCTTCAGACTAGGGAAGGCTCTTCAGTGAAAGGCTTACTGTCACTCCTGGGCTTCCTGGTGGTCCAGCAGGTCCTGAGGCACCAACTGTTCCCTAAAGAAACAAAAAACCAGAGAACATAAGAAAAGTCCCTCCACCATGCCTAATCATAGCAGCAATAAGAATGATCAAGTCTTCTATTCATTCATGACACCAGCCAAACATGGCAGAGTAAGTCACCCAGCCCTCAGGTCCATGCTGGAGAACAGGCTACTGGAGTAGGAAGTCCAAACACATCCACATTTCCTTCTAGCAACCTCAGGATGAAGTTGAAAATAAAGGTGAGTGTGGAAGGAGGATCTATTCCAATTAAAAACAATCGGTATGCAGTCAATACAACAAGAGCAATTATACCAGCTTCCACACAAATCCTCCTCTGATGTCCCTCATGGTGAGTATGAGATGTGGGTTTCGGCCCAACACAAGCTCAGGCAGTGCTGTGAAGGCTTTGAATAGGGTCTGACAATATGTTCATCACATGATGACCAACCTAGCTAACTGAGAAGAATTTCAGGACCAGGAGCTTGGCAACCAGGTGATGGATTTCTTGGCCACAGCAACTCATTAAATCATTGACAGGGGAATGCAGAGATTAGGACATGCATAGGTAGAGAAAAATGCCTACCTGGATAAAATTACAAATTCTTAAAGCTTTAAACTAACAGAAAAATAAGCTCATAGGATCATGAGGGAATTTAGAAACCTTTTAGTATAATACCTCCCTCCTTCCCCCCCATGAGAAAAATGTGTCTCAGAGGTGCTAAATGACTTACCTCTGGTCATTCATACAGTAAATTGTCAAAGGTGGAATTTTAATCCATGTCCTCTGATTTTACTCAGTGTTCCCACCCCCCTTTTCCACCCCTCCCCCCCACTGTACCACACACTAGACAGTTTACAAAGCACCTTGACATATACTATCTCATGTCACCCTCACAATTCTATGAGTTCAATAGTGCTAGTAATTCTGCACCCATTTTATGGATGAAGAAATTAGGGTCCACCTATGTTAAATAATATGTCATTCATAAAAGTGAGCAATTATTCAAGACTATGCAGGTAGTCAACCTCCCAACAGCTCTCTTTAAAGTGAATAATGACAAAGTTCTAGCTCTTGAATATTCAACAGAACAACCTGGATTTCATTCTCAGAGAACAAATAGCAAAGAAGAAAATGTCTATCTATCAGGCCAGGCCCACAAGAACAAAAGGGTTGAGTGACCAGGGCATCATAGAGTGTGAAACAAAGAAAAATCATCCAGCCATGAGTCAGGCTTGCTCAAGGACACATGGTCTTTTAACTGAAAGAGAGAGGCGAGGGAGGCAGTGACCTGAGGAGTTAGGCCCATTTATTAGTCTGTAGAATTCAGAGCTGCCAGAAACCTGTATCAGAGCCCCTTTGTCAGAGCCTACTGCCAGAGGGAACCCCCTCCACCAAACCTATTTTATATGATGCCTTTCAGCTTGATGATGGGTGGAGGGAGGGACTTTAAGAAATAAGAATCAAGGGAGCTAAGGGAACTAGTCATTTGGACATGTCACTCAGATGGCTGCCTGGCTGGCTGACTTGTAGTCTGCGTTTCAGGAGATGGAGGGGTGATGAATGAAATCCTGTCATGCTTATGAGTGCAGACTCCTTGAGGGCAGGGCAGAGATGGTCTTTGTATCCTCAGTACCCAGCATAGTCCTTTGAGGAGAAGTAAGTGCTTAATAGATGTCCTCTGAATTTATGGTCCTGATTCATTTACCTGGAAGAAACCTTAAAATACAAGCACCTAATTCAACCTCTTTACTTTGAATATGGGGAAACTGAGGCTCAGAAAAGAGCACATGACTTATGTAAGGTTATGTGGCTAGTAAGTAGAAAAACCTGGGTTTTCCCCCTAGCCCAAGTCCAATTTCAACTTCCAGAAAGGTCTTTCTGCCTTAAGTAATTTTCCAGTCTTGTGTAATTCAGAGACTGCATGGTATCTATAGTCATAGAATGAGCAATGCGTATGGAGTCAGAATATGTCCAGTTGTATCCCAGCTATATTGGTGACTTATGAGATGAGCTTGGGCAAGTTTTTTTTTTTACTACAACTGTGCCTGGTATATAGTAAACGCTTAAAAAACAGCAAGACTACTGTGTACAAACGTGTAGTCAAAAGAGCTTTGCAAAGGGAGTAAAAATAAATGGATTCGTCCTGACTTACTAGCTGACACTACGTAAAATAGCAATTCATAGTGACTCTTTAAAGCTCAGTTTCCCTATCTATAAAATGGACATCATAATCCGTAGTCTGACCTGTCTACCTGACAAGACTGTGAGGAATAAACTAAAAGACCATTATATATAAATATAACGTGAGATATGATTTTGTCTTTTTATTATTAGAATTACATTGCTAATTCTAATAACAACGTTACATTGGCAATTGTAGTAACAACAACAACAATAATAATAATAGCTACCATTTATCTAACACTCAAAGGTTTGGAAAGTATTTTACAGATATAATCCTCACGGCAACCATGGGACTTGAGCACTATTATTATCTTCACTTTAAAGATGAGCAAACTGAGGCACAGGCTGTCACACAGCTAAGAAGCATCTGAGGCTCCATTTGAACTCACGTCTTCCCCATCCCAGGTCTGGCACTCTCTCTACGGCACCACCTAGCTGCCATGTGATGCTGGGCAAACCATTTACATCATTTAGGCCTCAGTTTTCTCATCTGTAAAATGAGGGATCAGGATCAATATCCTCTAAAGTACTTTCCTGCTCTAAATCTATGAGTTATCAAGTGACAGTCAATAAACTTCTATTAAGCACCTACCATGTTCCAGGAATTGTGCTAAGTGCTTACATCCTAATGGGGGAAGCTGGAAAGGAGTGGTGGTGGGAGAAGGACCCTGTGTGGGGGCATGCTGGAGAGCTCCAGAGAAGTCCAAAAGCAGTACAGCTAGTGGAAAATGGAGAGAAAAATCTGTGCCAAGCCCCCTCCTTAAATAGATAGGTTGCAATCTGTATTGGGGGAATGAATTATCACACTGACTACTTCAAAAGTTGATGACATCAAGATTCTCTGCATATTCCCAATGTCTAGCACTGGATCTTATGCTTTGTAGGTTCTTAATACGATTTTGATAAATTGAAGTTAATGAAGTTAATCCAGGCTCTTCCTCTCACTTACCATGTGACCCTAAACAAGTCCTTTGACTTCTTTGGCCCTCATACACCTCATCCTTACAAGGAGCGGAGTAGACAAAATGACTTCTGAGATACCCTCTTGCTCTAAAATTTGAGTGACTGACCAATGTCCAACTAGAAGCACTGAATTTCTCTTCTGGATCTGGTGCTGATTCTCCCACTGTATGACTGACCATTGACCTTGTGTCTTTTTCTGGCTAAGGCTTTGGTTCCAACCTAATTAATAAAGGATAATAATATAGATATAAATAAGGCTAGCTCATATTCAGCAATTTAGAATTTATAAAGTCTTATGCTTACATCTACACTATGAGGTAGGCATCAAAAGAAAACAAAGGATTGGAATAGATTTTGGAATTTATAAGGGCCAGTGAATTAGCCAGGGCTTAAACTGAATGAAGTCCATTGTTCTCTTTCCTTTCTACCATTTTGCCTTTAAAATAGGACTTCTCTCTCCTCTAAGTCAAGTAGCTAAGTCTCCTGCCATTCTGAAAGAAGGTATGGGAATGTGACTCCAATGCACAGAAGATCTGTAAAGTCTGAAATGAGTGGTGGCCACACTGAGAAATGACCATGCTGGGACCTGTACAATTTCTTAGAACTTGAAGACCCATTAAAACCCTTTTAGGGAAATGTAAACTGGAAATGAATGGAGAGGGGCTGGAGGTGCTGATGCTGTGCTATGTTCTCTGTTGCTATGGCTACAATTGATGAATACCATGAATGATTTGAAATAAATGAGATGTAATTCACAGAGGAAGAGCACAAGTGATCTATAGAAGACAAGAGGGCAGAAGAAGCAAACTAGAATGTGGCCATAAGCTGGAGCAGTTTAGTGTTTATTTCAAGGTCAAAATGTTAACACATAGAAGGTGATCATTCAGAAGCTTCTTACAGAAATAGTCATCATTCCTTATATTTGCATAATGTTTCATGGACTATCAGGTTCTTTCCCAGGGATAATCTTATTTGATCTCTACCACAGTCTGATTAGCAAATTATAATAGCGATAAGTAGAGCTCACATTTCTAGAGCATTTTAAAGTTTACAGAGCACTTCCCTCACAAGAATTCTGTGAGGCAGGCAGTGTAAGTATTAATACCCACATTTTTCATATAAAAAAACAAAATAAAACAAGACTCAGAAAGAGGTAAAAGTCTGTAAGTCAGTAGGCATCAATCATTCACTAAACAGGAACTGTACTAATCAAAGATTTCAAGGTGAAAATGATCAAAGGGGATCTTATCTCATCTTAACCTCAGGTTATAGATAAGGAAAATGAAATCTCCAGAGGGTAAGTGTCTGGGCCAGGATCAAAGGGGTAGATATGAGCCACTCTGCTATTATAGAAAAAGTCATGAACTTGGAAGTCAGAGTGCCTAGTTTTGGACCTCAATCCCAGGTGTGCCACTTACTAGATGTGTGATGTAGGACAAACCTCTTTCCTCTTCTAGCCCTCAATTTCCTCGTCTGTAGAATGAGACTAGGTTGAAATGATAGCTAAGTTCTCTCCTAACTCTGATGTTATATAATTCTATCAATTGTGTCTAGTGAGTTGGTGGTAAAATTGGAACTAAGACCCAGGTCTCCTGACTCTGAATACTTTCATTAACACTGCATCTCATTTTGAAGAAATGTGACTACAGAATTCTGAACATGAAAAGAGCTGTGAGGGTGTTATGGGAATCTGAAGATCTTCCCTGCCCCTAGGCCCTTTGCTAAAGTGGCTACGTGACTCTGAGGACCCTTGGATATTTGAAAGTATACTCTGTTCCCTAATAGGCTGAATGTGGTCACATGGAGCCTGTGGCGCCAGG
>CM053587.1:281406991-281541631 GCA_028646515.1 Pseudochirops corinnae
ACCGACAGGCACTAAGATATCATCTACTGTTTTATTCTGCATACATTTCCAGTAAACTAAATTTTGCCTGAACCTCAAAGAGACCAGGTTTGAATGAGATATAGATACAGATACAAATCATAGGTAGAAAGTCCAAGCTCTGCCTGAGTGTTAAGAATTTTCCTAACTAGGGACTTGGAGCAATTGTGACCAAATTTATAACTGTCCGAAATAAACTCCTTAAAGCTGAAAATAAAAGAACTATGTGGACCCTACGGTTAAAATGAGATAATTATCGTAATAGGGAGTTATATAAATGTTAGCTATAATTAGTTATTATTAAGTGACTCAATGGGGAACTGATAAGTAATGAGCAGACCCAGCAAGAGCAGCATGAGAACATCACAAGACCACATCAATGGCTTTGTATATTCATAATTGTGAATTGCCCCTTCAAAATGTGTTCCATCAAAATATACTGCCTTGTGCCACTCCCCTACCCTGCCCCCATGTCCTTTGGCCACATAGGATTTTGAAACATACTCCATTTTCTAAATGTTTCTAATGTGGATCTATTCTCATCATTAATGGCATGTTTATCTGTGGAAGAGTGCATTCCAGTTTTATTTGCAACACATCCCAGCTCTACTTTCTTCTCTATGCTATTTCATTAAATGGCTCGCTTGGAATCAATTATCTTCAGGAAAACTAATAAAAGTGAACGCATTTCTGGTATGTAAGATGATCAGATAAAAACAACATATTCAATGAAGAGAGATAAAGAAAGGCTTAAGAGAGAAGGCAGCATTTGAGGTGAACACTGAAGGATGGGTGAGATATAAAGGTGGTGATGCACGTTGGGGGAGGATAGTATGGACAAAGACACTGTGGCAGGAGAATAAATATTTGAGGGGAGGGAGTAAAAAAGTTTGGCAAAATCACAGAATAAATGAGGTGCAAAATAAACCTAGAAAGGTAATTTGGGACCAATTTGTAATGGTTCTTGAATGCTAAGCTAAAGAATATGAATTTTAATGAGAAGGCAATGGAGAATCATTACAAGTTTTTGAGCAAAGGAGTGATCTGATTAGATATTAAGTCAGATAGCATGTGAAAGACAGATTCTTGGAGAGAGACTGAGGCCTGGGAGACATGCGATGAGGATATTACAATAGTCCAAATGGGGGACAAAAAGGATCTGAGTTAACATTCTGACAGTAGGCTTGACAAGATCAACACCCTAGCAGAGGTCGGCAAACTATGGCCCCAGAGGCAAAGGCAAACTGCTACCAGTTTTTGTAAGGCCCTCAGGGAACTAAGAATAAAAATGGGTTTTTTTGCATATAATATATGTGCATATATATTACATATAATAAGTAATATATAATAAAATTGTATGCAAAAACAATTCTTAGCTCACAGACCTATAGGAAGCTCTCAGCTGTAGTTTACCTATCCCTGTCCTAGAGTAGTAGGAAAAATTCTTCACCTGAGTAGAGTCTGGAGAGACCTTGATTTGAATCCCAACTCTAACACTTACCAGCTGTGTGACCTTGGGCAGGTCATTTAACCTGTGTTTTATTTAATCGGTCATTTAATCAGTGTTCTTTTCTGTTAGATGGGGATAACACCTCTAGTATCTAGTAGACTTGTTATGAACAAATATTTAAAGTGTTTTACAAATGCTACCTATTATTATGTAAAGTATATGAATTCAAAGGATAGAAGAGGACTTTTTTTTAATCACAGGATATAAACTACTTAAGGGGAAAGACTTTCATTTCTGTGTTAGTATTTACAGGACTTAGGCATGTACCTTGTACGGAGTAGTTGCTTAAGGCTTGTTGAATTAAATCAAATGGTGGAGAGAGATGAATCAAATTTAAAATAGACTAGATATGAGTGATGAAGAATAGGGAGGAATCCAAAGCTGACATCTGAGACTGTGAGCCTTGAAGACTGAATGAATAGAGGTTTTCTTGACAGACTAGAGAACCAAAACACCCAAGGTAAGCCTGAAATAGAATTTTAAAGGGGCAAAGATGGAAGAGGATCATGATAGCAGGCTGATATGGAAAACAATTGACACATAGGGGTAAAATTCCTTATCTGTCTAATTGATTGTTTCAACACAGGCATTTTTAGAAGATGGAATAGTAACCAAGAATAGGAGCCTCAGTGAAATGACAAGTTTCGATTAGCGCACTCAAAAAAAAAAATTCTCCAGCCTGTCTAGCCTCATAATTTCTGATGACCACAGAAAGAAAGAATAAGATACAATAAATTGCCCATTATACTTTGGATATTCATGGGCAACTTTTGCCTTCTTGATTGTCTCCCAACATAACAATTAACCAAACAAATAAATGAATGAATGAATATAGGAGGAAGGAAGGAACAAAGGAAGGAAGGACGAAAAGGAACGAAGGAACGAAGGAACGAAGGAAGGAAGGAATGACATTTTAGATCTCAGGGAAAATTAAAACACAAAAACAAAACCAACAGGATCTTAGCTGTATTAAAAGAGGCATGGATTCAGGAGGAATGCCTCCAAGAGAGGCATATTCAGGATCAGGGAAAAGAAAGCCTAAGTATGCTCTGCCATGATCAGATTATAAATGCATTATTGTTTTCAGTTCTCCCACTTTATCGTAGGAAGAGAACAGGTAAACTGAAGTATTGAGAGGAGGACAACCAGGATGACAAGAGAGGAGACTGTATCTCATTAGATATGAAGATGGGTGGAGGAATTAGAATATTTGTCCTGAAGAACAGAAAGATTGGTGGAAAAATTATCCTTGTCTTTTGAATATTTTAAGAATTATCATCATATCTAGGACCAATGAATGGAATCTACAGGGATTTGTGCTCAACATAAGGAAAACTTATTAACAACTACAGATGTCCAAATGAGGAATAGGGTACCTCAAGAAGGGGTGAGTTTTCTATTACTGGAGGTCTTTAAAGAAAGACTTGCCAAGGCTGTTGTAGAAGATATTTCATTTTAAAGTATGAGTTGGATTAGATAGCTGCTGGGATCTCATCAAATTCTGATTCTGTGATTCTTTATTGCACTCATACCTGTAAGCATACTCAGATAGGTGGGGTATGGCAGTTCACAGGTTCTATTTAACATCTAATCATTCAACATGAAAGAACTTGCTAAAACTTGGCCATCTAATAGTCCAATGGGCTGACTTCAGGTACAGAGCTCCTCATTGCTAAGGACGGATAAACACTTAACAGGGCTATTGTAGAAGAAGTTTCTATAACCAGGCTGAACTAGAGGACCAGGGAGGCTCCTTCCAAAGTTGGGATTCTAGAGAAATTATCAAGAAGCAGTAAATAGAATGGAAAAAGAAGATATCCTTCTTTTGAATCTAGGTGACCTTGAATGAATCCTTTTCATTTTCTTCTTCTGTTGAGTGTAGATATAAGAGAAGATGATTTTTAAGATTCCATTCCAGTTTCTAACTTATATGGGGTTTACTACACTACAATTCTAGGCCAGCAAAGGTAAATTTGCTTCATTTTATAATTTTTTTTACCCCAGAGGCCTATGCCTGACAGTCACCAGTAAAATTGTGGCATGTGGAATTTAGATAAGATGGCCTCTAAGGAATATTTAAGCTCTCGGATTCCATGATGCTATCATATTTATAAATTGCATCAAGTGTCTCCATCCACAGTAAATGCCCTGACAGATAAAAAAGATACACAGGACAATCTTCTCACCCTCAAGCTACTTTTGGTCTCACTGGAAAAGAAGATATAAACAAACAACTAACAATCAATAAAAGGCCATTTAAAATAAAGAACTAAGAGATATAATCAAGTGTAAAAACGTATGTTATATATAAGGAAAAGATTCTTGTTCACTGCAGGGAAGTCTTTCTCTGGATGATAGCATGCTCCAGATAGATAGCCTGATTTAGAAGAATACACAAAAGATTTAGAAACAGGAGATGTGGATTTGGATCCTGATTATGATTCTTTAGATTAGAAGGTTTATACTATGAACTAATGAGTCAGTTCCTCCCTATAGGCTTCAGTTTCCTCACCTGTAGAATGGAAATAACAATAGTGTTATTGCCTACCTTATAGGATTATTATGAGGAAAGCTCTTTGCAGTTGCAAGCTACTATTATAAACACACACATATAATTTGAATAATTAGGATTTTCTTCTCCATGATCTAAAATAACCAAACACAGACAACCGAGTAACATTTGTTGAATCTGACTAACCTTTGGTCCAATTATTCCAGGAGGTCCTGGGAGGCCTTTGAGTCCAGCATCTCCCTGTGATACAGAAAAAGCATATAGACAAGAATGAATGAAGGAGGCTACTACCTAGAATCATTAACAAATCATCACCATATATAGGCATTCACTGAGAGTCCACTGGAATTCCTGGAAACCCAGTAAGCCAGAAAAAATAGTTAGAATGTGATGACTGAGAGTATATATATGTCTAATTGTATGATGTCACTGGTATAGAGGGACTAGGGGAAAGGTTCATCAATATACTATTATATGGGTGGCTAGGAGGCACAGTGAATAGAGCACTGGCTCAGGAGTCAGGAGGACCTGAATTCAAATCTGACCTCAGACACTTAACACACACAAAAATAAACTAGCCATGTGACCTTGGGCAAGTCATTTAACCCCAATTGCCCTACTTTCCTCCCTCCAAAAAGATATATATCTATATATATCACACATACACACACACTATTATAATTATTGCTAGAGAAGAAGCAGAAATTGGTTGATAGAGTTCAAGAGATGGGGACACAAGACCAGGGTTCCAGTCTTGATTCTGTCATTTACTAGCTGCGTAGCATTAGATAACTCATTTCCCTTCCCTAAGTTTCAATTTCCCTATCTAAGACAAGGAAGGAATACTCCCAGAACTTAACCCTTAACGTTTTGGGGTGATTATAGTTATATATAATGCCATACATTCATTATACACACATACACACACACATAATGTGTATAGATAGTGATAATGTCCATTCAAAACTCTATAGAATAAATATATTTTATGCTTTAGTTAGAAAGTACTTTAAATGTTTTATCTCACTTAATACTCATGAAAATTCTGTAGTTTGTCCTAGTCTCGTTTCCATGAGAAAACTAAAACATGAGATGGAGAAAGAAATGATGTGTCTAAGACTAGACAGTTAGTAAATGGAGAAACCATGACAAAAACCCTGGTCTAGTGACAGGCAAGGAGAAAAGGAGGTAGGGAAATGATAGATAAAGGAACTGATATAAGCATATATGTATATATGTGTGTGTCTGTGTTTATGTAGTTATGTAATATACCTATATATATGTGTGTATTTCCTCATTGGAAGATCATTATATCAATTAAAAAAAAAACAGGTTCTGAAATATGTGTCTATACTGTTTTTTTTTCCTATTGGTCTAGGGCAGTGGTTCTCAACCTGTGGGTCATGACCCCTTTGGGAGTCAAACGACACTTTCACAGGGGTCACAGGGGTTGCCTAAGACCATAGGAAAACACATATTTCCCATGGTCTTAGGAACGGAGACACTGCTCCTCTATCCATCTCCAGGCAGGTCCGCCCACATGCAGATATGCCCACATACGAGGATTAAAGGGTCACAGCATTAGGAAGGTTGAGAACCACTGGTCTAGGGGAATCTCCCAGTGAGGAAATACCCTCTGATAATATAGATAAGCATGCATTCTGCCACTTACAATCTTATAAATTTTCTTCAGGCACTGATTACACAGAAAGTATGTGTCAAAGGCAAGACTTTAATACTTAATACTCTCAAGATTTTAAGATCAACTCTCTACTCCATCCTGCCTGTCATATTTCATATGGGCACATGTATGTGTATATGTCCAAATGGTTATTATTGTTTATGTCATTAAAATGGAAGTACATGAATCATTGAGAGTCAGTGCTCTGTAGTGAAACAAAAGTTGACTTCAAAGCCAAGAAAATCAGCATTTTAGTTCCACTTTGACTTGATATTTACTGGCTATGTACTTGGGCAAATTACTTAACTCTCTAATCATGCCAAGGAACTCTTTAAAACTTGTAAAGAACTTGGAGAGGAGGTGCTGAGCTGCATGGCTTGTGATAATTTCCTCACTGGGAATTCTCTATACCAGTGAAAGCCTATATATTTTTTCCAAACAATCTGAATCTTATGGTATTTTTAAAGAAACATAACCTTATTTACTTAAAAAGTATGACTGGAATTTTGATCCAGAATAAGAAAGATTTTCATATAATGAGAGCTATTCCAAACTGGAGTGGGTTGCCCTGTAAGGTAGTGAGCTCCTTATTACTAAAAGTAGTTGAACAGAGGCTGGATGACCACTTGAATAGAAAGCTACAAGGAAGATTCTTGTTTTGAATGGAGTTCATAGTAGATGTCTTCAAAGATCCCTTTCTATACTGCCTCAAAACTATCAGATTGGCTAAGATTAAAAAAAAGGCAAATAATAAATGCTAGAGGAGATGTGGGAAAATTAGGATACTAACACACTGTTGGTAGCGTTGTGAACTGATCCAATAATTCTAGAGAATAATTTGGAATTGTGCCCAAAAGGTTAAAAAGCTATACCTATCTTCTGACCCAGAAATACCATTACTACATCTGTATTCCAAGAAATTTAAAAAAAAAAAGGAAAAGGAATTATATGCAAAAATATTTATAGTGGCTTTTTTGTGGTGGCAAAGAATCAGACATTGAGGGGATGCATGTCAACTGGGGAATGGTTGAACAAGTTGTGGTATATGATCATGATGGAATACTATTATGCTATAAGAAATGATGAGTAGGATGCTTTCAGAAATTCCTGCAAAGACTTACATGAATGGATGAAAAGTGAAGTGAGCAGAACCAGAATATTTAGCACAGTAATAGTGATATTGGATGATGATAAATTCTAAATGCCTTATCTATTCTTACCAACACAAAGATCCAAGGCAATTCCAAAGGACTTATAATGAAAAATGCTATTCACCTCCAGAGAAAGAACTGATGGATTCTGAATGCAGACTGAAGCATACTAATTTCAACTTTATTTTTTCCTTGTTTTTATTTTAGTCTGTTTTCTTTTACAACATGAATATGGAAATATGTTTTACATGACTATATATGTACAACCTACATCAAATTGCTTGCCTTCTCAATGAGGGGTAGGGGGCAGGAGGGAGAGAGGAAATTTGAAACTCAAAATATATAAATATATTTAAAAATTTACATGTAATGGAAAAAAATAAAATATTAAGAGAGACTTTAGTGCAGTGGTTCTCAACCTTCCTGATGCCAAGACCCTTTACTAGTCACATGTGGGCTTCTGCATGTGCACCTGGAGATGGATAGAGGAGGTTCCTAAGACCACTGGAAATATGTGTTTTCGGATGGTCTTAGGTGACCCCTGTGAAAGGGTCGTTCGACCCCAAAGGGGTCACGACCCATAGGTTGAGAACCGCTGCTTTAGCATCTTTATGTGTTTTCATGCATTGTGTTCCTGATTCTCCCAGAATGAAGTTTTATAATATCACAGGATCTCAGGAGTTGGAAGGGACCTTCAAAGGTCATCTAGTTCAATCCCCACCTGGACAAGAATCCCTCTACATTAACCCTAATATATGACCATTTAGTATTCAGTGGCACTCCAGTGTGAGACAACTCACTATGACCAAAGGCATCCCATTCCATTTTTTGGATTCTGCTAACTCTGGGGATTGGGGGAGGTTTCCTTGCATCAAGCTTAAATCTGCATTTCTGAAACTTC
Organism: Pseudochirops corinnae; assembly: GCA_028646515.1. Classification (NCBI taxonomy): domain Eukaryota; kingdom Metazoa; phylum Chordata; class Mammalia; order Diprotodontia; family Pseudocheiridae; genus Pseudochirops; species Pseudochirops corinnae. The sequence goes on from CM053587.1 coordinate 281,414,765, forward strand.
CATCCACTTTTTGCAGTTCTGCCTTCTGGGCTAAGCAAAATGAATCTGATCTTTTTTCTCTATAATGGTGATAGTCACATCTCACTTAACTAAACCTCCCCAATTCCTTTAACCACAGGATGGTTAGAGCAACACTGACTCCTTCCATACTGCAGTATATTTTCATGGTCAGGTTCCTTTTTTGTTGTTTGTTTCTCCAGCTTATTTCTTGACTTTGACTTTATGTTAAAGTTGGACTCTGTTCACTTGGGGGTAGAGGTGGGGAGGCACTACTTCAGGTTTTCACACTGCTATTTTCTGAGCTAGTTCTGGATGTCTGTAAGTTTTCAGTGCTTCTGGGGTGGTGTTATTCTGGGTGATGTGTCATCACTGTTTTTCTGGTCTGTGCTCTGATCTTTACCCATGAAGGGCCCCTGCTCCCCTGCAGCCACAAGCACTAGAGTTCTTCCCTGCCCTGGAACTGTGACCCAGAATTGTATATGGGCAATGGAGTTGCTAAACAGTGTCTGGTCCTATGTGCAGTGTCAGCTTATGGTCCTCTGGAATCTTTCTGACCAGTCAGCCAATAACCTTACCATTTCTTGACTGAGGACTACTGAAGTTGCTGCTGTTGTTGCCTTTGCAGTCACCTCCAAGGCCCACTGTTGGTGTTGCCCCATATACACTCCGGGTTGGCCCTGACCTGGATGTCAAAGACCTTACCTGTTATCTCTTCAGTTGTCTCGGGTTGGAAAAATGTCTCACTGTGAGCTTTTGTTGGCTATGTGACTCCAAAATTTGATGTGATGCATTTTTATAGTTGTTTGGAAGGGAATGTGTTGGGAATATTTGACTGGATTGTTGCCTCTATTCTGCCATCTTGGTTCTGCTCTTTTCCCATTATTTTCCATATTTTTTTTTTACCTTTTTTCCATCTGCACCATCTCTTCCTGGTTTTCCTTGGAGACCTTTATCACCCTTCAGACCTGGAAGCCCAGGAAGTCCTGGAGGACCAGGTGGACAATCATTGCACACATCCTAAAAAGAAGAGACATCAAAAACATTGCTAAAATTATTCAGTCCACAAATATTTTTTTCATGTCTACTTTGTGTAAGACACTGTTCCTGAATACTGGCTGAAATACAAAGATTAATTTAAAAAATATTCCCCCCCATGAAACTTACAATTACAATTGAAATAAAAATAAATATTGTGAACAATTTTTTTTAAAAAACAAACATTTCCCTATTAAAATTATGTAAAATACACTACAAGCTTGGTTGAGATATATCTTTTCTCACTTTCATCTTTTGCCAGTGATTAACAGAAAGGAATGATTTGTGCCTAAAATGATTAAGTGCTAATTCTGTCCTTCCTCAAGAAGTATTAAAGGCAAGAAACTCTGGGTTCACAATATGACTCTCATACATATTAGATGCATTATCTTGAACCTCTCAATATCTCCAGACAACTTTCTATGATAGTAAGTTATAGACAAGCTGTAGATCTTGAACAGTGGAGAGATCATAGGTCCAGACCAACAATTAAACAAGCAAACAGTTTAAAAGTGCTAGGAACTGTACTAATTGCTTGGATAAAATATGGTCCTTGCCCTCAAGAAGCATATTTTTTTTTTCAATAACAATATAAGTTGTGAGATTTGTTTAAAAAAATGAAACAACAAATAAGTATGTATTTATAAACATACACATATGCTTAGCGGTGTTATGAAAAGGAAGACATCTTGGGTGGGTGTTTATCACAGATTCATTGATTATATTGTCATAGCAAAGCTGGGGATTATCTGGAAAGGAGGGAAGATAAGAGGACTCTATATGATCTGTTCATGAAGAAGTTGTGTGCTTCTGGTAGACTGGTGATCTTGGATGGTTTTCTTCCAGTGTATTTTTGGTTCCCTGTGTGTTCCTAGGGGGGACAGTCTCTGACAGTCAATCCATGTTAAGTTGACCAAGGTTAGTGGAGAATTTAGGCTATGGGGGTTTGTGTCAGAAAGTAATTGACAGCTAGACCCTAGACAACAGCTTCGAACCCTATTCTCTATTCTTTTGGGCCTGTCAATAACTGAGAAAATGAGACCCTGCCTTATAGGTCCATTGTCTGCCCCAATTAAATTAAATCATAGGTTTTTTGTGTGTACATGCTACATCTAAGACAGTTTATTTTACCCTTACATTATGTAACTTAATAACTATGTTTAAGTGTAAGGAAGAATAGAGATTAGATATGTTCTATTTAACGTAAGAAATTAAACTAGGAACGTGGGCTTCTGAGCTCAAGACTCAACTGAAACTACTCTCTTCAGTTTGGCTATGAATGGAAAGAAAGAGAGGATGAAATTTGAGAGGACAATAGGGTCTAGGGAAGCTTTAAAAATATTATTACTTTAAAAACAAGGAAAAAGTGACTTGGGTAAGTCACTTAACACAAACTGCCTTGCCTTCCTCTCTTCAAAAAAAAATAAAATAAAATGTCATGCCACAGTAACTTCATTTCCTTTCTTGACAGTATTTCTTAACTGGGAGACCAGTACTAGGTACCATAGTTTAGAAAGGACATTGATACACTACAGGGTATCTAGAGGAGGGAAATTAGAATTCTGAGCTGAAAGTAACTTATACTTATGGGATCTGGGGATGGGCTGAAGGATTTGTGGGGTATTTATCCTGGAGAACAGAAAATTGAGGGGTGGGGTACGATGACTGCCTCCAAGGACTTGAAAAGGCTGCCAAGTGGAAATGGCTTTTTAAAAAAGACTTTTAGACTTTTTTTAGACTTCTCAGAAATAACGTCCTAGCAAAAATGGGTGGAAGTTACAGAGAAGAATATTTACATTTGATTACAGGAAAAGGAAAAAAAACAACAACACTTCCACATTTCCTAAGAATGAAAGGTATCCAATAGTGGAATGGGTTGCCTTGGGGGTAGAGTATGTTTTCCGGATGTAAAATCTTCAAATAGAGGTTTGATGGCCACTTTTTGAGGGCATTCTTTTTAGAGACTGGATGGGATCAACTGAATAGGCACTGAAGTCACTTATAACTTGAAAATTCTGTGATTCTTTGACTCTAAATCCTTCATCTTTAAATAGACCACGTGATGAGAAATGTTTAGTGGTAATAAAAAGAACTAATAAATTAGAGATTGAATCAATTCCTAATGATTTCTTGCCATGTCTGAAAAGGTGAAAAAACTCAAGCTTGTCAATAAAAATGAGTAAAGCTTGTGCTGAGACATATTTCCCCACAAAATAGATAATTATCTATCAAGAGACCTTGATGTCTGGGAAGACAAAAAATTAGAGTGTAGGGTTTTTAGCATTCATGAAGCATTTTCAAATGTTACCCAAGGGCTTTCTTTTGGATATCAGAAATGGTCCTCTAGGAGAGCACATGGTAAGGAACACATTTATTATGTGGCTTGTCCTAAATCCCAAGGAAGATTTTGGGCAAAGTGAAAAACAAGAAAATCTGTATATGGCATAAATATGTAATAGAACAATCCATATGTGATCCTACATTAAGAGAGTGACATGTATGACATAGGTCAAAACATAAAAATTACTTACCAAGGGCAAAGGAAGTAAGATTCTGTTATATTCTCCACCAATTAGACCCCATTTAGGGTATTATTCTCATTCTATTCATCACAAATTAGTAGTAGTTGTAACATTAGTTGTAGCAGTTAGCATTTATATAACCTTTTAAGTTATGTAAAGTGATTAAATATATGCAGTGATTATATATGTATATATACAACATAATTATATGTGTATGTATATACATATATATATGTATATACATATATATATATACATATATATACATACATAATATATATATATATATATTATCTCATTTGATCTCATTTATATCAAGGAATATGCCTTCTACAATATTTCCTTTTGCCCTTCCTCTGTAGTTCCTTTGCACCATCCCTGTTCATAATCTCATTTAAGCCTATCTCCCTGATGCCACAGTCTCCTGTTAGGTCTTCCTACCTCAATATCTTCCTCTCCTGAAGTACATCTTTCTTACTGACATCAGATTAATCTTCTTTATGTTTAGATCTTCATGTCCTTCTTCTACTCAAAATCAGGTCTTGGCCCCCTTTGGCCTCCTGAATCAAATTCAAAATTCTTGAACATTAAAGACCTTTCACAATCTGGAATCGCCTTGCTTTTCCAAAGTTACCTCAAACTTCCCCTTTCATAGTGCTCTATCCCCTAGTCAAACTGGACTATTCTCTATGGTTTGATCAAACGGCATTTTAAACCCATCACCTTTGCTGCCTCCTGAATCATGCCTACATATCATCTGACATCCAACATATACGCCATTTCTCTCAAAAAGTCTTCTCACCAGTCTATAATAATCATTTTCTCCCATGAACATAGCATACTACTTTGTTTGGTACTTCTTTAATATACATGTCATTTATTATTTTACATTATCTTTTTTTACATACAAATATGATATCCTTTTCAAGACTCTAAGCTCCACGAGGGCAGGAACCACCTCATCTAAACCTGGTATCTTCACTAGCACTTATTGTGCTCTATACACACAAATAATAAATACAAATGTTTATTAAATTTTAATCAGTTAAACTGAGGAACCTGAAAAAGGCTCTTACCTTCACTAAGAGGTTTAGATCCTCTGGAGTTAGAAGAGGAGAGGGACCCTGCCAAAAGAAAGAGCTACAATTAGGGTATTTGCCAGAGGCAGATGGTTTTATTTTATAAAAAGGAGGACTCATGTGGAGACACACAAGCACTTGATTATAGTTTATATTTATTCAAGAGTAATAAGGACTGTCCTGACACAGGCTTACCCAAGTAAGTGAAGCCATGCTCAGAGAACACAAAACATTTGAATTACCAAGCTAGAAATGAATGATTATAGGCAAGACTGAATCTGAGCAAAAGGTGAGGCCAATGGGACCTAAGTTCTTCTCTACAGACCTCTTTATCTTGTCTACTTTCATAATACTACTATCCTTTTCCCCATCAAGACCTCATAAAAATAATAGCTAATATTTTTATGGTGCTTTAAGGTTTCCAAGTTTTACATCTTATCTTCTTTTATCCTCAAAACAAGTCCATGTGATAGGTGATATCATTGGCCCCATTTTACAGATGAGGAAACAGTGACTTGAGAGATCTAGTGACTTCCCTAGGGTTATATTGCTAGCAACTGTCTAAAGCAGATTTTGCAGCCAGGTCTTCCTGAGTCTAAGTCCAGCACTCCATCCACTGGCTGTCCTAATTGTGTATCTCCTCTCACAAAAGGTCAAAATGACCTGTGCTCATAGGATCGAGAGCTGAAAGTGAGCTTATAGGTCATATCCAGTTCTCATTTTATAGATCAGGGCCTGAGACTCAGAGATATTGACTAATTTTCCTAAAATTCAGAATGATATTAAATGGGGGTGGGTTTGTAGATGTCATCATGAGAGAAGACTTGATGGAGGATGATGGTGGTGGATGGGTGAGGGAAGAGAAGTATTTTAAGAGTTTTCTTGGGGAGGAAAGTTTGTTATAACTGGCTCCAATGGAGAGATGTAAGAACAAAGAGAAAAATGAGGTTTGATGTCAGGAAAAACTTTCTAATAATTAGAGCTATATAGCAGTAGAATTGATTGCTTTGGAAGATGATGTATTTCCCTTCATCAGATGCCTCTAAGAAAATGCTTGGTGACCATTTGAAAAGATATTTTATAGGGGAAATCTAGGTTGGTCTGAAATTCTGTGATCTTCAGTTTTGTGCTCTTCTGAGTACACTCTACTGATATCAGTCATGAACCCCTCAGAGTAAATATAAAGTCACTGTGCTCTCTCCCTGAGGGCTTAGCATTTTAAGCCTTTTATTTTTCAGATGCTCTGTAAAAATCCTCTATAGCCAAAGATTTATGGAGAGACATGAACTAGTATTATAAAAGATGCAAGGCATGGAGTGGTTATGTACTTCTATCAGTGGAGGAAGTACTGACACTTATGACATCACAAACACATCAAAGTATCTCTTCTTCAATGGCTTTCTCTTGGTTGAAGGCATTTCAAGCAACAGTGTGCAAGTGGGAGGTAGATTTCATGTGAGTCAGAGAGAAAGAAATGGCCCAGTTTGAAAGAAAGATAATGATTGTTCAGCGGCTGGTGCTGGTGATGACAGTGATGGTTGGCTCATTGTCCACAAGGGTTATCCCAGTCAATGAAGATTGTGGGGGCCAGGATAGATGTGAAATTAGGGTCTTTGGGCATGGTTATTCAAAGGGTATTTAAATATATGCACATTCATTCATTCACACAGCCATTTAATCAGTCAGAGCATAAGGCTAATCTTTTGGGGGATGGTTTCATTCTCTCTACTAGGCCTGTCCTTAATATCTGCTTTGTTGGCAAATCTTTGGTCTTTACTGACACCAATCACCCCCTGGCCTCTGAGACAGCCAGATATACCTACTTTTGGTCAAGAGATCCTTCTTTTAATCTGACTAAACATAATTAGGTTAAAAAAAATTACTATCACCATGAAGAAGTCATTTCTAACATAAATTAGGAAATTGAAAATAGTAAAATTCATAAAAGCATAGATTTGTTTCTTAGCATCTAACATCATCTCTCTTATAAAGGCACAAGTTGTTTTTGAAAATGTCAGTCCTTTATTGTGGTAGACTACTGAGGGGAAGGACTTGTGGTCACTGATAGGGAGAAGAACTTGAAATAAAAGGAACTTAGTGCCCCAGATAAAGACTGGTGACAATTATAGAAAAAAACAAACAAAACGAATAAAAAGAATTTAAAAACAATGAAGAACAAGGGGGAAATATTACTTAAGAATTCAGTTTATTTTTAATCTTAGAAAGAATAAGGTTTGGTGGAGGAAGGAGGTGGATTTTGATAAATTTGTGAGATTGAGAAACAGATTGGAAAGATCGAGAAGTATGTGGATGGTGAAGAGAAAGGGGAAGAGAATGCAACCCCTTTCTAGGGGTTTGGCATTGAAATGACTTAGGGATATAGGACAACAGTTGGAGGGGGTAGCAGGATCAAATGAAATGTTTTTTCTTAATAATAGGGTAGATCTAAACATATTTTTATGAAAGAGAGAAAGAGCCAGTAGATAGGACAATATTAGAGGTGAAAGATAGAGGGAATAATCATTGGGCCAATGCTCTATCAGAAATGTAGAATGGTATAGGGGAATGAGTTAGGAAGAGGCTCTGGAGTTAGGAGACCTGAGTTTGAATCTTGATTTTATCATTTAAACTGATATGTTAGCAGACACTGCCTTTCTAAGCCTTTTTTCTCACATGTAAAATGGGGGAAAATCATTCTTGCACTTCCTGTTAGAATTATCATAAGGAAAGTGGTTTGGATACCTTAAAACCATTATGGAAATGTGAATGATGAAGATAACTATGGCAACAACAATAATTGTAATGATGATGGATGAATGGTTACAGGCATTCATAAGCAAAAGTCCTTATGTTTCAGGTCAGCCTTATTGTGCTACCTAAGGCCATAATAGCATCTCATGTGAAGCAGGGTTTTTTGATGGTACTGACATAAATGAAGAAAACAAGATGAGTTGGGACTTTACAAAAATTCCAAAGAGTAAGACAGCTTACTGGTTTTCCTGGTGGTCCTCTTTCTCCTGGATTTCCGGGTAGACCCTACAGAAATAAACAAAGATCTTGTTATATTAGGCAAACACAGGCTATTCTTGCATTTTGATACTTTCTTCTTCACATGACCCTTGTGAAGGTGATCCATAGGAAGGATGGGATCTTCATTACTGAGCAGCAGTGACAAGGGCACTCAGAAGACCTACATTAACTTTTATGTAACCTGGGGTGAATTATTTCAACACTCCGAGCTTCACTTTCCTCATCTGTAAAGTGAAGTTAATCATCCCTCTTTGCTTCACAGGTATCCTGTGAGGACCCAGTGATGTATCTATAGATGCTTGTTATAAATATAAATTAATGTGGTTTTTTTGTGTGTGTTGGAAGTGTATGATGCACAATAGGTGTGCATAGAGGATTGTCCCCTTAGGAACAATAATCAATAAATCAGAGGAAGGTAGATTTCTCCTCAATGTAAGGGCAAACTTCCACAAAATACAGAATCATCTAAAAATGATAATAATGGTCACATGGTGAGGTGAGATTCCTGCCTCACTGGAGGTTTTCAGGTATAGGCCCAATGCCTACTTGCCAAGGACCTTACTGACATTGTAGACAGGATTCATGCTTCAGGTGGGAGTTGGATTAGAAGACCTATGAGGTCCCTTATAAATATGTTCACCACCCTTAACATAAAAATGTCTGGGTTTGACGTTGTCAAGGAGAATATGGAGACCTGTGGAATATGAGAAAGAATGACCTTTTGGTCAATACACAATAATTAATTTTTTTTTCCCTGTTCATAACAAGGAATACATAGTTTCGGGACTAGGAAAATACAAGTCCCCAATGTCCTTCTTATATAATTCTCTACTTTTGAATGACTTAAGAATCTTGGCAGTTAATTAATTACTTTATTACTTGCTAGAACCTGCCAGAGATTTCTGCTGCTGGTATGGCCATCAGGAGCCCAGTTATCTTTAAGCTCAAAGGAGTCACTGGAGGAAGCAGAGGAATTTACTGAGATTTTGACAATATATTTAATAGTCTCTTTGGTGATGTCTCTGGAGAAGACAGAAGTAGGCTGGATCAAAGTACAATTAAATGTATTTGGAATTACTTGAATGACTGGACCCGAAGAGTACTCCTTCCTGGACTCTTGTCAGATTTGATGGAAATCTCTAATGGATGAGAGGCATCACAGCATTATGGATAGGAAGTCTGAAGGGCTGGCCTCAAAACCAGGTTCAAGTACAACCCAGGACATTAACTAGCTGTCTGACCTTGAGCAAGTCATTTAACATCTCAGTGCTCAAGGCTACACTCTAAGACTAAAACATATATATAGAGAGAGAGAGAGGAGGTGTTTACTGATAGAAGTATCCTCACCTGGAAGTTTCCCCATATCAAAAACATGTACAGTTTTGGGATATATGTCTACCTTCTGGTTAAGCACCCAAGTGGTCTCTGCTTTACCCTAAGATTTTCATCAATGACCACAATAACAGTATACAGTTTGTTTATAAAATTGTAGATGACACAGGAAGGAATTACTAATTCATAGGTGGAGTAAAGATTCAAAAAAAAGTGAATGAGGTAGAAACTGCAATGATTAGATGAATTTCAATAGATCCAAGTCAAGAAGAATTCTTGGATTACTAAAAAATCAATGTTGTGGCTCAAGAGTAGTTTGTTCAAAAAGAGGACTTTGTAAGCAAGCAATGTTGGAACTCTAATGCATGTGTGATTTCTCACATGTGAATGTTTTCACTATGGAAATCATAGTTTATCTATCTCCATTTATCCTGTTTGACTATTGCTCATGACCTCCCATAAATTTGCAATGAGAGTCCACCCAACATTTGGAGTACTTCCTTAATTTCTCTTGAAAACATGAAGTTAATCAGGGTATCCGTTGGTTGTCCTTTGGTGTCTCTACATGACCAGTTCATATTTTTAGACATTCATTTCTTTGATGATATGATTAATATCTTATTCTTCATAATTCATAATGGAATTATTATTGATAATTCATAAAAGAATACTTCTTTGCTTATAATATTTTATAGCATGATGACATCAATCATGCAGCTAACTCTTCATTGTCCTTTGGGTCATCCTCAAATTTTATTTCTTTGGAGGCTATAATATTGCATGACTTGCAAATACGATCATACAACATCACTGGGAGAATCTTGGCATTAAAAAAGTAGGAGCACTGTTGCAGTGAGAAACTTAAAATCATTAAAAAAAAAAAAAAACCCTTCAATTTCCCAAAGGCTATATAGCGAATTCAGGAAGCTCACTGTCTGTATTCATCTTCTGTCACATATTTGTATATTTACATGTATATGTATATATGTGCATTTTCATCCATAATGCCATTATATAGCATGTATACACACATTTATGTACACATACACAATGTATATATCCACATTTGTGTGTATAATGTTTATGCATATAGTTGTTGAGTCATTTCAGTTGTGTTAGACTCTCTGTTATCCCATTTTGGGGTTTTCTGGGAATATATATTGGAGAATTTTGCCATTTCTTTCTCCAGATCATTTTACCAATGAGGAATCAAGGCAAACAGGGTGAAGTGACTTGCCCAGGATCACACAGCTAGCAAGTAACAGGGGTCAGATTTGTACTCATGAAGATGAGTCTTCCTGATTCCAAGGCCAGTGTTCTACCTACATTGCCACCTAGCTCCCTCTATATGTAGGCATACTACACAAACACATACACACATACAGAGTATGTCTATGTATATATAATCAATGACTCTATATTCATCCATCCATCCATCCCTCCATCCACCCCTCCATCTATCTATCTATCTATCTATCTATCTATCTATCTATCTATCTATCTATCTATCTATAGTTCTGGAAGCCATGCATCTACCTCTGTACCACAGTTTGGATAACAGACATTCTTTGTCTACTTTTTGTTTTCTTGTGGCTTAGACATCTAATTAGACCAAACTCTGTTGAGGAATTTTGGATATCACTTAGGAAGCTCTGCAGTGTCCTGGGCCATGATCCAGTCAGAACAATGACATCTGCAAACATGGGTACTTGGAAAACCTTACCATCTAGAGTGATTGCCTCTTGTATTTGGATTCTATACTGGATCTCCTCCATGACAGTGATGAACATCTTTTGAGCATGACTCTCTGTTTTACATCTTGCTTGATACTAATGATTAGAGTGTTATCAAACATAATTACCACTGCTACATCTTGAAAGAAACATTACATCATTTTTACATTATTCATGAGAGACACCTTATTGGAGGTAAAGCAGTTAAGGTGGAGTTATGCTCTATCAAAGCAAAAGTTTATACACACAAATACATATATACATATGCATAAACATACACACATACATTTATATGTATCTATATCTATCTTTACATTATATACACACACATGCATATATAAGCAAAACTAGCAAGCATAGTAGGATCTCCTATTTGCTACACATTTTATTAAATTGTATGCTTGCAAATCTTTGATTTATTGTGAAATATTACTTGGGAAAGCCTTATTTTAGGAAGGACATTAACAAACTGGAGGGTGTCTAGAAGAGAGTAAACAAGGCAGTGAAAGGAGTGGAGACTATGTCGTAGAAAGAGCGACAAAACAGAACCAAGGATAACCTTAAAAAGAGAAGGCTAAGTATGTGTGACGGGGTGGAGCTATTTGAAAGGAGATTTACTTTGCTTGGCACTGAAGGGCAAAACTAGCACCAATGAAAGGAAGTTATAGAAAAGTAGATTTTGTCACAGGATAATTTTTCTAAAATTTAGAGTCATTAAGGATTTAAGAGAAGTGGCTCAGTAGGTAGTAAGTCCTCTAATGGGCATTCATTTATTGTATCCCTTCCTGGAGTGGTTTGACACATGTCATTAATTAGGAAATGTGCTGGGAAAAGAAAAAAACAATTTCTAATGGGAACCATGCTGAGAGGGATAGCTAGCAGATTACAGGATTGTAAAGACACACCAGGATCTCAAAAGGTTAGAATGATGAGTTAAAACTACAAATATAAAATTCAGTATGGCAGCATGTAAAGTAAAAATGATAGAAGTTTAGCTAGATAACAGTTGTGTGAGAGGGATCCAAGCATTTTAGGGAACTAAAAGGTAAACATGATTCAATAACAATACATGATAGCTTCAAAAATGCATATTTTGCAGGTATGACTAGTAGCAGAGCTTTCACAACGCAGGAATAATAGCCCTGCTGTACACTTTCCTAGCCAGATAGCATTTGAAATTGTGGTCAATTCTGGTCACCACAATACTGGAAGGGTATTGAGGAATTGTAGTTTGTTAAGAGAAGAGTTACCATAATAGTCAAGAACAACTGCAACATTCATATAATGCCTACTATCTTCCCAGCATCCAGTTAAGCACTTTAAAAGCATTAACTCATTTTGTCTTCACAATACTCCTGGAAGCCAAGTGCTACTATTATCCTAATTTTATAAATGACGAAACTGAAGCAATGTGAAGTTAAGCAACTTGTCCAAGGTCACACAAGCTAGTATAAATATGAGGCTGAATTGGCACTCAGGTCTTGGGTACTCTATCCACCGAGCCACCATATATAAATGAAGAAAATGAGATAATAGGACTTGAAAAGAGGATAGCAGGTGGGACATGAAGAACTTTCATATGGAAGATGGATTCCACATTTTTTTCTGTTTGACAACAAAAAGAACTAAGAACAATAAAGATAAGGCGTAAATAAAGGGATTTTGGCTCAACGTATTAAGAAGTAGAGACATTTGAAAGCAGAATAGGCTCCCTCTGAAGATATTGGGTTTTTGATTGTAGGAATACTTTAGGAGGAATCCAGATTATACCTCATTTGGGATATGATTGAAGAGATAGAATCTCTTGTTTCCTTGAAGATTCAACTCAGGTGACCCCTTCTCCAAGGGGTCTTTCTTGAACTTCACCTCTTATCCCTCACTTTTTAGTATAATTTCTATAAAAAGGTCACACGATCTTTTTGTATATTTCTACGTATGTTCACATTTGTCTTAGAAAATTAGAAAATAGAAATTAGAAAATTAGAAAATAAGCTCTTTGAGGACAGGGATCATTTCATTTTTTATTTTGTCTTCCCAGCACCTAGAATAATATCCATAGTAGGTATTTATATAGATGCTTATTGATTAGTTGATTGGTTTAACAATGGACTTACCAGAGGTATCAATACCTTGAACTAATGGTGTAGTGAGAAAAAGCATTGAATGGGGAGTCAGGGAATCTCAGTTTGAATCTTATTTCTGCTGCTAGCTCATTGTCTGGCCTTAGGAGTCACTTCTGCTCTCTTAGCCACAATTTCCATAATTAAGGATTGGATGAGATGATGTTCATGTGGTCTCTTGACCACATGATCTAATAGTTTACAAATTCAGGATTGCAGAACACATAATTTTTATTTACTTACATCTTGTCCAGCTGGACCTTGTGGACCTGGAAATCCGGGTAACCCTCGAGCCCCCTGAGTAAAAGAAAAAATATACCCCTTTCAAATATTTGGGAATACATAGATATATGCTTACATAATATATACATAGACATATACATATACATAAATATTCATGGTTACACATGAATATTTTATATATGAATATAAGAAAGATGCTATCAGTCTGTGGAATCTGAAACATGAGGCTATTTTGTCCTAATCTTATTCTACCAAACCACAACCTCCCATAATTCCATCTCTGTTTCAGCCTTTTTGCTAAACCTATTATTTGTTCTCATTGTTATCTTCAGTCTATTCATATTTTAGTCCTTAAAAAGAAGACAGTGTACTGGGGGATGTATGTATCACCTGAGAAGTTCTTCACCTCTGTGTGGTGTGTGGTCTTGTAACTGAAAGGTAGTGGTTTGGATTTCCAAGAATTTCATGCTTTAATGCATCTTGGGGGGAGCTAGAATTTAGTTTATTCTTTTCCCAAACTCAGCCCTATAAACCTATCACTAATAACTCCTTTAATTTCATCTCATTCCTAGCAACATATATATTAATACATGTACATGCATGCATATATACATATGTATTTATATATATATATACATATGTATTTGTGTATATATATATATATATATATATATATATATATATATATATATATACACACACACATATATACACATGCCCACACACACACTCTCATACATATATAGTTGTAAATATATACCATATATATATGGTACACAGGAGAACATTCAAAGATGTCAACTTTCAATAGTATCTGTTAAAATACTAAAAGAGTCATAACATAGTAACTGGTACATTGAAAGGATCCTCATGGGGGATTAATGGTGAACCCTGGAAGAAGATCACATAAAATGAAGACTATATGGGTTGCAATATACACTGATGGAAGCAATACTCAACCAAGAACTAGAATATATTCCCTACAGAAATCTAGCCACTATTCAAGCACATTATACTTACTGGTGGTCCTGTTTCTCCTGGTGGTCCAATGGAGCCCTAGAGATAAACAGAACAAGATATTCCTTGAAATTAGGCTCAATATTCAACTATAGACAAGAAATTCCATTTCACCAGGGATGGAGATTAGCAGCCAAATGGCATGGGTAGGGGGTGGGGGAAAGAGAAGAGAAGACAAAGTACTGGTGGATGTATGTACCACCTGAGAAGTTCTTGTAACTGAAAGGCAGTGGTCTGGATTTCCAAGAATTTCATGCTATAATGCATCTCCAGGTGAGATCGAATATGAATGAAATCACTAACATCTCCCTTGGGTTTGGGCTGGCAGTGGGATCTTTCCCAAGAGGAAGCAAAATTTTGGGATAGATTAATGGCTGATTTGAATGAAGAATGTTCAGTTGTTCACACTGAGACCTTGTGAATTGATTAGGATGAAAAAGCATCTTACTCATCTTAACTTGGAGCTAATGTGAAACTGTATCTGGCAGCCTCTAGGCAGCTGAACAAGCAAGTGGGAGAGAAATACAATACAGCAACCAAGTCAATGCAGCTTTTCCTGGAGCAAGAGTAAATCCTATTAGAATTTTCTTCAATTTAATATCTTGATTTTTTTCCCCAAGAGTAGTAATAATACAAATAATAACAATGACTAATTTATCCAGAAAGTGTCAAGATTTGTCAAGTGCCTTCCATTATTGATTTCTGCTCAGTCCTATTGATGAGGTGCAGGCTCTGGGAAATCCCTTGAACTCTGACTGAATCTTCCCACTTGATGAGGCATTTGCAGAGGCCAAAAGCTTTTCATTGTGGCTCTTCCCAGACCTCTGTTACTAGCCTAGCCCTCCACTGCCCATCTACTTCCCACCCTTGAGTCTATCAAAATATCAATCCACTCTTGAATTGGCCTAGCTGACCATTGTCTGTTGGCTCCAGGTAGCCTCCAACAACTTCCCACCCTTAATCACTCATTGACCTCATTAACTCCTCCTGAACACCTTCCCCAGTATCCTCCTCCAGACCATCCCTAGATTCTTCCCACAACCTTCCTGTATATAAGATCCCTTCTTGCCCCCATTTGTGTGAGAGCACCATAGAATGATTTAGCACAGACTTACTCTGGCCTGCTTGCCCAATGCAAGTGTCACAGATACCGAGGCTCCTTAAGAGTCTCCCCAATATGGTGAACTTTTAATAAACTTTACTTTTCTTTGGCTGAGAAGACTTGAGTTGAATTCATTTGGCAGGACCTGGCATGTTGATATTTTGGGGTCTATACCTCAACATTTTTATGGTTACCACATCACTATGATTCAATGTTCGTAAAGAATTTCCAGTGTAGAAACTCCATCAATGAAAATCAGCAGCTTGTTGATAACTCAAAAGATAGTTATAAATAAATTTTGTAGGGCTGTCAAGGGGACACTGACAATTTAAATGACTTACCAATATTCAGACAGCTAATGTGTGTCAGAAGTAGGACTTAAAATAAGGCTTCTTGACCCAAAGATCAAAACTCGGTCCTTTAAAGCACTTGGCTTCCAATGAACTCATTTCATAATTATCAAAATCTGATTCAGCCTTTATTAAACATAGTATACAGAAAACTGGCCCTGAAGTTAGGAAGACCTGCATTCCATTCCAGTCCCTGAAGCAGTATACTGGCTGTGACCCAGAGTAAGGCACTTTAAGTACAGCTCTCTAAGGTTAAGAATGGCAGAGAAGGTACCAACCTGCATTAGCAAAGAGACTTTCCTTACCTAGTAGTTCCTTGTATTAATAAAAATACAGACCTAGTGCTGATCTTTTCTATGCTAGGTATTGTTATAGGTATCATGAGTACAAAGGCAAAAAGGAAAGAAGTCTTCACTCTCAGTCAGTAAACATTCTACTGAGGGATGTGATATAGAGTAAAGTAAGTCTATCACAAAGCGACAGAAAGTAACTTCTAGTAGGATTGAGTGCATTTGATCCTTCCCATTGAGTGGGGCACACTCTCTCTGCACCCTCTGTGAAGATTCCTCAGAATGAGGAAAAGGGAGAGAGACTATCTCACAACCAGAGACAGACTTTTCTAAGACTAGACAGACCGGAGTCTTGGGTTTCCTAAGAAATTACACAACCTAGGACCCTCCCCCCTTCCCTTGCTGTCAATCAGCATTAATCCCTTCAGGAATTTTAGGAATCTCTTAGAGTCCTTTCCCCTCCTTTACTTTAAATAAGGATAGGTACACTTGGACTGGCTATCCCGTTTCTTTGTTCACTGTCCTATTTTGGCCCAGATTGTAATCATACTTTCCAGCCAATGGGAGAAGGGGCAGTGGTGGGAGGGGGCTTGACTGAGTTAGGGTGGAAATTCTTGCTCTGTCTTCTGTAACAAGCCTCATTCCACTGGTTTGTACTGGTGGAAGGGAAGCCCCCTTCTCCTGAGAACTGAATAAAATTTCCTGTTTTCTCCTCAAGATACCTCTGACTTCTAATTGTTTTGGGGTAGGGAATTTTTGAGGTCCCTGTACCCCACACAACAGTCTAGCCTTTGGCTCTACTGTCTCAATTCTTATTCATGCTGGCAAGCCAGGTGCCCACAAGACAGCTCCCACATTTGCCCTTGGTATTTTAATGGCTTATTCTAAGTGTGTGTGTGTGTGTGTGTGTGTGTGTGTGTGTGTGTGTGTGTGTGTGTGTGTGTGTGTGTGGGTGTGTGGGTGTGTGTGTGGGTGGGTGTGTGGGTGTGTGGGTGTGTGGGTGTGTGTGTGTGTGTGTGTGTGTGTGTGTGTGTGTGGGTGTGGGTGTGGGTGGGTGTGGGTGTGGGTGGTTTTCTATGGTTGTATAACTCAAAAGTCCCCAGGGGTTGAGAGTACTCCAGTGATTATCAGCTGATATCAATTAGCCAAATAGACTTAACTGGCTTTTAGCATCAGGTTTTTAACCGGAGGCATATATTGTAAGAACAGTTTCTACCTCATTTTCCAGCCCCTCCCTCAAGCAGGGGCATACTCTCCAAGTACCTACAGAATGCAGGGGAAAATGGGCTCAACCTTAGAACACATGATGTAACCAAATGGATAATTCACAGCTCCTTGAAGACTTTTGGCTGGAAGTACTTTATCCTCCACCTTCCCCCAGCATGGGGTCCTTATAATGTTTTCTTTAAGTGCTGCATAGCTTTCTAGTGGGCTCCTGGTAAGACTCTGTAGTTCCCTTTTCTCAGTGTTATCTGGTTTGTCCTTGGCTTTCTATGCAGATAGACACTGCTGGCAGTCACTGTTATTTCTGGAGATACTGCTAAGACACTGATGAGAAGTCCAAATTTTTCAGATGCTTCCAAGTGTAAAAGATTTTCCTCTAGTCTGGCAGTTTGGAAAGGGGAGAGAAGGAGGATTCCAAGGCTCTTTTCTTCCCCTCAAACAAGTGAGTCCCTCTTCGTGGCTTGACTAGAACTGCCTTCTCTTGATTCCTTACTCAAATTCTAGGATCTAACCTAGTGTTCTCCCCCTCAGCTCCAACTACTGACCTCTCTCTATCTCCCTTTAAATTCCATACAAATGCACTTTTTCCAGGAAGACTTCGCCCATACCTCTTCTCTCCAGGGCCTTCCCTAATTTAATTATTTTCTTCTTACTTTCTATATTGCTCACTTTGTATATATTTGTTTGCATGTTGTTTCTCCCACTGAATTGTAAATTCCCTGAGAGCAGGGATTGTTGTTCGTTTGCCTTTTTTTTTTTGTATTCCCAGTACATATTTGGCATATAGTGGATGCTTAATAAATTGACTGACTGATCTACAGCTTCTTATTTTATAAAATGCCTCACAAGGTAGGACTGAGACTCTTCAGTCAACCCAAACACATTTCTTTTATAACATCACTTCATTTCATACAGTGGACAGGAACATTTTACTCCTCAACTTGATAAATTAGGTTATTCAGATTGAGTCCAATATCTCTGACTGATTCAATAGATATGTCTCATTTGACAAAGTTATCAGGGTGTAGCATCTTATTAATTAATAGTTAGTATTTACATGGTGCTTTAAGTTTTAGAAGCATTTTTCAAATATTATCTCATTTTATTTATTATTGTCTCTGTTTTGCAGATGAGGAAAGTGAGATAAGTAGAGATTAAGTGACTTGCCCAAGGTCACACAGCTAGTAAGTATCCAGAGACTAGAAACTTCAATTGGGGTAAGGTTGATTGGTTCAATCAACCCCACCCTTAAATTCACAATAATCCTGTGAGTAAAATATTATATATTATAGTTATATATATATAGTTATAGTTATATATATATAGTTATAATTATACTATAGTTATTATATATTATAGAGATTATTGCCCCCATTTTACAGATGAAGATGTATTTTACAGAACTGAGGCTTAGAGGTAAAGTGACTTACTCATAATCATTCAATGAAACTGTCTCTCTATATAATAATATATAGCCATCAGATAATAGGATTTAAAAGGAGAAAATCTTAGAGGTAATACTGACATTCTATTGTCATTATAGTTATTTCCACTTGTGCCTCGTCTCCTCTACTGCACTGTAAGGTCTGAGTTCAAGCGCCATGCCTTCTTCAACTCTGGAGCAGCATATTCTCTCATCATAGTATGTATACAGGGCCTTGTGCATACTAGCTACTTGCTAAATGTCTGTTGAATTAAATAGAAGATTATCCTGGATAGAATCCCACCATATGAGAAAGTGCTGGAGAGCTGTAGTTGCCAATGGTAAAGAGAAGACTCACACAAGTGAGATCCTTGATCCAGTGAAATGTTAAAGTGAGTATCAAAAGGTGGAGAGAACGGTGGATTTAGACTAAGGAGAGCCCGAGTTAAGAACTAGCTCTCCTGTCAGTTACTAATGGTTTGACTTTGGGAAAAATCACTTTGGAAATCTAGGATCTTTTTTGTCCTGGACTTGTGATTTTATCAGCATGGGAACTCTCTATAGGTTGTAACACATCTATAGTTCTACTAGATTGTATATGGAGTTGTTTGAGGTCCAGGAAAATTAAATGATTTGCCAGAACATGACCATGTAGCTACTAAACATCCCAGGAAGGGTCTAAAGAGAGCTCTTTACAAAACCAAGCCCAGGACTTTACCTACTGTTCCACAATACCTTTAATTATGCCAATAAAGTTTCATTCAATAAAAGACTGTGCGCAGTCCCTGGGGGCGGGGGCAACAACTGTACCGTTATCTGTTTGTTATTCAGTGTGGAAAAAAAAAAAAGAAAATATTGGAATTAGAGTAAGAAGATGTGAGTTCAAGTTCTGATGATCTCATTTACTAGCTTGGGCAAACAACTGCCCTTTTTCAACTTTCAGTCTCCTGTAAAAGGAAGGGGTTGCATCGGATGACCTCTAAGAGTCCTTTTAGTTCTAAATAGTTTTAAAATGGAGATTCCATTCCTGGTTAGGAAGTTGCTTAGAATTTGCTTTTTTCAACACTCAACAGGTATTTCTTTAATGCCTACTATATGTCAGGTTATACACAGAAGTATAAGACAAGGCTCTTGCCTTTTAGGAGCTTACAGATATGTTAAAGATACGCATGACAAGATAGATAATTATAGAGGGCCATCTAGGCTAAGTGATCAGTTCAGAAGAGAAGTCAGGAGAAACTCAGGTCTATTGATTCTTGCTTGGTGGCCCTGATATCCTCTCAGATGCAAGTCTGGGGGAGATAATCTAGTTCAAAGAACCCAGATCAAAGTAAAATGGTCTGGAAGGTCTTTATAAGGCAAGAAGGACTTGAGCTATTAAGAGGAACTAGGATATAGTAGGAAGAACATCAGGTTCAGACTCCAAGGAGCCTGAGACTTTTATTCAATTCAATTTGCTTCAATTCAATAACCATTTCTTAAGACCTATACTCTAAGTCTGGCATTATGAAAGGTGTTAGACACACACACACACACACACACACACACACACACACGCACAACTTCTGCCCTCAGGGAGTTTATATTTGATTGGAAGAAATCAAGTGAATAATGGGGTGGTTATAATCTCACTAGCTTTCTCCTTGAATTATTGAGAGAACTAAATGAGATTATGATTGAGAAAATACTTCTGTAAATCATCAAGCACTGCACAAATGTGAACTACCATTAGAGATGGGAAGAATTTAGTGTGTTTTTGTGGGGTGGTGGAGTGGGACTCTAATTTTATCCATACTTTTGGCAAGATTATTCTGAAGCACTAATGGTTCAGACAATGAGATTAGAGGCAGCACTAAGATTAAAGGACTTTTCTGTATGTTTGTTTTTAAGAAATGATTTATAAATGGAAAGCAAGAAATCAAACAACTGTCTCATAGCTATTACCCTCTAAGTCTAAGGTATAATGGGGCAGAGGCTGGCAGATAGAATCAATGCAATCTAGCTTCCTTGCCCACAACAGAAACCACCAGTATCTGCAAAAAAGTCACCTGGAGAATTCTACAGCAAGGAGTTTAAAAGGAGTGCCTTCAAACCAGTGACTGGTGGGAGAGAATGCACTGGAAATCCCCAAATCCTGCACTCAGGAGTTGCCTGTAAAGTGTTTCTTTCTATAATAATAATAATAATTCATATTCTCATAGCACTTTATGATTTACTTTTAAATTATGAATTTTAAATTTAAAATTTAAAAATACCTTTGTACTTTTTCTTTAAAAAAAAGTAACTTGGAGCTTTAAGTGTCACAAATATCAATACTTATTTTACAGATGAGGAAAATGAGGCTGGGGTAGGATAGGACAGGACTAGACCTATGATTTCACTGATACAGGGAACTCGTGGTAAGCAAACTACTTCAGTAACTTCTAAGCAAACTTAGAATCTTAAGGAGTTGCCTGGGGGTACTGAGAGTTTAAGTGACTTGCCTATTGAGACCCAGCCAGTATGTTAGAGATGTTTTTGGGTCTTCTGCCTCCAGGCCTAAAGCTTTTCCTCTTAAACCAAAGTGTCTCTGCACTCTTCCTTTTTCTCTTTTTCCTTTGCTTCCCCATCTCTCTCACCTTATCTCGCCTTTGAACCTTTTTTCTGTCTTAAATTCCTGGGACACAGAGGCTCAGGCCAGCAGCCAGAGAAAGGACATGTGGAAATCTGATAACCAAAGCCCAAGTTGAAATTCTGTAAAAGCAGTGGAAATATACCAAAACAAGATTGGATTTACAGCCTCTGGGGTGGACCTGGCAAATTGTTTTTCAGCTGGTCTCTCTTTGAGAGGAGTGTTCCAAAAGTGATTTACAGTAGTCTTTTTTACTATGAGGTATGGTTATTTTCACCATTAATGAGACTAAGTTTTACACTAGATTAACCCAAAGATAACCCAGAGTAGGTTTTGTGCGTGTGTGTGTGTGTGTGTGTGTGTGTGTGTGTGTGTGTAACCACAGCATTTGATTTCACTATGCCAGTACAGAAAGACTGTATGGCACAATGGAAAGACATATAATTGTAATTTTTAACCTGGGGCCTCCTAGGGATCCATGGATAGACTTTTGGAGAGTCCATGAACTTGGATAGAAAAAAAATCATAACTTTATTTTCATCCATCCATCAATCATTGAAATATATTATTTCTTTCAATTATGAATTTAAAAACAAAATATTATTCTGAAAAGGGACTTTCCGCACAATAGCCCCAGTCATGGCACAGTCCACTCTCACCTGGCTGCCGCTGCCCACCTCCCTACCCAACCACACCTCTACACCTATACCACCCCTGATGCTCTGGGCTCCACTGGCACCATAGCCCACCTCATGGCTTCCCAAGGTTCTGCTCATCGCACCGCACAGCACCCTGACTACCCAGCAAGCATTGTTCACCAAGTCCCTGTTAGCATGGGGCCTCATCCACCATCCACCCAAGTCAATAGCAAGCTCAATTTGCCCACCAGACCTACATCAGCACCTCTCCAGCCTCCACCAGACCTACATCAGCACCTCTCCAGCCTCTACCATCTACATTGGATATCCAATGAGCCCTGCCAAGGTCAACCAGTACCCTTACACATAAACACTGGAATGGGGGAGGGGGAATAGAGAGAGGGAGGTTTGAAAGAAGGGAGCAGGAAAAAGGAGGAGGAGAGAGACAGGGAGCACCTTGGACAGAGGTGGGAGCAAGGCTGCTTTGTATACAGAAAGATGCAGCTCACAAACAATGCAAATGGGGCAAGAGAGTGGGGTGGGAAAAGGAAGGAAGTGAGAGTTAGGGACTGTCAATGAAACCTGAACAAGGAAGTGGAAGGAGAGGGCAGAGGAAAGACATTTTGAAAAAGGAAAAGACTAAGGAGGGGAAATTATTCTATGCTTTTTTTATTTTTAAAAAGACAAAGGAAAAAAAAAACAGTAACAAAAAAAAAACCCCACAGAATCATCACCAGAAGGGTCCTTCACACACACACACACACACACACACACACACACACACACACACACACACACACACACACACACACACATACACACACATACAGAACACCTGATCCATAGTCAGGAAACCCAGATTCAGGCCCTAGTTCACATGGTGTGACATTTAGAAAGACACTTACTAGCACAGTATTTAGAGTTGAAAGGGATATTAGAGGTTGTTGAGTCCAAACCCATTATTGTTTAGGCCAAGAAAACAGAACAGAATTGTCCAAGTTCCCACGTGTAGTGAATGATACAGCTGGGACTCCAACCCACATCTTTTGACTCCAAGTCTAAAGGCTTTCCACTACATGACATGCCTCCATTGCCTGGCAGCCTTAAAAACTAATAAACACTTGACCAAGTAGATCTGCTTGCTGGCATCTTATCTCTTTGAAACTCAATTGTCTCATTTGTAAAAATGGGGATAATCAATATACCTATTAAGTCAAAGCATTTTATAAACTTTAAATATCTATGAAAATGTAGCAACTGTCATTGCTCTTCCTCCAAGAAGCCTTACTTCCTTCCAGTGCTCAGCGCCACCATCTTCTACCTAAGTCTTTCCCTGATTCTCTTGACTGCTCGTGCCTCCCCATGCAAATTGCCTTGTGTTTACTTGTACATATACTTTCATGTGTATAGGCATTACTTTTCTAGAGAATGTAAGCTCCTTGAAGACTGTTGTCTTGTTGACTTTTGCCTCTGTACCCCCAGTGACTAGCACAGTGCCCAGTCACTAAGCAAATGGAGTTATTGATCTCCATGTTTGAAGTGTGGTATGCTAAGGCACAGGTGCTTTAATGCACCAACTGGGAAGGGATAGCCATTCCTGATAGCCAAACATTCCAGAGTACACAGAGTAGTCAGTGCATGATTTGCCTTGGATAGATGAGTGACCTCCCTGTTTCTAGCTTCTTATTGACTTTCTGACTCAGCCCTTACAGTTTCTGATATCTTTGAGTCATTTAAGGTTTGAGTCACAGAAGCTTAATTAGGAAGTAACATCAGAACTCACCTAGTCCCATGAATATCTCAACAGGCATCTTTACCATAACATCCCTGGACACTAGTCATCTTCTTAGTAACCTCTAGTAATAAGGAAACACATTAATTCCCAAGGCAATTCTTATTGTCATGATGTGGTTCCCCCCTCCCCCCCTCCCCCATATTGAGCTGAAGTCAAATTCTTTGGTTTCAATCATTGTTTCTATTTTTGCCTTTAAGCACTAAGAAATAAAAATCAAAACAAAGCAAAAACTGACCTTTGTTCTCTGTGGCAGTACATCAAAACACCTCCTCTTCCTCAATTTTCTTTTCCCGGGCTAAATGTCTTCAATTTCTTGGGATTTTGTTGGTCCTAAGTTGACTCACCATTCCTAGAACCATAACACTAAGCTAGCCATATGATGTTCCCTTCTAGTCCTAGCATCTATCTGTAATTCCAGACTTTCCCTCTGCCTGCATCCTTATCATCCATTACTCAGATCAGTCGGAGTACTGCCTGCCCAGTTGGGATGCTGCTGCCCTCTGCTGGCCCCCACAAACTTGCTGCTGATGAAAGAACTTCATTCACTTGGCTTCCTTCCTCAAACTCCTCTATACACCAGGCACTATTATGTCTAGATGTTATCTACCAGTTTTGTTGAATAGTTCATAAGTCCACAGGCTAAGGTTTACAAAGTAATGTCTTCACAATACTCTATGTGTTTGTTAGTATGATTATTATCTCACCTGTTCTACAGATAAAGAAACCACGCAACTTAATATCAACTACTCCAGTTCAAGACCAACTCTGATACCCCAACTGTTAGTGATGTCTTCTCTGGAAAACATTTTGCATATATTTTGTATTTATTTATCTGTGAACATGTTGCTTCCCCTTGATTCAAAGTTAGTTCTTTGAGGAAAGGACTTTTTGATTTTGTTTGTATCTGCAGCATATAGAGCTTTGTGATTTAGTAGGTACCCAATAAATGCTTGCTGAATGAATGAAAATTAAGTGAATTAATTATGGAAAATGCTTGTTTTACTCCATAAATTAAAAATAAAATCAATTATTTTAAAATAAAATTAAGTGAATTGTTCAAGTTCACAAAGCTAAGTAAGCATTAGGGTCATAACTTCACCCCATTGGGTATTATGTCAAAATTTGTTTTTTTCACCATAAAGGCCGCATTTCAGCACAAGGTGGTCAGGAATCATCTTGACTGAAAAGAAACCTAAGAATAGCTCCGATGAATCTTAGAATTGGAAAAAGCTTCATAGGTCACCTATTTCAGCCTCCTAACCAATGCATGAGTCATATCTACAACATACCAGAGCAATGAGCATTCTGCTGCTACTTTGACACCTCCAGTAACAGGTGATTCTTTTAACAGGACTTCTTTTGAGCTCCAATAGCACTTTCTTTGAGTTCTGTCTCTGTCTCTTTCTGTCTCTCTCCCTCTTCATATATATGTATTTGTAGTTATATACTTATATATGCATATTATCTCTCTAATTATATTTATATATACATATAGGCATTTTATTTTTTCTACATAATTATATTTATATGTGCATATGTATATTATCTTTCTATATAATTTTATTACATATGCATATATGCATGCTATTATCTCTATATACACATATATGTATATATATGTGAATATATATCTATACACACATACACACAGATATATGTTTTTAAATACATGAGTACAAGACCCAGATCAAATAACATCCAATTCATGAAGCCTTCGGTGATTGGCCATGTCAGAATTTATTTTTCCTAACTCAGACCTCACATAGTGCTTTGTTTGTACCTTTCTTAATGCATTACCAATATTCCATTTTGCATTTTAGTAATTTCTAGGTTATTTTTCTTTCTTTGTCAATAACCTCAGGGGGGCAGTGTTGGTAACACATTTATGCACATAATATCCACTTAATAAATGTTTTATTGAATTGGATTGAATTTGAGCTCTCATTGCTATATTGCTCTCTGGAGACAGTTAATAAATTTCATTTATCTCTGCATCTCCCCTGTTCTAATGCTTTACATGAGGCACTCTATACAATAAATATAAGGAATAATGAATGAATGAATGAATGAATGACAAATCATACGAAGCAACACATATAACCAACAGGAATCATGGCATTGAGGGCCCAGTTCATTTGTATTTCTTGAAACTCTAAGCATGGTGACATAACTTCAATGAATCTGTTTAATTGCTATTGAATAACACTGGATTTTGGCACATCTTATTCAGCACAGTATCTGGGAACGTAGTGAAGGGAAAGAGTCCCGGACATGGACTCAGTAGATGAGGTTCTGAGTCCCTGTTCTGCCATTTACTCATTAGCTGTGCAGCATTGCCCAAGTAACTTCTCCTCTCTAATCCTCAGTGTTCTTATCTACAGAACAGAGATAGTAAGTGGTTTTTGTATGGTTATGTGGAACAAGTAAAACAACGTATGAGAAGCTTTTGACAAATTTTGAATCATGGTATAAATGTGGAACTTAATGGGGATGGCTGATGCTCTACAAAGATGCTCAAGTGGTTTCTGAATCATTGCATACTTTTGTTGTTGTTCAGTCATTTTTTAGTTATGTCCATCTCTTTGTGACCCCTTTTGGGGCTTTTCTTGGCAAAGATACTGGAATGGTTTGCTATTTTCTTCTCCAGCTCATTTTACAGGCAAGGAAACTGAGGTAAACAAGGTTAATGACTTGCCCAGGGTCACTCAACTAGTAAGTGTTTGAGACCAGATTTGAACTAAGGGAGATAGGTCTTCCTGATTCAAAGACCAATGCTCTATCTACTGTGACAGTTTTAACATTAATTTCTTTTATATTCTAATGCTGTAAAAATTGCTGATCCATGCATAGTAGGATGGTAAATCTATTAACCAGTATATTTGATTACCCAGAACATGCCATTCTCCCCAAATTCAAATAATATGCTTTACTAGCCACTTATGGATGTGGAAGGGGAAAGAGGGTATGACTTACATATATCCACCAACTTGATACTATCCAAAGTAGACAGTATGATTCAAGAAGACTGGAGAGGACTAGTCATTCTTCGGAGACAGTGTTCAGGAAAAAGGCAAGAATAATACTCATGTTCTCAGATGTCTAATTACAAGTACACAAAGTATGAATAATAAATAAATTGAAATAGAGAAAAAGAAGTCAAAATCAGCCTCACTGAGTATTGGAATCTAGGATTTCAGGACTAGAAGGAACCTTATATGGTTTCTAGTTCAATTGCTATTTTAAAAACAATAAAACACTACTCTTGTGTAGCCTGCCAAGAACAGAATACAGATTTCTGCATTCTACAAAGTCAAGGGGTGATAGTTCTTCTCTATATATTTAGAAACTATGCTTTTCTTAATTCACACCAAAATCCTATTCGCTTTCTTTCTTCCTTTCTTTCTTTCCCATTTTTTTTCCCATTAGCTTTCCTGCCTGGCATACTGTACTATTGTCTTAATGAGCTTTTCAAACTAATTGCTGACTAGCTGTTCTTCACTTATCTTGTGCTTGTGAAGTTGATCATTTGAACTCAAGCATAACATTTTCATCAATATCTACTACATTTTATTTTATCAGTTTGGTCCAATGTTCTATCCTGTCATCATATTTGGACCCCTGAATCTGCATCCAGAGGGATCTCATCCAACTTTCCAATATCTGCAGATTTGTGTAACTTTTAATCAATGCCTTAATTCAAGCACTGCTTTAAAAAAATGTTACATAGAATTAGACCAAACAGAGATTCCTGAGGCACTCCCCTAGAGACTTCCTTCTAAATTCATAAGAAATAATTACTAACCACTTTTTATGTCTAGTCATACAACTAGTCCTTAATCTGATTCATTTTACTATCATCTGCCCATGCCTTATTTTCCACAAACAATGCTAGAGATTCTATTTAACTGATTTATTTAGACAAATCCCCTTTCCTACACATTGAATTATTTCTTTTTGTGGCTTCAAAATATCATTTATTGTTTCTTTTCAGGCGTCCTGGACTAACTTCCAAGGAATTTTAACTATTCTTTCTCTGGATGTTTTGTATTTTTTCCAGAATCCAAGATGCATGCCAGGCAATTCATGGCTTTACTCCTATTCTCTGGTACAAATGTGAAGATGGAGTTGCCACTTCACCTCAATGCTCCCATCATTTCTACTCCAGAACCAAATTTCTCCTTCTTGGTGAAAATCCAATCCAAAATCGAATTTCCCCTTTCAGATTCTTTCACCTTTTAAATTATGATATTATCATTAAGATGAGTTAAGAAATTAACAGATCTCTGCATTTGGCATAATGCTTCAGCAGCCATATTGATAACTGAAGTGCTCCACAATTGTTATATAATGGCTCTGTGCTAGACTTGTGACTTCCTGCCCAGACTCCAGCTCTTTCCTTTTTTCTCTGCAAATCATCTATGATATACTCAGATGACAATACATTTTACTGCTTCTCTCTGTGTCCACTGACCTTCACTAAACCTACTCCATCAAAACTGACTCCTCTGGATCGTGGGTGTCCATACATGAGTATGATGTGTCCACAGTCAATGCTACATCATCCATTTATCCATACGCTGTTCATTTTGAATGACATTTTTCCCTTCAAAAGCTATGTTCTAGTCATAGAACTTACGCCACCAAGTCACAGTGATGCTTATGAGTTGAAATTGGCCTCTCTGTATTAAAATCTTTTGTTTATTTTGTTTGTTACCATATTTTATACCTTTGTGTTTTAAGTACCTGAATCTATGAGGATTTTTAAAAATTGGGTATACATTTTTTCTCCTGTAAAATTCAACTGCTATTTTTCTTTCTAAATTGTAGTGTTGGAGACTTCTGGGAGCCAAGATGGCAAAGTAAGCAATAAAATGCTCTAACTCTTCCATACTCATCTCCAAATGCCATCAAATAGAGCCTCAAAACAAATCCTAGAAAAGCAGAACCAGCATAAAGACAGGATGAAGCAATCTTTTAGCCCAAGAAACTTGGAGGAGTGGCAAGAAAGGTCCATCTCACTCAGGTGAAAAGGGAGCACAGTTTAGGAAGGCAGCAGGCCAGCAACAAGTGCCACCTCAGCAATCCAGTGGGAGATCCTAAGCCCCGGTGTGGTGGAACAGGCAAATACCAAACCAGGACCCCCTACATGCCTTAGCATAGCCAGGGGAAAAGGCAGACTCCAGCTCTGAGAACAGAAGACAGACCACCGTATGCTTCAGTGCAGTCCCAGGCAAATAGGTAGTTGCCAACCCTATGGGTGCCTAAGCAAACAGGCAGCCAGGACTGGCCCTCCACACTTCAGCATAGCCCTTGCCACATAAGCAGCCTCCAGAGAGCAGACTGCCATGTGTATCAGTGTAGCCATGGGGAAATGCAGAAGTACTCCACTGGGCCTCAGCCCATACCAGATACCCCCACTAGGACCCCAGCTAAGCACCAAGTAAGCTTCCAGACCCCTAGGGCCTCAAGCAGCACCAGCTAACCCACAAACCCCTCCACCCTCAGGGTAGCATCAGATATGAAGCTTCCCCGTGGGCCTCAGGTAATATCAGCACAGCACGAGGCAAACCGTCAGGGCCTGCAACCACTAGCAGAAGAAACCTGAAACAATGCCCCTTCCACCTTGAGAGCAGAGCTTAAATTGAAAAAAAAAGGAAAAAGGCAATAAAAAAAGATGCACAAAAAACAACAAAAATAGAATTTGACCATAGAAAGTTATTTGGGTGACAGGGAAGACCAAGACATAAACTCAGAAGAGGACAAAAATGTCAAGATACCTATGGGCAAAACCCTAAAGAAAATGGGATGTGGTCTCAAACTCAGAAAGAACTCATGGAAGAACCCAAAAGGAGGTCAAAAAGAAAATGTAAAACATCTTATGGGAAAAATAACTGTCCTGGAAAACAGATCCAGGAGAGACAATATCAAAATTAGACTAAAAAAAAAAAAGACTATCTGAAAGCCATAATTAAAAGGAGGACTTGGACAGCATCTTTCAAGAAATTATCATGGAAAAGTGCCCTTGATACCCTGGATCCAGAGGGCAAAATAGTTATTGAAAGAATACACCAGTCACTTCAGGAAAGGGACCACAAAATAAAAACCCCAAGGAACATCATAATCCAATTTCGAAACTATCAGGTCAAGAAAAAAATACTACAAATGGACAGAAAGAAACAATTCAACGTCAGAGAATCACAAGCAGGATCACACAGGACCTAGCAGCTACAACATTAAAGGATGGGATTGTCATGGAACATATTCCAAGGGCAAAGAAACAAAGACTACAGCCAAGAATCACTTGGAAATATTAAGAATAACATATCCAGGGGAAAATAGTCATTCAGTGAAATAGAAAGCTTTCAAATCTTCGTAAGGAGAAGACCAGAACTAAACCAAAATTTTGACCCCTAACATCAAGACCCAATAGAAGAATAAACAGATAAAAAAGGAAAACAACATACAAGGGATTCGTTGGAACTAAACTATTTACATTCCTATATGGGAAGATGATATTTGTAATTCTTAAAAATTGTACCACTAATAGTACAGCTAGAAGGAATATACATAGACAGCGGGCATGGGTATAAGATGAATTTGAGGGAATTACAAAAAAAAATAACTAAGGTATGAGAAAGAGGAGTAGTACATGGGATGCAGAAGGAAGAGAGAGGCAGAATGGGGTAAAATATTTCACAGGAAGAGGTGCCAAAAACCTATTACAATAGAGCGAAAGATGGGAGGGTGAGTAATAGTCATCACTTGAACCTTACTCTCATCAGTATTAGCTCAAAGAGGGAATAATATACACAATCAGTTAAATATAGAAATCTATCTTACTTGACAGGGAAGTAGGAGGGGAAGGGAATAAATAAAGGGGTTGGGATGGGGGGGTGGGAGTGGGGGTGACTGACCGAAGGCAGGGCAGATCAGGGTAGGTGACAGACAGATAGAAGCAAAACGCTGGTGAGGAAGGTAAGGGTGAAAGGAGAAAGAAGAAAAATGGAGGAAGAATAGGATGGTGGGACATACACTGATAGTAACCATAACTGAATGTGAATGAGATGAACACTCCCATAAAACAGGATTAGATAGCAGAGTGGATCAAAGACCAGGATCCTACAATATGATGCTTACAAGAAACACACTTGAAGGAGTGAGACACACACAAAGCAAAGGTAAGGGGCTGGAGCAGAATCTATTATAGTTCAGTGAAGTTAAAACAAACAAACAAACAAAGAGGGGTAGCAATCCTGATCTTAGACAAATTATAAGCAAAAAAAGTAAAGCCAATTAAAAGAGATAAGGAAGGAAACTATATCTTGCTAAAAGGTACCATAGACAACGAAGCAATTAAATTAGAAGAGCAAGACATAGTCTACCTGTCAGATCTATGGGGAGGGGAAGAATTTATGACCAAGCAAGGGATAAGAGAGTATTACAAAGTGTAGAATAAATAATTTTTATCATAATTAATCAAAAAGCTTTTGCACAAATAAAACCAATGCAGCCAAGATTAGAAGGAAAACAGAAAACTAGGAAATTATTTTGATAGCAGATGTCTTTGATAAAGGTCTCATTTCTCAAATATATAAAGAACTGAGTCAAATTTATGAGAATACAAGCCACTGCCAATTGATAAGTGATCGAAGGATGTGAACAGGCAGTTTTAAGATGAAGAGATCAAAGTTATCTATAGGCATATGAAGAAGTGCTCTAAATCACTTTTGATTAGAAAAATGAAAATTAAAATAACTGAAATACCACCTCACACCAATCAGATTGGCTAATATGACAAAAAAGGAAATGATAAATGTTGGAGGGGATGTGAGAAAATTGGGACACTAATGCATTGTTGATGGAATTGTGAACTGATCCAACCATTCTGGAGAACAATTTAGAAGTATGCCCAATGGACAACCAAACTTTGCATATCCTTTGATCCAGCAAAACCACTTCTAGGTCTGTATCCTAAAAAGATCATCAAAAAGGGGAAAAGACCAACATGTGCAAAAACATTTTTAGCAGCCCTGTTTGTGAGGGCAAAATACTGGAAACTGAGGTGGATGCCCATTAATTGGGGAATGGCTGAACAAGCCATTAATTACATTTTATGAATGTAATGGAAAACTATTATGTAATAAGAAATAATAGGCAGATTTCAGAAAAAAAAAACTGGAAAGACTTGTATACATTGATGTAAAGTGAAATGAGGAGAACCAAGAAAATATTGTACACAGTATCTGCAACATTGTATGATGATCAAATATGAATTACTCAGCTCTTCTCAGAAATACAATGATCCAAGACAAGTGCCAAGGACTCACAAAGGCAAATGCTATCCACATCCAGATAAAGAACTGATGGATTCTGAATGCAGAATAAGGCATATTTTTAACTTAATTCTCTCTTTTTTTTTCTTTTGATCTGTTTTTTCTTCCACAATTGTGATGAATATGGAAATATGTTTTACATGATAGCACATGTATAAACTATATCAAACTGGCTACCATTTTCAGAAGAGGAGAGGGAAAGGAAGGAGAGAAAAAAAATTGAAACTCAAAATCTTGTAAAAATGAATGCTAAAATTTGTCTTGAAATGTGATTGGGGAAAAAATAAAATACTATTTTTAAAAAATTGTAGCATAATGGTCTCTTGCTTGATATATACATATAGTCAGTTTTCTTCTTGATATTTTCTTCTTGGTTTAAGCTCCTTTGTTTAGATTTTCAAGATTCCAGGCAAACATTTATTTGCATTTCAGTTGGATGCATTCCATCCCTGGCCAGGAAAAGTTATGTTGTAAACCATAGCCCAGAAAAACAAAATCTATTCTCTGACACCATCGTCTCAAGCAGGTGTTCACTTTCCAAATCTGTCTCTTCTGAATCCCTTGCCTTTGATGGACAGCAGTGAAGTGAAAACACCATTTGTGTCACTAAAGTCTTGACCAAGAGTTCATAATCTTTAGATTCTTTCTGACAATATCATTTGTATCCATGTGGATCATCAGGAAATAAGTGGTATTCATCTGTTTTGACAAGACTTAGGAATTTCTATCTTGGCTCAGACATATGACTCAGGAATAAAACAGCTTTCTCTAACTGTTGTTCAATCAACACATAGCTACCTCAGTATCTCTTCACCAACACTTCCTATTCATCTCTTCTTCCTCTGATCTTTAATAAATGATCCTTCGCCATTGAATCTACAGTGTGATTTTTTGGAAGACAAGTAGAAACTTCTTTTTCAGAGTGAGTCCTTTCACTTGAAGAAGGGCTTCATTAAGTTTTTTTTTTCTTTTCCTCTAAATGTTTGTATTAACATAGACATTGATGTCAGTTATCATAGCCCTTGGTGGATGACCAACAACCCAGTTTCAATTTCAAATGTAATCCAGTGGTTCAAGACCTCTTGGGAGAACAAGGTAAAAGAGGAACAGAAAGAGACTGCATAAACATGGGACGGGGGATATATTTCCCAGTTTTCAGTTTTCTGGTTTCTTTTGTCCTTAGAGAGACTTCTATTCAGAGTTTTTTATAAATTTACAAAAAGAAGTAGCAGGAAGAAGCTGCTAGGGAGTCTAAACTTTTTCCTCCTGTGTTTTCAAGACACAGTATTGTCATGCTGATTGCTGATTGAGCAGCTGTAACCAGGAGAAAGCAAAGGATAAACTGAGACCTCTTTGCAAAACTGTTCATGGAGGTGAGGCAGACCTCAAGTGAATGTGATGTCCAGACCAGGCAGGAGCAGAATGTGGGCAGCCAGAGGAAACAGAAAATGGTCTTATCTAACAATGGGGTGCTGACAAGATAGAATTAAACTAGTAGTCGATCAATAAACAGTCATTAAGTAGCTACTGGCTGGGGCAGTGAGGTGACACAGTGGATAAAGGGCTGGGCCTGGAGTCAGGAAGTCTCCTTTTCCTAAGTTCAAATCTGGTCTCAGATACTTCACAGTTGTGTGACCCTGGGCAAGTCACTTAACCTTTTTGGCCTCAGTTTCCTCATCTGTAAAATGAACTGGAGAAGGAAATGGCAAACCACTTCACCACTCCAGTATCTGATTATCTGATTTGCAAAGAAAACCCCAAATGGGGTCACAGAGTAAGTCATAACTGAAAAACAACAACAATCATTGGTTATGCACTATTCTTAGCTCTGGAAGTACAAAAGGAGGCAAAAGACAGGCCCTACCTACCCTCAAGGAGCTCACAATATAATGGAGCTGTTTATGGGATCAAACAGAATTCTTGTCCACAGATTCTTTTTCACCTGCTTCTTTAGAGCACTTGCTAAGGAATCTATGAATACCTTTAAACCTTCCCAATCTCTTTCCTTTCAGTTCCCCTCCAGACAAACTGAAAGGAGTTAAGGGGGAAAAAGAAAAAAAAATTCAATTTACACTTCATCATTATTGCAAGTATTTGAAGCAATGTTTTATTGCTTGACTGAATTTTCATGCCATCTGATTATTATATCATATGGCCATTACAGTGAATTGTTTAGTACTACGCATTTGGAGTATATGGGCTGTGTTTGAAGGGGTTAATCCATACATCATGGGAAATGGGGATTTGACAGACTGGATGTATTACAGAGAAATTTTGAAGTTTTGGTAATTCTGAGTATATTCCAAACCATATTGTCTACATTTCCTTTCAATCTTGTGGCTACCTCAGTGACTCTAGCCAAGAGTCCTAGAACCACAAGGAACTGGGGAGAGGGTGGAGAAAAGAGGCTATTGATAGAGAGTTTGGAGCACCATCTGGTGACCAAAGAATATACTACATCCCCTTTGCTGAGTAAATAATTGACAGACTGATGTGACAGCATGTTGTTTCTAAAATCACAAAGAGCAAGAGAACAAGTCAGAGGTGGTAACAGTTGTCACTAAATGTACCTCTTAGACCTGTGACCAGTACTTACTACCTACATTCTTGCAAAAAAAATATGACATTTATGAGACACTTAAGGCCAAGGTACTGGAATGGAATGATACTATACTAATTCACCTGGGAATCAAGAAATACATCACCATTTCATGCAGAGAGAAGTTGGTTTCACCTACTTACAGGAGGGCCTGCTACTCCAATTCCTGAGTCTCCTCTATTTCCAGGTTGGCCAGGCAATCCTGGAGCACCTCGGTCCCCCTAGAATGAAGGAAGAGCAAATTTACAAGATCAGCACTTTAAACAGTAGTTAAAATAGTTATTTACCCATAGCCTTTGACACCCAAGATCATATTCATTTACCCCAATTCAGCCATCACAAGACAGGAGGTTGTTTTCAGTCATTTCATCACCCTATTCACCTGCCTCCCAACAAGATCCATCTGTCAAAGTTCCTTTGAAAATTCTACCAACAATGTCAAATTGACCACTCTTAGCTTCCTCTCTTGTACAGATTTTGATTTTATCTCTAAGCCAGACCATGCCCATCAAACAAACCATAGGTGTAATTCTGATTACATGTACCCAAATTCAACTACTCTCACTTTGATAATACTTCTCTATCTAGCCACATAGATCCATGGCTAAGAAAAGATAAAACTTGAGTATACTACAAATTCTGATTATTACTGTACGTATGGATTCTTCCTCCTTCAGTTTAGACCAGAACCATATGCAGATGCAGAATCTCTCTGCATCATCTGAACTTATTCTTACCCAGTTCATGATTCCAATTCATAAAATGCTTGACAAATAGTCATCTGGCAAGCCTATCTCTGAAGACCTGTTTTAATGGGAATTCCTTATATCTGAAGACAAGTCCATTTCATCCTTGGATAGCCTTTATTTTAGTACATTTTTTTCTTATACTAAACCCAAATTAACTTTTCTGTATGTTCTAATCATTGAACCTAATTCTGCATTCTGCAGCTACATAAAACAAGACTATTCCTTCGTCCATATGACAGTCTTTCAAAATTTGGAAGTCCACTGTTTTTCTTCCTGCCTCACACAAAATTTCTCTTCTTCACGTTATAAGCTCTGGTTCTTCTTACTGATTTGCATGAATGTGATTTTAGGGCCTTCATCATCTTGGTAAATATCCTCTGGATGCATCTCCACTTATCAAAGTCCCTTCTAAAAGTAGCATCTAGGATTGAACACAATATTGTAGATTCCCATTTGATCAAAGTAGAAGACAATGAGACCATTCCCCATACTCCTTCACCCTTTATTAATACTTAATGTGACTTCTGCCTAAGACCAGATGAGTGTTTAGGGAAGCAACATCACATTTTGAACCTCAATTGAACGTCTATATATATCTTTATCGTTCAAAGACTATACAATATCTAATGAATAACCTTGAAATTTGGTTTCAGTTACTACCTCTCTACAAAAATACTTCATTCTAAGGCAGTGGTTCTTATCCTGTGGGTCACGACCCCTTTGGGGGTCAAATGACCCTTTCACGGGGGTCACAGGGGTCGCCTAAGATCATTAGAAAACACATATTTCCAATGGTCTTAGTAACTGAGACACAGCTCTTCTATTTGTCTCTATTCGGGTCCTCCCACACGTAGATGCACCCACATACTAGTATTAAAGGGGTTGCGGCATTAGGAAGGTTGAGGACCACTGCTCTAAGGTGACCATGACCTTCCAATTATCAAAACCAATGATCTTTTCTAGTCTTCAGTCTTGGTCTTTGTACAGCAACTGATACTGTTGGTAACCATCCTAAATACTTTCTCCTCTATTATCTTCTGGTGACAATGCACTCTCTCCTGATTTACCTATGTGCATGACCACTTCTTGGTTTTGTGTTTTTGTTTTTGTTTTGTTTGATTCTTTTCCTTTTTCTTTTATGATTGTCACTCTGATCTATTTTCATATTCATCCTTTCTCTCTTAGAGAGAATGCCAGTCCCATGTCTTCAATTACTACCTGCATGGAAGTGATGCCTAAATCTACATGTGTCATTAATTTCTCAGCTGAACAGCAGTCTTATGTCTCCAACTGCTGGACATTTCCAACTGAGCATCCCACCATTATTTCAAATTTATAATGTAGCAAACTGAGCTTGTTATCTACATTTCCAAACGTATCCCTCTTTCCAATTTCTCCATTTTTCCTGTTTCCCAGATTTTTATCCTCATAGAAAAGGCAGAACAAGAGGACACAATGGCAAGGGAAGATCCAGAGGAAAAAA
Source organism: Pseudochirops corinnae (assembly GCA_028646515.1). Lineage (NCBI taxonomy): Eukaryota > Metazoa > Chordata > Mammalia > Diprotodontia > Pseudocheiridae > Pseudochirops > Pseudochirops corinnae. The sequence continues at coordinate 281,451,473 of CM053587.1, forward strand.
ACATAACAGAAAATTGAATTTAGGACCGGTCAGAGGTGGTAGTAGTTATTGCTTGGGGGTGCTTCCTTTATTTTTTTAATAGTACATTCTATTTATGCTCCTGCTTGTATGCATACATTTTAGAGAAAGTTTCACAGACCAACCATTAGAAAGAAATATCATTGATACACATACAGTACGTGACTACCCACAGGGTTCCAGAGAAGGAAGTGAGGCTGTTGAATTTGCATAGTCCTCCCTCACTTAAATCCAGTTCACTTGCAAACCATGGCATCATCTCCCTGATGCCCTGGTTCTCTTCAAGAATAAGGGATAAACAACAATAAAACAACAATTCCAATTTATGAATGACCAGAAGATTATCTTAAGGTACATAGGAGGCAGTGCCACTGAAGGTAAAGGATCTGGGCTTGGAGTGAAGAGATGGGGGAACATTAAGTTTTAACACTAACTATGGGATAGAGTGTTAGACTCAAAGTCAGGAAAATGTGAGGTCAGATCCCTGCCTCTGATACTTATCATCATTGTGACTATAGGCAAATCATGCAAACTTCCTGAGCTTCATCTGTATAAGGAAAATAATAAAACTTGAGGTGAGCCTCAAAAGTTGTTGTGGTGCTCAAAAATGAGCAAAGGCAACACACGTCACAAAACTGAAAAACATTAGATTCGTTAAGTGTTGTTTCTATAGCAATAACAGAAATTAGGAACTATGTGAAAGCTACTTAGCCTTAGTTTCTCTCATTTTCAAAACTGAGGACTGTTGACCTGCCTCATCCTGTTTCATGGATTCTTTAAGGTCATATAATTTCTTGTTTAAAGGACCCAAAGAGATCATGTGATAAGCTATTCCCTTCAGTTTTTACAGATAAAAAAACTGAAGTCCAAAGAAGTTTAGTGGTACCTTAGGAGTAAGAATCAGAGGTTTAGGATTATCTATTTTGAATAATAAATCCAGGGTTAGTTTCATTATATCATAAGTAGATTACAAGATCACATATGGGAAATCTCTCTGGGAAGTAAGAAGGATAGCATGGTATAGTGATTAAAGTGTAGAACTTGGAATGAGAAAGATATGGATTAACATCTTCCCTCTAATACTAACTTCATGATCACAGGCAAGGCATTTAATTTTGATCTGCTTCAGTTTTCTCATATATAAAATGAGAGTGATGTACTAGATGCCCTATAAGGTCCTTCATAGCCCCTAACTCAACCTATGAGTCCATGTTTGTATGTAGCGATGCCATTTTAGTAACACTTTTTGAGGATAAATTATTTTTTTTTATCCCAATAGGGCAGGTGGTTGGACCATTGGGGATAGATACAGTCTCACTTCAAGGTTCTCCCAGCCCTAACATTTGGGGAGCTTTGCTCTAGTTTTATATCAACTCCTAATGTTTATGATTCTCTAATTCTAAGAGTCTATGAAATGTTGTTTGACATAACAAAGTATAGGACAATGGATTGGGATTCAGAAAACCTTGATTCTAGCCTCAGTTTGCAACTAACCAACTGTATGACCTGGCTTAAGTCACTTTTTCACTCGGGTTTTCATATTCCTAAGAGAGACAGCATTCAACAGATAACAGAGGGCATCAGATTATTTGAAACAGGAAGTTCTGAGTTCAAATCCTGCCTTTGAAATTTGTCATTTGTGTGACCCATGGCAAGTTGCTTAACCTTTCTGTGCCTCAACTTCCCTATTTGTAAAATGAGGAGGTTTAACTCAATGCCCTCTAAAGACCCTCCTAGCTCTAAATCTATGATCCTAACAATGTCTATAAAATGAGGAGTAGAGGGGTGGACTAGAAAACCTCTAAGTTACTTTCTAGCTCTAATATTCTATGATAATTCTGTAACACTGCCTAAAGGCAATTTACCCCTGAGAGGATCAGATTTTAAAGCAATTATTCCTATACTAATAGTAGATAGACAAGGGAAAGAGCTTCCAGGATATTCCCTGGAGTCCAGGCCTCAACTGCTCTCTTCAGCATATATTTGTTGGTCTTCTGTCTATTTTTATGTGTTATGACTCATTGGAATTCTGATCCTGGGGAATTCCTGGGGAAACAAATCCCCAGCTTAATAGCCCATATCGTCAATATCCAACACATGGTTTAGATGCTATTTCAGTAGAAGTTAAAATGTAAGGTTAAGAAGTGAAAGGGTGAGTGCTTGTGGAATGGAGACAGTGAAGATGCAATGTGTTTACTCTCTGTTAAGACTCTGGGGAACTGGGGAAGATTTTACTATAAGTGAAGCAGAAACAAGCCTTTCATATGTTTTTGGGTAATCAAGCAGGGCATGCCAATGAAGCAATAGGTAAAGAAAAAATGAGGCTTAATTTTCAAATTTGATGACATTGTTTTCAGCCTTTGACCCTTGACTGTACAAGATAAGGGATGTAATTTCCCCCAGTCTGCTCCTTATTCCTTAGTGACACTGTTTCCACCTCACATCATCTGCTTCTCTTCCCAGTACCACTGTGTGAACACCAATAATTAGTTCCAAACTATAATCTCACAGCATCATAAAATGTTAGAGCTGAAGGAACCTCAGTTCACGGGACATTAGAACATTAGAACAAGTAATAATAGAGACTTGGGAACATATGATGCTAGGATAGTTAGTCAATAAAGATTTATTAAGTACCTAGTGTTAGCCACCATGCTAAGTGCTAGAGATACAAAAAAGACAAAAGATAGTCCCTGCTCTTAATAAGTTCATAGTCTACTATGTGCAATCTATTATATAGAATAAATTAGAGGTAACCAACTGAGGGAAGGCACTAATATTTTAGCAGGATTAGGGAAGGTTTCTTACAGAAGGTGGGATTTTAGTTGGGATGTAGAAGAAGGCAGAAGGTAGAGATAAGTAGGGAGAACATTCCAGGCACAGGGGAGAGCCAGAGAAAATGCCCAGAGCTGATAGATGAGTGTTTTAGACACAGAGTATTGAATGTAAGAACTGGAAGAAAAGTTAGAATGCAATGTTACAGAAAAGATCTGAGGTTATCCAGTCCCTCATTTTACAAAGGCTATAACTGAGGCTCAGAGAGGGACAAACAATTTGCCTAAAGTAACATATCTTGTTAGATGCAGAAACAGGACTGGACTCCAAGGTTTCTTGGCAGCAATTTTGTTGCTCTTTCTACTCTTTCAGGATGCCCCTTAAAACATTATACCAAGATTCTGGATCTGATACTTACTCTATTTCTTCTGAATGACTTTTCAGTGTACTTGTTTGCATATGAGCTGCCTGGTGTTGTGGGACTAGGATGGGAGTCAGTATTCTTAATTGATATGATCGTGGAGACTCTCCTTCCATTAAGAGCTATAAGAAGTTGTCTTTAGATAGCATTTTGCACACACCAAGCCTTTTGCATACCTGGATCCTCATAACACTTTTGGGAAGTGGGCAGGAAGTTCAATATCTTTTTTACAGATAAGGCAATGGAATATCAGAGTAGTTCATTGACTTACTCAAGGTCCACCAGTTAATAGGGAAGTAGTAAAACAGGGTCTAGAATTCAGATCTTCTGATTCCTAGTTCAGTTTTCTTTCCATTAGACTATCCAAGAGCAAAAGTAAGATTATGGGTGAGGGGCAGGAGTAATTTCAAAGGAACCTTTGCCCCTTACAAGACTTATAGATATAAAATATTCAGATTCTGGGAAATATTACCTGCTAAGGGGTATATTCAAAAGTGATTTCTCCATAAGTACATCGTTAGAAGACAATACCTACACATGTCACTGTGCCTACACGTGACCCTGCAATGTTCTTCTTTGATGCCTCATTATTGTACAGATGTAACCCTGGTCTCTACTAGAATACCAAAGGGTCTTTAATTTAGAACTGGAAGGAACCATACAGGCCATCCAATAAAACTCTTTCCTGTTCTCTTCTTCTGGCTATAGAATCTGATTCCTTTAAGTGATTCTCATAGGACATGAGCTTAAGGCCCTTCACCATTCTGTTTCTTCTAGATCCTCTTCAGCATGGAAGTTTAACCTAAGATGTTAAGGAACAAACTGAGACCTGTTCTTTGAAGGCCCACAGAGACAATGAAAGGCAGTATGGTATAATGACTAGAGCCAGAAAGATCTGGATTCAAGTCCCATTTCCAACACATAAGAGCTGTGTGACTGTAGCCTTCACCTTTCAGTAGGTGTCAGACTCACATCATCAGGCACCAGCAAAACTTGAGAGCTCAGGCCTAAATCAGGTGAAAATGTAATTGGGAAATGTTTAACAAAATAAATTAAAATGCAATACAAATTAGAAAATAATAATTTGTAGTTTTTTTAAGTCAATATGTAGCCACAGAGATCTGTCTCTTTTTGAATCTGACACTACTGATTCAGGCAACTCTAAGACTCTAAGTTTCAGAAAAAGGAACCTGAAATAGCAAAGGAATTTTCTTCACCTAGTAGTTCCCTATATTAAAGAACTCTTAGGTCCAATTTTTGTTCCTGTTCTTATCATCGAGGTAAGTAATTGGTAGATCTAGGATTTTAACCTACACTTTCTTGCTCCAAATGCATTTATTTTTCTGCCATATCCTCTGTACAAGCTCTGGAGGGTCCTAACAAGATGGAACACTTCAAGCATGGAGTGAATAAGAGCCTGGGTCCATTGTAGGATGATTAGACCAAGTACACAGAGTAAGGTGGCACCTCTGTCTCTTGTCTACATACTTTTGCATGTCCACTCTCATACCTTCTTCAATTCTATTTACTTAAAGACTAAGTTCAAACTCTGCCTTCTACAGAATCTTTCCTGGTCCCCACTGCTGCTAATGCCTTTCCCTTTAAGGTTACTTCTACCTACTCTGTCTTCTGTGTTCCCATTTATGTGCATGTTGTCTCCTCCATTGCCATGTAAGCTTCTTGAGGGCAGGGACTGTCTTTAGTTTTTCTTTGTATCCTCAACATTCAATACAGGGCTTAGCAAAAAAGTGAGCACTAAATGAATTCTGGCTGACTGATGAAAGCATCAATCAGATAATGATTTCTTATTTTCTTCAGGAAACTCATGAAGACAACTTGATAAATCATGGAATGCTATGCTTTGTTAGCAAAAGAATTACTGAGACCAGTAAAAATGCTATTTGTTTTTTTTTAAAGAAGTACATTGCAAGAGAAACACTATCTGGCTTTTCCTAAAGAGGTGAACTTGCATGGAAGTGTATTGGAGTGACCTGAAATGTTAAGATTTTCTCATAAGATAGACACATTCCATGCCCATTTATTGTTTTCCTGAACAACAATGACTTACCTTGTGTCCTTGAGGCCCTGGCAACCCAGGTGCACCAGGACGTCCCTGGCAAAAAGAACACAGGAAGGAACAAAGTTATGAACAAACAACCAATGAATAAGTATTTCTTGGATATCTGAGATGTGTCTAGTCCTGTGCTAGGTGCTGCAGGAGATAAAAAGGAAGGCATGGTTCAGTTTCTTAAAAACCTCTGAATGCAGTTGGTGAATTAAGACAAAAGCATAGGAAATAATTTAGAAATATATTCCTCTACAATTATCTCCCATTTTACAGTGTATAAATCTTGAATGTACATAGTTATTTGTATGCTGTCTTCCTCATTAAAATGTGAGCTCCTTGAGGGCAGTGTATGTATGTGTATATATAAATATGTAAACACACATGTATATGTATACACATACATGTGTGAATGTATATATGTATATACATATGTATGTGTGTATATGTGTATCTATGTGTGTGTGTATATATGCATGTGTATATGTGCATAGGTATACACAGACACACACACAGAGTCTCCCCAAGTATAGTGCTTGGCAACATTAAGTACTTAATACATGCTTGTTGACTTGACATATTGGTCTAAATCTCTCATGCCCCAACATCTTTTAATTATGTAAACAGTGTAGGGCAGACAAAGAAGCATGAAAATTTGGAGAATGGAATTTGATGGGTTCATCTAATTGAGACAGACTCCCAAGAAGAGATCAGGCTTCAACTGAATCCTGAAGGATCAATAAGATTTAGAGATTCTGAGGGAGGCAGTATTTGTGTCTTTGGTTGACATAGAGGTACTAGGCTGGAATGAGACTGAGCAAAAATGAAAGAGGAAGTCAGATCAGTGAATTATTATGAGCTAGAGAGACCCTTGAGCATAAGGACACAGAGTCATACTTAACTAAGTGTCCATGTTCTGGTCTTTTTGAAGGTAAATCTGCATTTTGTTTTTATTCATGCAGATGTTTATTTCCATATTTTAAATGAACTAATAAGAAAGAACTGTAGAAAACAGAAAAAAGTCATATTCTTAGTGCCCAGACCACACTATTGGCAGATACAACAGACTGTAGAAGCACCAGTGAATGGGACAATTTGCAAATGAAACACAGAGCTGGAAAACTTGATGACACCCAGTGCCAGAGCTCAAGTCCATTCCTAGAGTTGACAGACTCACCCTGCTTTCATTTCTTGACTCTGATTCCTATTTCCTATTTCTTAGATTCCCCTGATTACATACCATGATCTGACCCCCTACCACTGCTTCCATATCTTGCTTTCCTTGTTCTAATTCCTGGGCATGATTTTTGTTCTTCATCATGGGACACATAGTAGTATTCTTGTCTTATAATCTATTCTCTATTTCCCCACACCTCACCCTAAGCCAGCGGTTCTCAACCTGTGGGTCACAACCCCTTTGGGAGTCGAACTACCCTTTGCTTTATTCAACGAAGAAGCTCTCAGAAAGGCATTGCCACTCCCATCACTACTCACTCTCCCTCTCTGTCCTCCCCACTCCCCTGTCAACTTGATCAGCCAATGAGCCATCCTGTGGTGGTGTAGTTGTTTTTATATTGTTATTGGTCCATGATATCTAGCCCTTAGGACCTTCCATTCTCCTGAAACAAGGTCAATCACTCTTCTACCTTTTTGTAATGTTATTTTTTATTGAGGTATCCTTGTAAATGATGTGCCAGAACTTGATGCTAGCTATCTTTGTCATTACACTGATGTGGGCTTTTTGTAGGAAATTTCTGATCACTTATTTCAATGGAAGTGTTCTTTCATCCACCTCCTTACCTCCCCCCCACCCGCAAGAAACAAAACATAACACAACCTTATTGATAACCAGCCTTGTAAGGTTGAATGTGATTATATAACTCAATCATGTGCACCAAACATCCAATTACAAGACTGGGAAATTGCTTCCAGCAAATCCTTATCATGATCATTTCACATGGCTCCCTGTGACACAGAAGCCATGTAAAATCCCACTTACTGGCTCTCCTTCCTTCATTTTCCCAGGTAGCCCAGGTTCTCCAGGAGGACCAGGGTCACCTCTGGGACCAAGTGGTCCTGTTTTTCCTTCTTCACCAGGTTCCCCCTGCAGGTAGCAAAAACATAGGTTCAGGTTTGAGATAACATTCAGAATAAATATGCAATTACATGCCATTAAAATACTGGTTTGTAGGCTTAATAGAGAAACTCAGAATCTTAGTTTTGTAAGGGACCTCAGAAATACCCAATTCAACCACTACATAAAAAATAAATCCACTTTATAATTTATGGAAGGAAAGGTCAACCAATATCTGTTTGAAGACATCCTGCCACAATGACCATTTTTTTAAAGTTTGACTCTGGCTTTTATATCAAGGACATCATGTTACCTGAGAACAGTGAGTTATAGAATCAAATGGAGTGTAGATCCAGTCACGTAGATCTAACATTAACCTTGTGCCTCCTTAACAAGTGGCCACCCAACCTGGGCTTGAACACTGCCAATAACAGAGCACACCTTCTCCCAAGACAATCAGTTTCAAAAAGGATCATCCCTAATTGTAACTGAATTCTTTATATGGAATTAAAATCTACTTCTTAATATCTTATTTTAAACCTGATTTTTATAGCCACACAGAAAGAGAATAATTCCACTACTGACATTCAAAAATGTAAAGATCACTATAGTGTGTTCCTTTTTCTACCCTAAACAGCCTCATTTGCTCCAAATGGCATAATAGGTACTTTCATATGAACTGATCACACTCTAGTTTGCTATAATGTCCCTCTGAAAAATGGTGGCCAGAAGTCAACATGCAGGACGTGGTCTGAATAGAAAAGAGCAGGATATCACCTCATATTTTCTTACACTTTGCTTCCTTTAATGGAGCCTAAAGTTTCACCAATTTTTATTGTTTATTTTTGTCCTGGACCTTTAGACTCATGTCACACCTTAGACTCATATCCAATTTTTTGACCAGTAGACTTTAGATCTTTGGCACATTGACTATCATTAAACAAGGTGAGATCTCTCCCTTCGTGTACCTATATAATTAATTTTTTGAACCTAAATAAAGATTTTCTATCATTGATGCTAAATTACACTGCATTGGCAAAGAGAGAATTTTTTATTATTCTCCTCAAAAATCTTTTTTTATTTAAATAAGAAACAAATATTTTTTACCAGGCGGGGAGTGAACTTTTGAAATCAGAAAGAATTCAGAGAAACTGTCCATGGATACAAATAGAAATCATCCCTTAGCAACACAAAGGTCAAAGGGTGATAGGAAAAATAAAACTCCCAGGAACTATTCATGCTAGTGTCTTCAGCTGTGTCTATGCTCCCATATTATATGTGAAATTATTGATTTTGTATCCAGAGGTCACATTAACAATTGATTTTTGTTCACTGGTAAAAAAAACTCTGCTTAGTTCTAAAAATGATTCTCCCATTGTGGAATTGCAAAGCACTTTGCACTAATCATTCATCCAACAAACACTTAGTGCCTACTATATACAAGGGTCTGTGGTAGGCCGGAACTGTGGGGAAATAACACGATCTGGTCCCTGCCTTAAAGACCTTAAAATCGAATGCATTTCTATTCTAATTAGTATTATATTTATGTATACTTAAGTACCTAAGGTACTAGGCATAAAGTTCAGCAACTAGTCAGTCTTTAGTAATTGTTGTACTTAAGTCAGTTGAATTTGTGCACATATTTTCTCCTGCCTGCTAGATGGTAAGTTTCTTAAGGGTAAAGACAATGAATAATTTATCTTGCTAAGCACTGAACAAATCACTGAACATTTTAAAAGTACATTCATTTGGGGGAATCATGAAGGGAACATCTCCTGAGAATTTGAATTTAACCTTGAAAGATGAGTGAGATTTCAAATCTGTGATGAGACAGTTGATAAGTTGGTTAGCTTTAATGAATGGATTTTTTTTTCCTTTTTCTTTGAAAGTCTTTGTTATGAGCAATGATTCACAGGGTAATGGAAAAAGGGAGGGATATATTTAGAAATCAGTATGATATAAACACAAATGCTATCAATAAAAACAGATCATTTAAAAATAAATAAATAAAATATGATGGAGAGGTTAGACCAGGCTAAGCAAAGAGCACAGGAAAGATGATGTAACGCAAACTTAGAGAAGAGTGAGTCACAGAATTTGGCTGCAGTCTAGAGTACATTCAAGGGAGTGATGAGAGAAAATATAGACTGGTAGTTTGTGCCATGTTATAAAGGCTACTAAACTTTGAGGTTAATAGGAATGCATATAGAATTCTCTTTACTGCAGTTATCTTCAATCGCACTCTCAGACCTTTGAAATGACATATTTGTAAAGGTGTACTGTTGCCTTTGCAAAAGATCCTCCAAGTCCTTGATTTCTATGATTGAGAGTTTAAAGCATACTTTGATGTGCCAATTAATGAGAGTTTCTTGGAATATTAGCATTGGAAAAGGTCTTAGGACTTAAAATGTTAGAACAATGAACATAAAATGTTAGACCCAAGAGGGACATTAGACATTATGTCTTCTAACCCCCCAATTTTAGAGAAAAAAACACTAAGGTTTGTAGCAAAGTGACTTGCTTAAGATCAAATAAATAGCTCACTACTTCTTACCTTTTCTCCTCTCTCTCCAGTTTTTCCTGGTGGACCCATGACTCCAGGTATGCCCTGAAGGAAAAAAAAGATTGTTATAAAAATGCATTTTAAAAATATTCAGGACTGCTGCTTATACATGGCAACCAGACAGATTACAAAAATTCTTTATAGCCTATCAGTATGCCCTGAAGCCTCTGTCAATCTCATCTTTTTAGAGTTGCAGAAAAACTGAAAACTTATGCCAAAGTCAGTAACCAAGTGGAGGAATTGATACTCACAAATGTCATCAACAAAGAGTATAATATCTCCTTTCAAAATGTTATCACCTAATACATTTATTGTCTTAATACTAATTCTAGTTGGTTAGAGCACTCTCATCTTTTCTTATATTGCAGGTCTTTCTAAGGATAACACATTCTTTTTTACTTTCAACATCAAAATAATATTTGCTGGCATTTCCCCCCTTTGTATCTTTCTCTAGAGCCACAGATTCTGATGAGAAATATGCATATAGGTAACTCACTGTGTGATTCTTTTCAGCAGATATCACTTCTCATCTTAGCATCCTCACTTAGAAACTGGGGCTTATGTTACATGAAAGTCTTAAGCATCAAGTGAGTTAAGAGATAAGAAAATACTTAGGAAAAGACAGACATGCTGTGGAAGATATAATAATTTATAGGCTGTATCAACTGTTGGTTAGCTTCACCAATAGAAAATTGGTGAACCTTATAGTAAAAGAATTCCATTATAAGAAGTAAATTGTTCTGATTCCTTCCATACAAGATCATATTGAATTAAATAATTCAAGAAAACCAGTGGACCAGTCAAGAAGATTTGGGTGCCAATATTGATTCTGATGCTAAATAGCTAAGTAAATAGATAAGTCATCTAAACTTATTTTGCTTACAGTTTTTCTTATCAGCAGAATAGGGATAACAATACTTGCACTAAGATATCTCATAAGAATCATACCATTTCTTCCTAAAGTTGTGATTTCATAGATATCAGAAACTTCTAGTAAAGATATTCCAGCTACCAATGAAAATCAGTAAGTTCTCTGCAATTTATAGTCTGAGAAGTGGTGGGTATAGGAAAGAGAGGAATCATAGTATAAAATCATTATGGGGAAGGGTAGGTTGGGGTGGAGGCAGGAGAGGAAAGAAAGGAATCAGAAATAAGTTTGGAGATGAATAGGCACTTTTCTGGAAAGCCTGGGTTGGATGGAATGTCACAGTAAAGATTTGGGGTTCAGCTTGCCAATGTTACCTCCCCAAATGGATAAACGACTTTGTCATTGCTTCCGACTAGAACTTAAGAGTCAGGCTTCCTCACTGATGACCCCAGTGTCTGTTTTTACTAGTTTACAACAGTCAGAGGGAAACTATCCTTGCCATCTGGGAGCTCATGTAAAATACTAGTCATGAACTCCTAGTCAGAATGGCACCAGTCACATCCTGATTTGTAGATTGAGGGGTCTTTGAAGGCTGAGGTTGTCCTGACCAGACATCCAGAAGAGGTCCTAAGTCTCAGGTCAGCCACATGTAAAGCACTTTTTAAAACTTAAGAGGGAAAAGGACTGGACTTTTGATCTGACCAGTATAGAGGATTCCCAGGCTAAAAAAAAATGTTCTCTACCAGAATAGGTCAACACCTTCTCTACAACTTAGTCTTAGAGAGTTGCCTAGAAGAGCAATCTGGGTCTTCTTGACTTCAAGGTAGGCTCTCAAAATATTATATGTCAATTAATACTGCATAATGGCAAAGTTTGCTTCATGGTGAAGAAGACCTCAATTCAAGTAAAAAATGTGACATATATTGACTGGGTGACTGAGAACTCTCTTACCTTTCCATGCCCCAGATAACTACTGAAAAATAATATTTTGTAAGTCCTAAACACTGAATAAATTTGAGTAACTATTATAAGTAATAATAAAATCCTCTAATCCAGAGCCAGAAGTCACTTGAAAATCTTCTTATTAGAGTTCCCTCAATTCACAGGGAAGAAATAGAGGCCCTGAAATAGGTCACAAAGGTAGTAAGTGGCAGAGTCAGATTTAAGCTCAGATCTTATGAGCTGATGTCCAGTGCTTTAACTATGGGACCACAAAGGGAGTGAAACCCAAACTCAATTTAATTTTTCTGACTCCAAGGCTTCTATTCTTTCTTCAAGAAGTGACCAAAGAAAAGAAGAGAAGGAGGTGTTGACTGAGCAGGGCTGGAAAAAAGCAGTGTTTTGAGACTGCGGGACTTAAGACTACAGCGCAAAAGCAACATTGGCTCAGGGGCTAAGTGATTAGTAAGGGTGAAGACTGAAGAATGACTGGATTGATTCAGACTGGAATTTTTACCTGAAGAAGCTGAGGTTTTCAGCAAGGCCCTAGAAGAGAACTTTTATAGTAGTCAGAGAAGGGTAAAATTTTCAAGTTGTTTCCATAATGATTTTATTATGTTAACTCTTCAAAGTGAATTCCAACTCATTAAAGTTTATCTTAATGGGCTTCAAGCAGAGGAAAAAACGCCACCTTAATAAAGCAATTCTAGGCGATTAAAGCTGAAAAAGCCTTTAGAGACCAGTCTAAGTCTGCATGAGTCTGTGGAAAAGAACAGATGAGGTAAAGATTGAATGTCAGAGGTTTGGATACTTTGTACTGGAAATGATTTAATTAAAGTTTTCATCCTTTCCCTCTTCCAACCTATTCCAACGGGTTTAAAAGTTGGGTAATTGCAGGTTTCCTTGCCTGAAAGTTTCCTTTATACTGAGAGAATTTTGAAATTCCAAAGAAAAAGATTTTTAAAAGTACAAGTCAAGAAGATGGAATACATTCTTCCTACGAAATTATGGGATATTTTAAAATATAGAGAAATTACCTTAAAGGTTATCTAGGGCAAACTTCAACCTGATACAGGGATCCACTTAATACACCAGAATAATTAATCCAAACTGTAGCGCTCCTGATTGTAGAATCACCAATATCATCACCACCACTGCTACCAATACTTCCACCATCACCACTAATGGGAAGTAGCATGGCATGTAGGAAAGGACATAGGTTCTTGAGTGCATGGACCTGAGTTCCTACACTGCCTTTTACAATTACCCGTGTGACCTTGGGAAAGTTATTTAACTTTCCTGGGCTTCAGTTTCCTTATCTTCAAAATGAAGGGACTGTCTTAGATGGCACCTCGTTTCTCTTCTAGCTTTAGTTCTATGACCCTGTTAAAAAGTGATTGAAATTTCTGACTCTCAGGCCTATGTTTTTTCTACTACACCAACTAGAGCCTAATTACAGAAAAGCTCTCATCTCTCAGAGGACTAAGTAATCAATCAGGGCAAATAACTCCTCACCGCTGGAGTTAAGTGGAGGATGGGTGACTTCTTTTATAAAATCACTCTATTTTATAATAGAGGGTTCATCATACTTTGGAGGTGGCTTTGGGTTTATAAATGCTATACTATAACACAAGGTCTACTAGGTCATACCAAACTGGAAAGGTTTAGGTTTAATGATGGATTGCATGTCTGTCATCCACTGACCAATCTAGCTCAGTGTGGAAAGACTCATGACTAGAGGTTTGGGAATCAGGAGTAGGAATTCCATGATATTTTTTTTTTGCCAATGTAATTCATGAAGATGAGCTACTAAGACTGGTAAAGGTCACGATCTTCAGTGTCAGTGGAGGGAGAACCAATAAGTTGAAGGATATATGTGTGAATAATGAATGTGTAAACTACTTGCCATTGGAATAGACTGTCGCAATTTTCAAAGCATTTCAGATACATTCTCATAACATGAGAGGCATGTAGGGGCAACTATTTTTCTCACCATTTTAGAGATAAGAATACTATCTGCAAATCTGGAGAGATTAAGTGACCAATAATGCTACAGAACTAAGCACTGGCAAGGCTGGGATTTGCCCAAATCTATTAGCATTTTTTCCATTAAGCTATACTGTCTTCTACTTAGAGACTTCGTTCACCATTGTTTTAGAGGGGTGACTTAGAAGGAGGATATCATGACTTCAGAGATTTTTCTACAAGTAAATGGTCATTATTTTGGTGGGGGTGGGGGAGATATCCAGACCTGTGGTTTCATTAGTACGGGGAATGAATGACTTGCCCAGGACTACACTGTCAACATATGTCAAAGTCTGGACTTAAACCCAGATCTTCTCAATTCTAAAGCCCGCTTTCTGTCCACTCTGTAACACTCTCTCTCTATGCAGTCATAATTAATCCAAATAAAGACATATTTATTGAGTTCCTCCTCTGGGTACTATGCTCCTTTGGCTCACCATTACAATATTCTTGGCCTCAGAACCCATTCAGAATAGTTCACAGCTGTTCTTCAAATAATATTGCTGTTACTGTATACAACATTCTCTTGGTTCTGCTCATTTCACTCGTCTTTATTTCACAAAAGTCTTTCCCGCAAAAACCAAGCAACTGATCACTTCTTATAGCACAGTAGTATTCCATCTCAATTATATACCACAGCTTGTTTAGTCATTCTTCAATTGATGGGCATCTACTCAATTTCCAGTTCTTTGATACCACAAAGAGAGCTGCTACAAATATTTTAGAACATATAAGTTCTTTTCCTTTTCCCCGATCACTTTGGGAAACAGAGATAATAGTGGTAAGGGACAATTAAATTTGTAATCAATTCCTCCTCTCCCAACTTTGGCTACATACCACATTTCCTGGGAGACCACGGGCACCAGGGGGACCTATTGGTCCAGGAGCTCCCTGTTAAAACAAAAACAGAAGACATTCAGATATATCCAACTAACTCAAATTTGGTGTTTCAGTTTTAGAGAAATTTTCTACTCAGAATAACATACCACACTCTGCCAAGTAAAGGTATTTCCATCATATCTAATTCATGCTTCTGCTCTCCATTGGTCCCAACTCTAAAAATAATTATCACTGTGATGATTTTTAGGAGATAGCCAATAAAGTCAACCACAAAAGTCCCAACTCTTTCCTCATAATCCAGTTATAAAAGACCTAGTCTGCCATACTGAGGCACAGGCACTTTATAGGAATAGACCAGTCTGGTTAGCCTGGATGGATCAGGCCAGTAAAAACAATTTAGAGTGACCAAATTTGAGCCTATCTCCATGTAGCCATATAAGGAATTCATGTACCCAGAAGCAGACATGTCCCTTAGGACTGATGTTTTGTTGGTTTGGTACTACTAGTGCAATAGTAAGTATCAGAACCAGCACAAGACACCTTTCCTATGCCAATTCCAAAGAACTTGCCCCACTCTCAGTGATGGCCTGACCTTGCTAAACAAGTGGCTTCCTACTGGTAGTGCTACTGAGAATCTGAGTCAAAGGGTGACCAGGGTATGTATCACAGCAGTGAGGGAGAAGGACATAAGGAAGGGATACTAAGGAATGCAACGATCAAAAACTTTTACCAATGCTGGGCAATGCATATGTTTCCTTCTTTCGTTCCATCCTTCTCTCCTTCCTTCCTTCCTTCCTTCTTTCCTTCCTTCCCTCCCTCCCTCCTTCCTTCATTCCTTTCCTCCTTCCTTCCTTCCTTCCCTCCCTCCCTCTCTCCCTCCCTCCTTCCTTCATTCCTTTCCTCCTTCCTTCCTTCCCTCCCTCCCTCTCTCCCTCCCTCCTTCCTTCCTTCCTTTCTTCCTTCTTTCCTTCCTTCCCTCCCTCCCTCTCTCCCTCCTTCCTTCCCTCCCTCCCTCTCTCCCTCCTTCCTTCCTTCCCTCCTTCCTTCCTCCCTCTGTTCTCTGTCTCTGTCTTTTACATGTCTTACTGACATTTACCTTTATGTCACTGTCATTTCTGGGGGAGTCAGAGGACTCTCACTCCCCTCTAGACTGTACTCTCCCTTGTGACAAAGAAAAACAATTAAGCAAAAATGGCCAATATGCTGAGTACAATGCATGTAACATTCTGCCTTAGGGGTCTCTGCTGTGTACTGCAGAATGAAGGAAGCAGAGCCCATAAAACAAGAGACACAATGACAACAATGTAAGTAGAAAGAAAAATAAAATAAAACTGAGCAATTAGTAATTATGATGGCCAAGATTAGCCCCAGATACGGTGTGAGAAATCAATCTCCTTCCCTTTGTTGCTGAAGGAGGGAGTTCTGGTTGAGAAACATCACCTACATTGTCCCACATAGCTGATGTGTTCAATTTTTTTGCTGAAATGCCTTATTTTTTTCTTTCTTTAAACATTTTTGTCACAAAGGATGTTTTGCTAGGTGGAAAAGGGTGATATATTTGGAAATAATTTTGAGGAATATGGGAGAGTATAGTATGTTTGTGTATGTTTCTCTCTTAGATATCAGTTCAAGGAGCATGGCAGGAAATCTAAGGCTAGGGTATGCTTAGAGGGTCAGACCAATAATATCCACTATTTCTCAAAATTATTTCCAAATATGTCTCCCCTTTTCACCTAGCAAACCATATGCACTATCAGATGTAAATGTAAAGGTCAAAAAGACATGTAAAAGAGAGAGACAGACAGAGAAAAAAGGATGTCAATAGTTTCACAAGACCATAGGATTCAGAGTTGGAAGGGGCCTTAGAGATTATATCATCCAACTCCCTTCATTTTACAGATGAAAACACTAAGGCCCAGTGAGAAGATGTACATTGTTTAAGGTCACAAGGTTGTATCATCTAGTGGCAGCAGCAGCTCCCAAGTCCAGCTTGGTTTGCTCTAGGGGGTGCTTAGAGATGTGTGTGTTTCAAGTTCATCTCACTCAACCAGAGGTAAGGATGTGCTGCTAACCCTGACACCCTCAGTCTACTAAAGGAAATTACAGCATTGCGCTCTGGGTAATGAATCATATTTTTATCCTTTTACGAGGAATTCTGCTTCATGGCAGTTCCTGTGCTATAAATGTCTCCTGTACTTCCTAGGATAGCAGCATGGTACATTAAAAAAAAACAAACAAAACAAAGCACTGTAATTCCAATCACAGGATATGATTTGATCCCAACTCTAATGTTTACTGCTGGTGTGACCTTGGTTAAGGCACTAACACCTCCCTGTCCCCCAGTTTTACTCTCAGTCAAATGATAAGACTAAACTAGAATTTTTTTGTGGTCTCATAACTTGAAATCCTATAATTTTGGCAACCAGAATCTTAGGCTCCGGTCCACGAGTTTTATAGAGTCAATCCTTCCCATTTCTTGGAAGCAAAGTGTTATTCTATGGGGCTCTATTCTCCTTTGTGAGGGTGCAGGACTTTGGAGACCAGTCCTGTATTGATCAATTTACCAGATAATTGATAAGGATTATCTTTGATACTGACTAGGGTTATTTTTGCCTTTTCCAAAGGATTGTGTTTGAGACTTCGTATTCCTGTGTGAAGGGAGGAAGGAATTGAGAAGTGGGTCCAGAATAGATTGTCTCATGCCTTTTGCCTTAGCAGTTGTCATTGAAGTGGGGGTGAGGAGAGGTAGAAGGATAGAATAAGAATGACCCGTGCTGGTTGGCAGTCCTAAAGGACCAATTCTCAATGCAGAAACTAAAGAAAGAATACTACCCAAGGTTTCTGAACTCAGTACTGCTTTTTTTTATCAGATTTAGAATGAGGCATAGTTTTTTACATGAGGCCAATGGGGGAACTTGTTTTGTTTGACTATGAATACTAGTTAAAACATTTCTTTTTCTTTTTCCATTTTTTGGGGGGGAGGGGTTAGAGGGAGAAAATCAATGCTTACCTATTGAAAAAAAATAACAAAATGTTTTAAAAATATTATCTTTCAATTTTGTGAGTAAAATAAGATTTTGCTTTACTCTTTTGAGTTTACTGCCATGCTGGGAACTGACTCTTGCCTAGTCTAATGAACTTGCCCATTTCTCTTAAAATATTGATTTATCTAAGACATATTTTGACCCTCCTTATATTGACAAGTCTCTTATTTAAGTCTTTTGCTACTCTCTTCACATACTGTGAGCCCAAATCTGACCCAGGAGAATAGTCAATGATTCTATCTTTATCTTTACCTTGGAGTATAGATGAAGAAGAAAGGACCTGGTCAAAGAATTAAATGAATCTCCAAGTCACAAAAGGTCTCAGGGGCTACTTAATCAAATCTGTATTTAAACAGGAATCCAGCCTCAACTTGAAGACTTCCAGTGAAGAAAAATCTACTATCTTCCAAGAAGGATCCTTCTTCCATTTTTGCATTGTTATGTTTATTTAAAAAAAAAGATGGGTTTTTTTTTGTGTGTGTGTTTTTTTTTGAGGGGGGGCAGAGTTGTTACTGTTGTTTTCCTATATGCAACATATATCTTCCTCTATGAATTCTCCCCATTGCTCCTAGTTCTGCCCTCCAGGATGAGCAGACTAAATCTATTCCTTCCTCTACATGACCATCTTTAAAATGTTTAAACACAGACCTCATAACCTTCCTACTTTGTCCCTCCCCACCCCTAGGATAAACATCCCCAGTTCTCCAGTTCTAATGATAAATCTTTCTATATTATGGTGTCCGTGTTCATCTCCATTCTGGTTGTTCTTTTCTAGACATATGCTCCAATTTATGTAGATTCCAAATATCTGGTATCCAGAAATGAACTTTATACTTCAAACAACTTCTAGATAGGGCAGAATACAGTGGTACTACCACCTGTCTCATTCCAAACACTGCCTCTCATAATATATCATCTGGTCTCATTAGCTTTTTGGACTTCCATGGGACATCATTGATTCATATGAAGACTACAATCCACCAAACCCTGAAGTACTTTTTTAAAAGAACTGTTGTCTAGTCAAACCTATTCCAGTGGTGGCTGTTGATAAAAATTGCCCTGAAAATCCGTGCATATATATGTGGTTCTGGTGAGTCTATCAGTCAAGGGAACAAACTCTGAAGTCAAAGAATTCCATCCTTTTTCTTCTTCCATGGCAATTAGTTTACTGAGAACTTCAAAGTGATTTAAAGCTCTGGACAACTGCTTTGTACATTAAAACCTCTTGGCACCTGCTGGGCTGAGGCTGCAGGTAGAAAAAGATGCATGCCTATGTACTACTTTTACGAACTATATTTTCAATCAATCATAAGTGCAAGGAAGAGGGCAATTGAGATTGTTTTTTAAAGTCTGAACTTATATAGAGCATCTTTACTTTTTGGATGAGAAGTTGTTGTCTGTCCTTCATTCTTGAAGAGGACCATGACATCATGGAGGTGATGCCATGACATGCAAGTGAACTGGTTTTAAGTGAGCCTTACTTTCTCCTGTGGAACAATCTGGGTCCAGTGTCCAGACAGACATCAGGACAACTGGAGATGGCTTCAGATGTGGTGGAAGACCTTGGCCTTTTAAAGCAGGGCTCAGTTTGACTGAGGCAAAGCCCATTCAGTGATTAAGTCTAGGTTAAAAAAACTGAGGCAAAGAATAGCCCCTTTAACTTAGTACAGAAAAAAAAAATCAAACTGGGAGGGGAAGACTCTCAGGGTTTCTGTATTTACATTCACTCTTAGTCAATCAGGGCCCAAACAATGACCAAGTGGCTATGGCCTGTGACCTATTGTTGATCAATCAGTGAGAGCCAGAGTGATTTGGGTTTAAGGCATTGTCCTTAAAAATCTAGGGGATGGATGGAAGAAAGGAAGGAAGGATGGAAGGAAGAAAAGAAAGATGGAAAGAATGAAGGAAGGAAGGAAAAAAGGAGGGAAGGAAGGAAGGAAGGAAGGAAGGAAGGAAGGAAGGAAGGAAGGAAAGGAAAGGAAATGAGCTGTATTGCCCAACTGGTTAGTTCTAGTTGGGTCCCCAGTGGGGCAGCTCCTGATATTCACAAGGTTGTTTGTCCTTCCTTCTTGAAGAGGACCACAAGTTAATGGAGGTGATGCCATGAAATGTGATTGAATTGGATTTAAGTGAGGGAGGGTTGTGCAAAGTCACCAGTCTCACTTTTTCCCCCGGAATCATCTGGGTCCAGTGGCTAGATGTATATCAGGATGACTGGAGATGGCCCCAGATGAAGTATAAGACCTTGGCCTTTTTTCAGTTGGAAATATGCAGCTGGAACAGCAGTATACTGATGTACTTAGAAACTTGGATGAGAAATGATATGGCAGCTAAGGAAGGGAGCAGACAGATCTATGTTCTACCTAGACCAGAAAGGAGGGTGGTAGTAATGGTAAATCTGTGATGAAACAAACCTGTGTGGTCAATTCCTTTAAATATTGACATGAAGTAATGACTAGTCTGAGAACTTAAGGGCAACTGTCCATTTGATTTCTGCTCAATCCTAAGCAGTTCAATATGTGACTTTATTTACTGATCTCATCCTGCTCTACAGAATTAGCCCAAGAACCAAAATCTGCAATGCAGCTGCTGGCGCATCCCTTCAGCTGTATGCCCTGTTAAGGAGATGCATCAGAGAGGCAATTACTCACAGTGTTTCCAGACTCTCCAGGTCCCCCTCTGGATCCTTCTGGGCCTTGAGCACCCTGGATGGAAACAAAGGGGAACAAGCAAATTAGAAACTACTGAACTCAGCACAACATCTGCGATCCCAGGCAGGCGGCTGCTCTAATCAATTCAAATGAGGGGCTAAAAAGCCAAAGTTATATGTTGGGGGAGGGAAAAGCATCAGAGAAAAGCATAGATTCATAGGATGCTAGAACTGGAAAGGGCTCTAAGAGCATGTATTTTAAGATATTAGAATATAGACTGATGGAACATATAACACAGAATGTTACCATGTCAGGGATGTAAGAATATAGAGTATGGAATGTTAGCATTAAATTATTAATTATTAATTTTGAAATTATTAAATTTGAAAAAGCCTGCTAGGGGGCAGCTAGGTGGCACAGTGAATAGAGAACTGGCCCTGAGTCAGGAAGACCTGAGTTCAAATCAAGCTTCAGACACTAACCATGTGACCTTGGGCAAGTCACTTAACCCCAATTGCTCTGCCTTTCCCCCTCCAAAAAGAAAAAAAAAGAAAAACTCTGCTTTGGTTATCCAATCCAATGCCTCTACAATTATAAATGAGGAAGCCAAGAGTAGGGGTACTGACTTGACCCAAAGGATACAGCTGGTTCTTAATTCAATGTTGTCTAGATAACCCTAGGATCTTGACTCCCAGACTAGGATTCTTTTCACTGTATGATGAAAGGTTTTGATACAAAATAGGTTTTTGTCTTGAGAAGTATACTTCTTATCTCAATGTTTATAATAAAATTAATCTTGCTGAATCTACAAACTAATTATAAAATTTTGTGGGTATAGGCCAGTCATTTCACTTCCTAGATGATTGTCATATAACCATCTAATCAATAAATGGAGGCACTGTATCCTGGGATCGTCAAATGCTTGATCGCCTCCATTTTTTATAACTAATTATTTATATATTGTTCATATGGAGTTTTTAATTGAATCCTGAAATTTCATCGAAGGATCTATGATTAACCACAGAATATTAAACTTGAAGGGGGCATTAAGGAGAAAGGGAAGGAAATAAGCACCTACTATGTGCCTGATACTGTGATAACTTTTTTTTAATAAATATCATCTCATTTGATCCTCACAACAACCCTGGGAGGTACATGTTTTTCTTTATCATCCCCATTTTACAGTTGAGGAAACTAAGGCAGCCAGAGGATAAATGACTTGCCCAGGGTCATACAGTTAGTAAATGTCTAAGTTGGAATTTAAATTCATGTCTTCCTGATATCAGAGAAAGTCTTTTATCCACTGCACCATTAACCTGCCTGAAAGAAAAACTGTCAAAGTTGAAAAAAACCTTAAGACAAGAATATTAGGACACAGAACACCTTAGATATCATTTTATCCCATCTAGTCCCAGTTTTTAAAAAATAACGAAACTCAGGCCCAGATAAGAGCAAATGGTTTATCTAAGGCTTCAAAAATGAAGTATAATGGATCCGACACAGATTTCATCTAAAGGGAATCCTCCTTCCTATGAGAGCCCAAAACATAGGCCAAATTGTATTTACACACAAATGCTTTATAGCTTCCAAATTATCAAAAAAAGAACCCCTAGGCCAACAACAAATTATAGTGAGCTGAGCACCAGATTTGGAGTGTATAATATGGAACAGAATCCTATTGATCTCCCCTTCCTAATGCCTTTTAGAGGGAGATACCTGGAGGACCATATTATCCATAAGGTCTCTTTCTAGCCCCAAATCCGAAGATTTTATTTTCTAAAATTCTATGTCCTACAATTCTCTTCAATTCCAACATTTTAATTAATATTTTATATTCTAAGATACTCTAGTTCTAATGTTCTGCTGATTTGCCTGAGGACACAGCTACATAGAGCAGAGATGAGATTGGGACCAATGTTTCCATTGGGAAAAGGTTCCAGGTGACCCTTCTACTTGACCAAGGAGAATATGTATGAATTATTCATCAAATTGGGGTGCATTGTATGACCACAATTTTTTAAATGGAATTTCTTTTGGAAATATTATAAAGGGCAAAATTTAGAATGCTAAAACTGTTGCCTTATGCTCAGTCAATTAAGCCCCTCTCAGAAGACCTGACTGTGAATACCAGCATGTGAAGCATATTAATTGTTTATGCTTAATGGTTATAGAAGCAGGCTGAATGAGTTATACTTAATGACAGTTATTAAGTCCAGAAAGTGTGTTATTTTATCCATTTATGTCCTTTAGTCCTATTCTACCTAATCCCATTGAAGAAATTAAATGAGCATTTTAGTTAACTCTCAATTATCAATAGTGTGAACTGTTTGCAGCAAATCTCTCATCCCATCCTATTACCTAGTACACATCTGGGTCACCTTTCCCACTCATTATTCAGAAAATGGAAACTAACTTTCATACCAATTTATGCAATACATAATTAGAAAGTACATCAGTGGGAGTGGGAAGATAGATGGGTGAGGGTGGGACATCTGAAAGTTAATCGTATAAACTGGATATTTCATTGTTCTCATGCTAAAAAACATGATGTAAAGCACTGACTGCATAGATTGCAAGTTTTCATGAGGTATATGAAAACATTTTTAAAAGTACAGATCACCAACAGTAATATGAATAACTTATTTTTCTCATATTTGAAGGTATATAAAGCATTTTATATGTATCTGAGCCTCATAACATCCCTGTGGAACAGGTACTACAGGCATTTTACAGATGAGGAAACAGAGGTGAAGAGAGATTACTCTTGTTCACAAAGCTGGCATTTGAACTGAGCCCAAGTGTCCCTAATGTCTCACAAATGACTAAAATGCAGCAGAGAATTATTAAATGTTAGAACTGGAACAAACTTTCATGGTCGCATATTCAAACCTTTTCAAATGAGGAAGTGGAGGCCCAAAGACTTGCTCAAGTTCATGCAGCAGTATTAGTGGCAGAATGCTGAATTTTAGAGCAAGAAGGGACTTCAAAAATCATTCAGCCCTAATATGTTTTGCATGACTACACATGCATAACCTACATCAAATTTCTTGCCTTCTCAATGGGGGAGAGGGGAGAGAAGGGAAGGAGAGAATTTGGAATTCAAAATTTGAAAAAATTAATATTAAAATAGTTTTTACATGTAATTTGGAAGAAACATTGCATTTTTCATTTCAATTCAGTGCACCCCCCCTCATTTTACTGAGGCCCAGAAGAGTTAAATGATTAGACTGAGTTCATATAGTTTGTACCAAGTTACTGCTGGAACCCAGGCCCTCAGGTTCTAGCTCACTGCTCTTTCTACTATACTGAGGGGTATTAGGGAAAAGAATGTACACACGACACACTTTAAATTTGATATGCATTATTAATATTTTATTGATCACTTTCTTAAGTCTGGACAATCAACAAGGAACATCAAGCCCTTATCTACACAGTGTTTGCTGATTTCCTAAATGTTATGCCCATACTAAAAATTTGACAATAAGATCTTGAGAGCTGGTTCAAGCTGCTTCTAGCACATCCCTGATTATACCCCAGCCACCCCATGAGCTTGACAAGTTTCTCAGGTATAGGGATGTGTCTCAGCATCTGTTAATGTTTATAAGATATATAATATCAGACATGCAAATTATTACTATGAATGGAGCTAGAAGATAGAGCAGGATATCTGTTACTTTCTACCGGAAATTCATGACCAACTAAAGATAGTAAAGATTTCACTTACCGGGGGTCCTGGAGGTCCCTTTGGTCCTACTTCACCTGGAAAACCACGTGGTCCCTAAAATCAATTAAATAATCATAGACTCGTCTTGTCAAAGAATTAGAAAATCTCAAAGTTCTTCTAGGCCAACAACCTTACCCCCAAAGTAGGAATCCTATGTATAACAGTCTTGACAAATAGTTCTCCAATCTCAACTTGATAACATCTGATGATGAAGAGCTCACTATGTTATGAGGAACCTATTTCACTTAAGGACAGCTCTCATTGTTGAGAGGTTATAACTTAGGTTGAGCTGAAATCAATTGCCTGTTAATTTCTGTCCAGCTAGATTTGTCATCCAATGGTCAAGCAAAAGCTAATAGTCTAATCCTTTTCCATGACAGTTTTTTTTTTCAGATTTAAAGATGGGCACATAGTCCCCTCTAAGCTTTCTGTTGGTTATAAAACCCCAATTTCTTTAATCAATCTTTCTATTCACCCTCCTCTGAATGTGCTCTAACTTGTCCATTTTTCCTTTAAAATCAAGTGGAAGAAGGGTTAGTCTTGTTTTGTTTGACCCCACAGGGAAAAAGCAGGACCAGTGGGTAGAAAGAAGGTAACTAGTATATTAAGTATATACTATGTGCCTTATAAATATTACCTCATTAATCCTTACAAAGCTGGGAGATGAACGTTATTCTTATCCCTATTTCACAGCTGAAGAAATCGAGGTAGACATAGGCTAAGTGACTTGGCCAGGGTCACTTTACTCTTACTAGGTCACTCACTGTAATGCCAAGCAAAGGCAACTTCCAAGGTTCAGATTACCAGCATAGCAAACCCCATTTATTCAGTGACAGATTAAGGCAAACATTCACAGAACAGAGAAAATCAAAATACAGTGTAACTCATTCATTTAGCAAGTAAGTTCTCAATTCAATCCAGGTACTACTCCACCCCTGAACAGTATATTCATTTAGTCAATCAAAGTCTCTCTTCTCAAATGGAGATTAGTTTCCAATCATAAACAAAGTACATTTATTTGGTCAATCACGGAACACAAAAAAGTCAAAGGTTTCCCACCCCTGGATCACAACTGAATTACAATACTATCCATTAACACCAAACACTTTCTCAAAAGGGGCAAGAGAACACAAAAGTCCATCCACCCTTAAGCTACAACAAGATTAAGATATCATCACAGCAGTCAGTGTCCAAGGAGAGGTCCTGTCTTCATCTTGACCAGAGGCAAGTGCTCAGCAATGGCAGTTCCTGGGGAGGCAAAGCCTAACAAAGACACAACACACATTGCCAGTGTCCTCATCAAGTCACTCTCTGCCTGCAGTACAGTCCCAGAATGCCTGAAAACATCAGCAAGGCCCTCTTCCAGGATTTCTGTAAACATACAACAAGAAAATCCTCCTTCAGGGCTTCTGAACCAACAGCAAGTTTCCAGGACCTCTATAACAGCAACACTGTCCTTCACCAGCAGGTGAATCTGGCAAACCAACATCAAAGCAGACAGACAAAACACCAGCATCACAGCCATGCCTCCTCAGTTCTCGGCAGCTCTGAGTGGCAGTTCTCAAAAGTCCAGGGCAGCTCCAACTGGCCCTCAGCAGTCCACGACACTGCTCTCTAAAAGTCTCTCTGGCCTTCTCTGCTTGGGCTTTCTCTCTGCTTGGGCCTTCCCTCCAAATCCATGGCTCCTCCCAGTTCATCCCTCTCTCTTCACGTCAACAAGTCCATCCCACAAGTGGGATTCACAAGCTCTGGGTTTCAACACCCAATCCAAAAACCAAGCCAACACAGGGGCATCTCCAAATTCCATTACCATTACATTCACCTAGTAAACGTCTGAGGTCAGATTTGAACTAAGGTCTTCCTGACTCCAGACTCAGCATTCTACCACTCTAGAGCTACCCTCTCTAGAAGTCATAGGAGACCAAATTTCAGTTTAATTTAATTTTAAAATGCTGAATAATAATAATTACTCAAAAATTATGAAGGCTGCTTCAGGAGGCAGCAGATTACTCATCACTGAAGGTACTGAAGTAGAAAGTAGATAACCATTTGTTGGAGATATTGAAGAGGAAATAAACTGAATTAAATGACATTTTAGGCCATTTTCACATCTGCATATTATATTTATATCTAGTACTTAGGAAGTTATCTGCCAATGATAAAGTAGAGTAGGAACATCACTTGTCTTGTGTTAATTATCCTTTATGCAATCTAAGATCATTTTTTCTTTCTTTCTTTTTTTTTTTTGGAGCCAGAATCTACTATTGACTCATATTGAGATTTCAGTCTATAGGAAAAATGAAAAAAATCTTACCATTTGAGTAATCTTTGAATGGCTGCTCTCGGACCCTATAAGGCAACTATGTGGTTAAGATTCCCCACTGATTCCACTATCTAAGGAGTTAGTGACTTTTGAGGTAACAGGTACTGAGAAAGTACCTTCTCTACCAAAATCATAATATCCTATTCAGAACTTCTTTGGCCTTAAAACTGCAGCAGATGTCATACTGTTTTCCCATAATCAGGGATATGGGACAGTTGAGTTATAGAAATGCAAAGTAACTGTCAGCAATAGCTCTAAATTTTGATTATGGATAGAAGACAAAATCAGGAAGAATCTAGGCTCCTGGGATGGCATTCAGATTGTCCCTCTATACTATAAAGACAGAGTTGTTGAATGGAAAGTAAGGCATGTTCAAGAACCAGGGGACATCTACTCATGAAAGCACAGAATGGCTTGGGGTAGACTAGTTTTCTTTCTATGTCTGGGCTCTCTTGAGTTTTTTTATGTCACCAGGAAAGTCTTACATATAAGGCTTTACTTTGGATTGCCTGAGACCTTAGGCTCAGAGTCCATCAAAATGGTTGGGGCAGTAATTCTCATGAGTTCCAGGCTCATCAGCAGTAGCATGCTTGAGAACACTTGTGTCCTTTTCTGTTTCCTCAGGCATGCTTGTGACAGAGGTTTCAGGGCCCTGACACAGGTAGCTAGAGGGATATATCTCTTACTTAGAGAAACCATAGCTCATGAAAACAAAACAAAGCAAAACAACCCTAAATGCTCATATAAACATCACGTCATGTACTTCTCACCTCTGTTCACAGTACCATGACAAAGTAGGCAGGCAAGGTAGCAGGGTCTGGCAAAAATAAGCCATCTTTATAGAAATCTGGAATTCCATTGATGGAAGCAATCTCATTTAATTCCACTACTAATCAGCACATGCATCACTGTGCTACAACAGCCCTGAAGTCCCTGATAAGTGTGCATAGCCTTGAGGGAATTGCCTTGTCACTCCAAATACATGCCTACACTAGGTGTTACCCTTCAAAGTGAAAAGACCTCAACAAAGTGACAGCTGGGAACTTGAATGTCTCCATTTGACAAATGTGCTAAAAAGGACTGAAATACTCACAGGTTCCCCATTGATGCCTGGATCTCCTTTCTGTCCTTTCTGCCCAGCTTCTCCCTGGCAAGAGACAAACAAAAGACTGTCATCAGTGACAGTGTCATAGAACACAGAACATTAAAGGTGCATGATCCTTAGTTTCAGAGTCTCGTAGAGGTTTACAGGCAGAAGGGATCATGAAGATTATCTAATTAAGTGAAAATGCTTTTGAATCTAAAGTATGCTACACACAGGTGAGGAGTTGATTACCACGTTCCCTCTGAAGTCATAAGATCATGTTTAGACCTGGGAAAAATAGTCATTAGTTGAAGCTTTCTGTTTTTTTAAATTTTATTTTAGATAAAACAGAAATTAAATAACTTGTCCTAGGTCACATAAATAACACATGGTAGTGGTGACACTTGAATTCAGTGCTCCAACTTCAAATCCCACACTCTTTCCACTGCATTGCACTGTTCCCATCAACACCTCAGGATAGCATGAAAGTAAATGGAATTAAATGAATGGAAAAATCAGAGATAACAAACATTTATTGTACCTCTGCTACATGAAAGCTTTTGGTGCCTATTCTTGAGATATAGGGATTGCTTAAACACAGACACTACTCATTAGAATCTAGCAGCATAATGGAGATAAATACATGTGCATAAGGTAAGATTATACAAGGGAAGGTGAGATAAATAAAGGTGGTGATAGGAGCGAGCATTTATTAAGGGCCTACTATGTATTAGGCACTATTCAAGGAACTTTACAAATAGCATCCCATTTGAGTCTTACAACAACCCTGGGAGATGGATACTATTATTCTCCTTTTACAGTTGAGGAAACTGAGATACAGGTTAAATGACTCATATAAATTATGTCAAATTAATAAATTATTAATTAATTAGCTAGGAAGTATCTGAGGTCAAATTTGAACTCAGGGCTTCTTGACTCCAGGCATCATGCTCTATCTGCTACAGCACCTAGATGCTCTAGATGAATGCAAAGGAGAGACAGAGACAAAGTGCCCTTTCACAAGGTCAGAGCAGTGTGCTATGAGGAAAAGGTTGCTTGGAGGAGGTGGTGCCCAATGTGAGACTTGAAAGAAGGGGGGGCAATTAAGTCAGAAAGGGGTGATAGGAAGGAGTTTTGCAGGAAAGAAAAGTGTGAACAAAATGAATTCAGAGGATAGAATAGGAAAGCAGGTGATAGAACAGTTCAGTTTAGCCATATGTAAGCAGGTGAAAGGGAAAGGTATGACAGAAGACCTTGTATGGCAAAACTGATCATTTTTAAATTATGTGGTGGGAAATTGGGAGCCACTGGTGTTTTTCAAATACAAAAATGCCACAACTGGCACTTATTCAGATATCAGGTACAAGACATCTTGGAAAAGAGAGAGAATAAAAGCAAAAAGGCAAGTGAGGAGATTATTGTATTAGTCCAATCTGTAGATGATAGGAATATTGATGCTCTCAGAGAAAAGGAAGGAGTTGGGGAAGGAGAAGAATTTTAATGGGAGTGGTGATGAGAAGGGAAAGCCTGAGTCTGAGGTACTGGTGGGACAACCAGGTGGAGAGCTCCACCAGATACTTTGACAAATCTCATTTGTATTGGTGGAAAGAATGCCCACACAGATAAAACCACTGGTTTTTGGTGAAACAGTATCTATGTGTTGCAGGGTGCAGCCAGAGTGCTAAGCCAGCACTGATGGTAGGGCTATGGCCAGGGCTTAGAGTTCTTCAAAGTGTCTGAGTCTCAGTGGACTCTGAATCACAGAATCAAAGAATTTGAGAGCTAGAAGGGACCTCAGCAGCCATCTTTCCAACACATGACTGAAAGAAGTCTCTGCTATACCACACACAAGTAGTCTTCTGGCCTCTGTTTAAAGTCTTCCAAGTAGGGGGAGGGGCAACAAGCTCTTTAGGTGGTCCATTCCACATTAGAGGCAACTATTATTGTTATATGTGTGTGTGTGTGTGTTTTAAACATCAAGCCTAAATTTATTTCTTGGCCCCATCTATCCTTTACTACTCATTTTAAGAACAAATAGAGGAAATCTTATCCTTCCACAGGACATTATCATATAATTCAAGACAGTTATGTTCCACCATGTGTCTTCTCTTCAAGTTTAACATACCCGGTATCTTGAATTGACCGTTAATTTTTTCTTGAGGCAACCGGGGTTTAGTGACTTACTAGTCACACACCTAGTAAATGTTTGAGGTTGGATTTGAGATCAGGTCCTCCTGACTCCAGGGCCAGTACATCTTAGGCATTCTTCCAGCTTTGTCTCGTCTCTCTTACCTGCAAATTTAACGTTCATGCCATCTACTGTTTTATCCAAGTCACTAATAAATATGGCAAACAGAACAGGGTCAAGCCCCATTCTCTGGAGCTGTCCATTGGAGCCTGTGTTCCATATTGACAACGACCAATTAGCAACTACTCTTGTATTCTGCCAATCCCAGAAGTTCTGAACTGTATTTTCATCTCTTTGTCCATCTTGTCCACAACAACAGCATATTTAATCAAAAGTCTTGCTAACAATCTGGATGAAATATATCCACAGGATCTCCTTCATGTACTAATTTAATTATCCAGTCAAAATAGCAAATGAGGCTAAGCTGGCCCTACCTTTCTTCATGAAGCTGCTGATTCTTTGTAATCACTGCTGCCTTTTTCATATGCTAGGCAGCTATCTCTTTTTAAAATTTTCTACGAATCTCACTCAAGCTCCGTGGCTTATGACTTGAAGACTCTATTCTCTTTCCTTTTAAGATATCAGGACTTTTGCCCTTCCCCATTTTGTAACTCTCCTGATTTCCATTATCTTTCTAATATCACTGCCACTGGCTCAGCAATCCCATCTGCCAGCTCTTTCAGTAATGAAGGATGGAGTTCATCTGAGCCAGAAGACTTGAATTTATCAAGGACAACTTCATTACCGACCCCTGCTTCCTCTCTATATTCTTACTTTGGCTTAGCAGAAATAAATGTTTGCTATATGCCACTGTGATCAAGTTTTGCTCCATGACTCCTCTTCCCTTGGCCACAGAAGGATGAGGTCTGCACTGTCTAGGGCTCAGCAATGCTCATAACCCTGCAATCACACCTACACAAATAGAAGTGGGGTCACATGGGGTGCAAGAGCAGTCTGACACAGCTAATCTGCTCCAGCCTCGAACACCCACACCCTGCCCACACCTTCTCCCAGGAGCCAGATCTATGTACCTTGACTCAGCTCAGAAACACTTCTGTCTCGCTATCCCTGTTATGATGACTTTTTTTTTTTCTCACACATCTGTGTCTATGCTCTTTGTTTCCTGTGGTTCTGGGTATGTCTCCTGTTACCTGAACCCCTTATCCTCAAGGTCAGAGTAACTCAAACACTTTTTGTCATGTAAAAAGTTGGTACAGTTTTTTGATGACACTTGTTGTGGGGCCCACCAAAGGAATGCATCAGTATGAAATCTAAGCCTCCAAATGAAATGTGTTCACCTTTAAGCACCTACTCTATGCCCTCACTGTGCCTAACACTTGGGAAGAAAAGCCAAAAAATGAAGTAGTCCCTGCCTTCAAAAATCTCTAACACCTTTGTGCATAATTCCCAAAGTCACACACATCTTCTCTGTCCTGTTTTTCCTAGCTCACTCTGTCCAGAACCAGTGCAACAGGGTAAGTAGACTGATTAGAGAATACTGTTCATCTGTGATATACTCCAGGCTTCTTTTTGGGGAGGATTATAAAGAAGAATGAGACCTGGCCTTCTCTATTCTTCAGGTTACAAAGTCCTTCGTAATAGTTCATCCATAGATTCCTGGCTAACTCTTCTCTTCCTACGGTCTTTCTTACCAATGTGAATGATTTATCTCATAGGCCACAAATAATCTTGGATTTTTATCAACTTTAGGCTCAGTATGAGTCAATAATGTGATTGGGAAGTCATAAGAACTAATGTGATCTTATACTGTCATAATAGAAGTAGAGTCCTAAAGGAAACAGGTGGTGGTCTTATAGGATCCATGTCCTAGTCATGGTACATCTGAAGTATTCTGTCTAGTTTTGGGGATCAAATTTTTGTAATGACATGGTTGGGTCTGAACACATGCATAGGAGTGAAATGAAACATAAGCATATAACTTTAGTGTAACAAGACAGGTAGGCTGAGACTGAAGAAGACAGTTATGTTTGGAGGGAGGGTCTGAGTTACTCTTGCTTGGAGATGGCAGTGGAATGAGTCATTAGAGGAGTCTACCCCATACCCCCAGAGGGGACTTGAAAACACACTGTATGAGGAGGATCATTTGAAGGAATGAGAGATGTTTATCCTGGAAAAGAAAACATTGAGGGGAGAGCATGATAACAGTATTCAAGAATTTGAAGCGCTGTCATATGAAATTGGGAATTTTTTGGTTCTAGAGGCAACAATAAGTAGCAAAAGGTAGAAAGTGCAGAAATGATTTTAATTTTGATGTCAGGGAAAAAAACGACAACAAAAATGTTTTTCCCTGACAACCAGCACTGCCCAAAGATAGAATGACCTACTTGTAGGGGTGGTGGGTTCCCTCAGCTTGGAGGGTGGGGTTTGAGAAAAAGCCTGTTCAGCCACTAATCAGGGATATTACTGTCTACTAAAAGACAGTGTTCCTGTCTAGTATGTGTTGGACTATATATGGCTGCTGGCATTCTCTCTAACTCTCAAATTCTAGGGTTATTCTATGGCTACAGGCAAATGACTTAATCTCTCAATGCCTCCATTTCCTCACATCTCAACTGGGGATAATAATGCTTGCCCTTGGATTGCCTACCTCACAGTGTTTTATGGGGAAAGTAGTTTGCATACCTTAATGAGCAGCAGAAAAGTGAATTATTATTGCTGCTGGGTAGCCATGGGACCTCGGTTCAATTTCTCTGAGCCTAATTCCTACTCTATGAAATGTGACACTGACCTCGGCACTCCCCACTCCTCCAGGCTGCTGTGAGGAAAGCATCTGGACAACCTTCAGATGTTCAACAGAACCACAGATGTCCAGAACTCCCAGGCACCTTACTGGTCATCTCTAGTCTGTCACTGGACAGTGGATGAGAAAATCAAGGACCCGAGACTTACAAAAGTGTCTCCTCAATGTGAGTTGCTAATTGGACTCGATGTTCTCTGGGGTTCATTCCATTTCTGGAGCAGCTTGTTCTCTTTGCTCATCTTGTCTTCCTCTTACTCTATTATTAGGCTGGAGATCAGAGGCCCATGAAAAACCAGCAGCTACTGTCGCCATCTTGTGGTGTGTGCTAGCACTTCAGCAATGCAAGGATTTGCAAAGACTGGAGCCAGGAGCAAAGATACTCTGTCTCCTTCATGATTGTGACTTTTCTTAATTATGCTATAGACTTTAAAATTCCTCTAAATCTTTCAGTGTTCCCCACCTACTCTTGATCCACAGGGACTCAGAAAGTGCACACTGAAGAAGAGCATTAATGAAGTCAACCAGAATAACACTTTAGGAAACCATAAACACAAACACATGTTGCTTTGGCAACCAAGGCTGCCCCAGGGAGTGCAGCTTGGAATATTGCAATGAATCTTTTTTATAGGCACTCCTTTTTCTTTCTTTATTGCAAAGAGATTTTAATGCACAGACAGAGGCAAAGCCCATCATCTGCTCAGAAAAAGCCCATTCCATTTTGACATAGGATGGCAGCCAACCAAACCAAGTGTCAGATGTGATGGGATCTACCAGGGTTCTTCACTAATGAGCTTGACCCCCATACCAAGGTCAATCTGAGAAATGGAGCACCATGGCATTCTTTACCTTTGAGGGCATTTCTCAGATTATTTCTAATGATACTAATAGTAGACTTGAATACATGATATATGTTTTAAATATCATCAAGCAAGGCTATAAATATTTACATGCATTAGAAGAAAGCCTCTTGAAGGCGCAGGGGCAATATTGCTTTTTTATTTTTAACTAAAACAGTTAGCACTATGCCTGGAAAACAGCACTTAATAAATGATTTTTAATTCACAGGGTGTTAGAGATAAGAGGGTACTTGAAATTTTAATGTATATCATACATTAAGGTTTACCCAGCACTTTACATGCATTATTATCTGAGCTTCATAAAAACCGTCTAGGTATGTATTACAGGTATTAGTCTCACTAAGAAAGAAACTGAAGCTGAGGGTGGGGGAATTGCCTGCTCTTTCTTTCTTTCTTCTTTCCTTCCTTTCTTTCCTTCTTTTTTTTTTTTTTTTTTTTTTTTGCTTTTTGGAGGGTGGAAGGCAGGGCAATTGGGGTTAAGTGCCCCAAGGTCACACGGCTAGTTTTTGTGTTGTGTCCAAGGTTGGATTTGAACTCAGGTCCTCCTGACTCCAGGGCCGGTGCTCCGTTCACTGTGCCACCTAGCCCCCCCTAAGTTGCCCTTTCATACGCTCAATAGTTGTCATAAATAGGATCTGAACTTGGGATTCTCCTGACACAAGTCTACCACACTTTGCACTACATCATGATGATTTCTTGTTCTTTTTTTCCAGCAAAGAATAAAAGGGAAGGCCTTAGACCTCAGAATGTTAAAACAATATAAAAAAGTTTGACCTGGAACGAATGTTAGAGGTTTTTCACTTCCTTCAGAGATGTTAAGTAATTTGCCCAAGATCACAAAACCAAGTTAGGACTAGAAACCAAGCATTTGATGACCCATTTTGATGTAATTTCCACTATACTACAATATATGGCCCCTTAAATATTTCATTGAATCATAATATCTTAGCATTGAGAGGGACATTAGAGATGGTTTGATCATCTCATTGAACAGATGATGAATAATCACACAGTATCCAAACTGGAATTAGAGGCCACCTAGTCCAACCTAGACTGAGACTAAATGAACTAATAAGTGTCTGTTTGTCATGAATATCTCTTGCAATGGGAAACCCACAACATACTGCCTTATCTCATTTCATCATTAGATATTTTTAATTCTTAGGAAGCTTCTCCTAAAGAATGTTTAAATTTGTTCTTCTGTAATTTCCACTCATTGCTTCTAGGTCTGCCCTCTGGCGAAGTTACAAAAACTTCCCTCGGATTTATTTGGTATATGCATATGTATGCATGTGCTGTTTACCTTAATAGAATGTAAACTCTTTCAGGAGAGGTGCAATTTAGTTCTGTGTTTCTATCTCCAAAACCTCCCGTGGTGACTGGTACATAGTAATGTACCAGATAAATGAGAAATGCTACCTTGATGCTATCACACTACCATGATAAATGCTATTATTAAAAGCACTAAGAATTCTCTTTGTTGCCTTGGGAGGAGGTCCACTCCCCTTGGATAGGACTTTTAAAATAAAGGTTCAATGACAACTTATAAAGTGTATTGTAGTTGGACGTCTTTATATATACATGTAGGCAGCTTGATGGTTAAGCAGATGGAGCACTGGGCTTGGAATGACAAAAACTCATCTTCCTCAGCTTAAATCTGACCTCATACCCTTACTAGCTATGTAACCCTGGAGAAGTCACTTGATCCTGTTTGCTTCGATTTCTTTCCTTTTTTTTTTTAGAGGGGGGAGGGCAGGGCGATTGGGGTTAAGTGATTTGCCCAAGGTCACACAGCTAGTAAGTGTTAAGTATCTGAGGCCAGATTTGAACTTAGGTACTCCTGACTCCAGGGCTGGTGCTCTATTCACTGCAGAACACCTAGCCACCCCTTCTTCTGTTTCTTTAGCTGGAAAATGAGCTGGAGAAAGAAATTGCAAACCACTCTAGTATCTTTGCCAAGAAAACCCAAAATCAGGTCACAGAGAGTCAGATATGACTGAAAAATGACTAAGGCACAAAAATCTGTCTTATCTATATTTTACTATTGTCTAGACCAATTCTCTCCCAATTTTCACACCAATAGATTTTATTAAAATGTTATTATTAAACACATAAGCTTTACCTACAGCATTCCCCTTAAGTTCTAGTTTATAAACCTTGTCAAAAAACTAAATGAGGTTGGTTTGGTTTGGCATGACTCGTTCTTGACAAATTCATGTTGGCTCCTTGTGATCACAGCTTCCTTTTCTGTAGTAGGTTTACTAACCATCCTATCATTTCTCTAGAAATCAAAGTCAAATTCACTGATCTAAAATCTATGTTTTCTATTCCCTTCTCTCTCTTTCTTTTGTGGCAGGGGGAGGGTGGTGGTGGTAAATCAAGACACTTCCTTTCTAGTCCAGTGGTATGCAAAACATTGCCCCACAGTCTTTGAGAAAACACTAACATGGGTCAGAAATAGCATCTGTTAGTTCTTTGACTAGGCTGGGTTGCTGTTCATCTGGGATTGGTGACTAGCTTATGAAGGGCAGTTAAGGACATACTTATTATGTCGCTCTATATTCTGCATTTCAATCCCCTATTATTAGTTACTTGGTTCTGTTCTTCCTAGTTTAAAAGATTGCCTACTTGGCAGGAACAAAAACCCAAACAAGTAGCATAATAACTGAGGAGCTATTTTCTCTCCATAGAATAACAGATAAAGTGATACACTCAAAGTCAGGAAGACCTGGGTTCAAATCTTACCTGTTACAATGATTAGCTGCATGACCTTGGGCATAGCATTTAACCTCATGGAGTCTCTGTTTCCTTTTCTATAAGATGGGGATAATACTCAGAGCAGCACCTACTGCACAGGATTACTAGGAATCTCAAATGAGGTATATGAAGTGCTTCACAAACTAAAAAGTCAACTGTTTTCATCATTGTCCTGTCTAACTTGGCCAAAGTCCTATCTCTTTTTTTTACATTTTGAAATTGCTTTTAAAAACATCAACCTGCTTTATTTTTAGCTTTCCCGATCAAATTCAGTTCATCCTGAACCACAGTATTCCTGGAACAATTTTCAGATGATTATGCAATTGTTTCATCTTTATCCACAGGTGCCTTCATTTATTTCCATCTCCTGAATGTATCTGTATGTGTGTATGCGTGTGTGTCTGTATACACACATATCCATATATATATGTATGTCTATGTATTTTTGAACAATATGTTTGCTGATAAGTTCCCGTGTATTCACATCACTATTTCTAGATAACCCAATTTTCTTCCTCAAGAATTGTCCCTTTTTTGTCTTTGGAATTTCATTCTGGAGATATTTCTTTTCCTTCTCATTTAATTTACTTTGTAAAATGTTAGTATATGGGATCTTTCCCACCTATTTATTTCTCAGAACCCTTAAAAAAATGCTCTATCCTAAAGCCTATGGTCTATGTCAGACTACACCCATCTTTCCTTTTTTTTTCTTTATCACAAATTCTAAATTGACATCTAAGGTCTCTTCAAAATCTAAATCCTAAGATATAATTTTGCCACTGATTCCAGGATGATAAGGTCAAAGGTTTACTCTTTCTTCTTCCAGAGAAACCTCATTTTCCCTTATTTTTTCTTGATGCCTAGTTTGTTTGTTTGTTTGTTTGTTTTTGGGGGGGGGGTCATTCTCTTTCCAAAGTAATTTCAAATTACCACTACCTCACTGGCAAAAGGTTCTCTTTATGGATGCTATCACCTTTCAATCTCTATATAACCATCTTCTATTCCTTATCTCAGAGCCTCATTTTCTACCTTTTTTCAAGGTGACACCAAATCATACCTCCATCTAGCTCCCAAATGCTTGAAATTAGCTAAGAAAATGGCCCCCTGAGCTAAGTACAATCTAAGGTCATCTTCACAAAGTCCAGGAGAAAAGACATGCACCACTGCAAGCTTGTCAGTGTGTAAACAACGAATCAACATATTTTACTTACCGGGATGTGAGGATGTGGAGTGAATACAGATGTCTGAAATAGAAATCAAGGGAAAAATGGAGAGAAATAATTGATGAATAAAAATCACTTACTCATTTTTAACATCTGATCCTCCAATTGTTATAACAACTCTCTACAGGAGGAAACTGAAGCTTGGGGTGGGTGGAATATTTCTAGTAGAAGATGTATGTATAAATGCATACATATAAATATACATGTATACATATACATATAAATATATGTGTATGCACATATGCACATACAATATTTCCTGAAGATGTGTATAGATATGAATATATTCACATAAAGTATAGATGGATATAGACATAGACAGATGGATAGATATAAGGATATATATATATATATATATATATATATATACATACACACAGATACATGTATATTTAGATAGATATGGATATATTTATATAAATTATATATATATGTGTGTGTGTGTGTGTGTGTGTGTGTGTGTGTGTGTGTGTGTATGTATGTATGAGGTAGAGACAAAAGCCAACCCATAGTCTTCCGATGGCAGGTTATGATCGTTTTTTAAATTATATTCTACTGCTTATAGTTGTGTCTTGTCTAAGCTATGTTGTTCCTCTAGTTCCCAACACAGGGCTCTCCATATCATGGGTAAGAAATTGTTTTTTTAATGAATCAAAAAACCTTGGATTCTAATTAATGGAAAGAAAAAAGAATACCAGTGCTCAAGAATTATTTGTTGAACTTTGACCCTAAACTACAACCCCAAACCCAAAGAGACAAAGATGATATAGGAAGCAATAATATGCGCTAGGCTCAGAGTCTGCAGCCCTAGGTCTGTGTCCCGTCTCTACCATTGTTTTCAATGTGTGAACTTAACCAATTCATTTAATCTCTTTTTAACTAATTTTTCTCATTCATCAAACAGGGAAAATAATGATTGCATAAATATATTTACATCAATTACACAGATGGGGTCCACGCAAATTAGAAGTTATCAAGTGACCAAATAGTAAGATATCTGTAAGAAGGGAGGCATTCATGTGCCATGAAAATTCATGGATATGGTAACTATCCTTCTCCCTCTCCAAAAAACGACTGGAGAAATGTCAAGAACTACTTGCCCATGTATCTGCTTTTTCACCACTAAAAAAACCTTTGTGAAAATAATTGATACATGGAGAGAGGACGTCTTTGATCTGGCTCTGTGAAAAATTATGATAAGATTTTCATAAATGATAATAGTAGAACATGGTTTTCTAGTCAGACCATTGGCTGAAAGGTTCAGAAGCTGTATGGGATAGCACTGTGTGCGAAGGAGAGTCTCCTCATCTATGACTGCAGATGCACCAAAGGATAAAGAAATGTTCAGTGAAGAATTATCTACCTCAAGGGGCTGTTAGGATCAAATGAGATAATGGATGTAAAGTGCTGGGTAAACTGCAAAAAGCTATTCAAATGCCAGCTCTTCTCATTATATTGCTACTATCCCATGAAACAGCTTCCTCACAAACACTATTTCCAACACCTTTCTTGATGGGTTAGGTGTAAGAACAACTATTCTTAGCACCTTGACAACTAAAGAGACAAGTCTCAAGTCTCTGATTCCAAAGTCTCAGTGTGATGTTGTGGAAAGAACTCTAAAATCATAACAGTCATAACAATCATAATAATAATCAAATAGCATTTATATAGCACTTGATAAAAGCCCGACACTGTGCTAACTGTTTTGCAATTAGTACTTTAAGGTTTGCAAAACAACTTTTTTTTTTTGCAAAACAAATATTATCTCATGTGATCACAACAACTCTGGGAAATAGTTGCTATTATTTCCTACATATTAGAGATGAGGAAACTGAGGCTGACAGCTAAAGTGATTTACCCAGGGTCACAAAGCAAATGGATGTCTGAGGCAGGATTTGAACTAAGATATTCTTGACTCCAGGTCCTACACCGTATTGTATTACCTAAACCTGGGTTTGAATATAGCCTGAATAATTTACTATCATGTGAGATTATGGACAAGTCATTTGAAAGCTCAAAACCTGTTCTTCATATTTAAATAAGGGGCAATAAAACTTGCTTTCCCTAACTTAGAATTGCTGTAAATAAAGTACTTCCCTCAATGTTTCTGAATTACTTTTCTTTATGCATATTTTCCCTTCACTAAAATATGATATTGTTTATAAAAATCAATACACAATGATCAGTTCATAGCCTCTCCTTTGAAAAATGTGTGGACCACTAGAACCAATACCTGTGGGAGTGGCAAGTGGTAAAGGGTACAGAGAGCAGGTTTGGGGAGTAAAACCTGATGCTGAGATCTTGTCTCTTCTTGTCAATTTGGATATGACAAACAAAAATATTTATTTTCTTCAGGTATACAAGACATTGTTTAGATTTAACGAACTAAAAACAAAAAATAAAATTCCCCTTGGATGGAGGGAAACAAAAGGGGGAGGAAGGGAAGACAGAAGAGAAATGGGAGGAAGACACACAAGGGGGATGAGGAGGAAGGATGAGAAAGAAAAAGGGAGAAAAAGAAGAGGAGGCTAGAAAGGGAATATAGAAGAAAAAGGGCAGAGGAGGATAAGATAGATAAGGAGGAAGAAAGAAAAAAAAAGAAAGAAAAAGAGAAAAAAATAGAAATCATTATAACCAAAGAATCCAGAATTGGCAAGGACTTCAGAGGTCATCTACTCCAATCCACATCTAACCAAGAATCTCTTCTCCAACATCAATAGCATATAGTCATCTAGCCTTGGTTCAAGATGGCCAATGGGAAGGAAAATACTACAGTGTCTTCCAAGACAGGACGTTTCACTATGGGAATTGTCTTGTTAGGAGAACATTTTTTTCCTTTATACTGTACTAAAAACTCTCAGCCAATCTACTTATTGTACTTAGTTCTGCCCTATTAGACCAAGCAGTGTAATTTTTTTCTACATAACAACCCTTCAGATACCGGCAGACAATTATCAGGTCCCTGCCACATTATCTCTTCTTAAGTTAAATGCCTGGATTCCTTTCACTGATTCTCATACAACGTAATACTGAGGAGTGCTCAGCTTCCTCCTTGTGTCTTCTGGATACTCCAGCTTATAAACGTCCTTTTTTAAATGTACACTGATTGAAAAGTATACTGTGTATACACAGAGTAAAAAAACAAAATAAAACCACTGTGATTTGACTATGGGAAAGCACAGTAGAAAAATAATTTCCCTAATTCTGCACATCACTTTTTTAAAAAATGAAACATAGGAAAAGGAGGAGAAGGTTAAAAAAGGGTAGGGAAGGAGAAGCAGTTAACAAACGGACAGCCTAGTGCTATATTGGTATATCTGATAAGCTAAAAAAAATTCAAAGTGGTCCTCCAGTGAGTTGGGTTGATTTTCAGTCTGAGATGGAAAGACTCTCAGAGGGGAAGAAGTCATGGAGAAACTGTGAACTTCAATGATGAAGGCAGTACCCATGCCAATAAAATAACTGTCATCAAAGTAGCAGGGTAAGAAAAAATAATTTACATTTATAGAGCACTGTATAAAGTTTATAAGGACCTTTTGAATTTCTCATCTGATCTTGGAAGTAACACTGTGAGAGGAACAGGACACAAATTATAACCTCTATTTTATAGAGGAGGGAAGTAAGCCTCAGAAAGGTCAAAGGCTTGTACCAAATCTCACAACTGGAAAGTATTAGAGCTGGGAATGAAAGAAAGGAAAAGACTGAGCTATTTCTGGATCTGATCTTTTAGATATTCTAGAGATTAATTTTTCCTTTTTTCTTTTCTATTTCTTTCTCTTTTCTCCTTCCTTTGTTCCTCCCTTCACTGTGCTCCTTCTTCTTTCCTTTCTTCCTTCTCTTCTCCCTTACTCTCCTCCTTTTGTCTTTCTTTCCTTTTTTACTGTGTTCTTCCTTCCTTTTCTCCCTCCCTTCCTTTCTTTTTTCCAACTTCCTTCCTTCCTTCCTTGTGTGATAAGATTTAGAACCTGAAGTGGTTTTAAAAGATATATGACCTAACATCTTCATTTTAATTATCAGGAAACTGGGATCCATGGAGATCAAGTGACTTCTCTAAGAAGTAGAGTCAGGATTTGAACCTGGGTCCTACAACTGCACTCTTTTCATTGTATAATGTTGTCGCTATTCTTTCCTCTTCATTACTTTCCATCTTGGCAATGCACAATTACAGTCTGTTAACACATTCTCAAAAGACACTACTTTCCCAGTTGTATGGTAATTTATAATAATGCAACTTAACTAACATTTGCTAAGTGATCCTTCTAGATGTCTTGTGGGAGAGCTAAGTCCTGTTATTAGTGCAATATATCAAAGTCAGGGAAGATAGAGCAGAATGATTAGCCTACTTTGCCAAAAGCTGCACAGCAAGATTCTGAGCCAGGCTCCAGTTATAAAATGCTTTCGCAGACTGGCAGGATTTTATTGTTGGAAGGGACCTCTGAATAGGAACCTGGTCTACAACATGCCCAGCAACTGAGAAGGGAATAAGAATTTGCTAAGTGTTCCTACTGTGTGCTAAGTGCTTTCACAAATATTCTCACACTTGATCTCCACAAGAATCCTGAGAGTGCTACTATTATCCCCATTTTGCAGTTGTGCAAACTGAGACAAATAGAAACTAAGGGCCTAGCACCAGGTCATACAGCTGGTAAGCTGCTGAGGCCAAATTTGAACTCAGGGATTTAAATTCCTGACTCTAGTCTCGATGCTCTGTCCTCTGAGCCAACAGCTAACTCTGGTCTTCAGGTCTCCATTTGAAGATCTCTAGTAACGGGAAACTCATTGATTATTAAGCAATACATTCTATGTCTGGACAGTTAAGGTTGTTATAAAAGTTTTTCCTCATATCCAGATAAATTCTACAATGCAAATAAGAACTCTTATTTCAATGGTTCTTCCCATTGAATCATACTGCTTCCTGGGTATAAAGTAGCCAAGAGGTATCCCTGCAAAAAATACATGGTTTAAATTGAGTGAGGAGAATTGAAGTACCAGCAACAGAGGGTCTATTATTTCCTTATGTCAGAACTGCCCCTTACTGGCATTTCTTATGCAATGTTAGACATTTCCTGATTGTGTGGACTTGGCATTACGCTGCATGGTTGGGTCTGATTAAATATTGGGAAAACTAGAAGGCTGATTGATGTCTGTTCCTAGTGAACATCTAAGAACCCTTCTAATGATGAGAGGACTTTGATAGAGTGTTCCCTGCTTAGAGACAACATAGCATGGAAACAGAAATCAACAGGATTTAAAATCGGGGAAACTGAGTTTGAGCCCAGATTTATTACTCAATTCAGGCTATGTCTTAAATTGCCTCCCATCTACTCTGGATCCATCTTGTACCCATTTCAATATATATTGCCTTTACCATTATAATGTAAGCTCCCTGAGGGCAGTGATTTATTTACTTTCTTTTTGGATGACCAGCACCCATAACAGTCCCTAAACATATTAGATACTTAATACATGCTTGTTGACTGACTTTGGGAAAGTTCCAACCTCTTTTAACCTAACTTTCCTTATCTTTAAAATAAATAGTTGGGACTTGATGCTGTCTAAAGTTCTGCCTAGTTCTAACCCTTTCAGTTCTGCATTTTATAGACAAATCTGTTTGGAACAAAAAAATAAACCCTAACATAAATGAGGCAACTAGAAAACCAACTCAGTGTGTGACCTTGGACAGGTCACTTTTTCTCTCTTGACCTTAATTTTTCTCTTCTGCAAAATGACATCAGATCATATAATTACTAAGCTCCTTTTCAGTATTATCATTCTATCTTCTAATATCCTGTAATAGTAGCATAGAATCATAAATTTAAAGCTAGAAGGGTCCACAGAGACAATCTAGTCCACTCTCTTCATTTAGAGATAAGGAAACTGAGGCTCAGAGAGGTTGGCAAACTTTCCTTAAGTCATACAGGTACTAAATGACAGAGCTGGGATCTAAAAGCAGTTCCTTGATTCCAAATCCAATTTGTTTTTTGTTGGTCTGTTTTATTTTTCTCTTCCCTATGGTATGCTGCTTTCTAACATTCTGTGTTCTAAGGTCCTTCTCAGTTTTAATGTCCCATGATAATATAAGAAAATGAATCTTTATTGAGCAAGCATCTAGTATATGCACAGAACAGTGTTAGATGCTATGGAAGGATACAAGTAGAAGACCTGGTCTATAACATATTTCAGGAACTTATAATATATGTGGAAAGATAAGACTCAAATGCAGAAACCTATCACAGGAAAAATATGTCTAGATTAAGGCATAAGGGAAGGTGATTAATTCAAAACATTACTTGTTAAGTGCAACAGAAAGGAAATTAAGTGAGAGACCGTACGGCACATGTAATAAAAACTGGAAAGAGTTCAGAAAAGAGAAGGAATTTGGTGCCACATAACTTACTGTTCCAGGGAAGCCAGGAGGACCAGG
Organism: Pseudochirops corinnae; assembly: GCA_028646515.1. NCBI lineage: Eukaryota > Metazoa > Chordata > Mammalia > Diprotodontia > Pseudocheiridae > Pseudochirops > Pseudochirops corinnae. The sequence continues at coordinate 281,495,097 of CM053587.1, forward strand.
GGGACCAGCAGCACCAGCTTCACCCTGAAGAAAAAAGAGAATGAAACCATCATTCATACAGTAAAACTTACATTAAGTGGTTAATATGTACAGAGTGGTTTACTCTTGTTAGCAATGTTCATAAAATTTATGGAAGACATGGCTATGGCCACTGGAGAACTTGTATTTTAGTTGGGGGACAAGACATTCACACACGGAAATAAGTGTAATTCATGATATTACATGACAAACACATTAGAAAATTTGAAAAAAAAATGTTATGTGAGGTCTGAAGTAAAAAAGAGCAATACCAGATGAGGGATTTGGAAAGTCTTTGTGGAGAAGGCTGCATCTGAGATGAACTTTAAACAAGAGTAAGGAATTCAGTGGGTCAAAGGAGAAAGGGAGTATATGTTAGGAAAGGGGAAGAGTATGAGCAAATGGGCATGTACATTTGAGAACATAATGCAAAGGGCATTGAGGTGGGAGATGGGGAAGGGAATGATTATGAGCATGAACTCCTTGACTTGATGGACCATGTTTTTGCCTTTCTTTGTGTCCTCAGACCTTAGAACAGTTCCAGGCATACACTTGATAAATGTTGTTGACTTTCCCCAACTGATAAATGGTCAAAGGATATGAACAAGCAATTTTCAGAGGAAGAAATTAAAGTTATCTATTGTCATATGAAAAAATGCTCTAAGTCACTATTGATTAGAGAAATGCAAATCAAAACAACTCTGAGGTACCAAAACACACCTATCAGATTGGTTAACATGACAAAACAGGAAAATGATAAATGTTGGAGAAGACATGAGAAAATTGAAACATGAATTTGTTGTTGGTCAAGTTGTGAACTAATCCAACTATTTTGTAGAATAATTCTGAACTATGTCCAAATTATAAAAACGTGCATACCATATGACTTAGCAATATTACCTCTACAGCTGTATCCCAAAAAGATCATAAAAAATGAGAAAAGGACCTACATGTACAAAAATATTTATAGCAGCTCTCTCTGTAGTGGCAAAGAATTGAAAATGGAGGGGATGCCCATCAACTGAGGAATGACTGAACGAGTTGTGGTATATAATGTCATGGAATACTATTGTGCTATAAGAAATGATGAACAGGTAGACTTCAGAAAAACATGGAAAGACTTATATGAACTGATGCTGAGTGAAGTGAGCAAAACCAGGAGAACATTGTGCACAATAATAAGCCACAGTATGTGATGACTGACTTTGATAGACTTAGTCCTTCTCAGAAATGCAAGGACCTAAAACAATTCCAAAGGACTCATGATGGAAAATGCCATCCATGTCCAGAGAAAGAACTATGAAGTCTGAACGCAGAGTGAAGCAGACTATTTTCTTCTTTTGTTTTGTTTTTCATTCTCATTTGTTCCTCCCATTTGTTCAAATTCTTCTATACAATGTCACTAATGTAGAGCCTGTATCTGATCACATGCCATCCTGGGGAGGGGGGAGAGGGACAGAGGGGTAGAAAACTTAAAACTTATGGAAGTGAATGTAGAAAAGTAAAAATAAATTAACTTAAAAAGAAATGCTGTTGACTGAATCTAGTTTAGTTGGGGCACAGGGTATACAAGATAATGTGAAATAACACCAGAAAGGTTTGGATTATTAGACAGAAGTATAAAGGACTTTCACTATATGACTTGATCACTAAATAAGAAAGAATATTTAGCCACAGGTAATGGAGGGAGAGAAGACTGATTGGAGAAGAGATGCAGAATATTTCTTACAGGAACCATGGAATAATATTGGTGACTGATAATGAGGGTTTATACTAGGGTGCTGTCAATAGGAATTTTAAAAAAGTTTGATCATGAGGGTTTCGGTTAGTTCTACAGTTAAACAACATTTCACATGCAAAATGGAACACAAATTTATATGCTGTGAATCAGCTACACACTCTGGTTATGTTAATATTTGTCCTTGGAAAGAGAGTTAACTCCCAGTAAATGAATGTAACACAATGGGCTGGCTAGGCAAGGTTTACAGATCTTGTTTAGGCAGCAGGCTCTGAGCAGGTGGGAAACACACCCCATGTGCCCAGCTCACTCTGTGCCCATTTATATCCAAAGGGAAGCACCTTTCTTTAGTCAAAGTTGAATTTTAGAATTTTCCTGCAGGTACCAGCAACTTAAGGGAAGCAGTGAAAGATGGTTTATTATCCTAAGCTTTTGAGTGTTAGAAATGAGTTTTCTATCTGAAATGATGTTTTTGAAAAGTCCATGAGTATGAAGCATTCTAAAGCTTGGTTTGTGAAAGTTCCCTTTCCTATGTCACCATGAATTTTTAGACCACATTCTTTCCAAAGGGCATCCCTCTATAAAGGAGGAAGGGAACTGAATGAGAGGGGAATGTGAGAAAAGAGAGAGGTAGGAACTGGGAGGAAATGAGAGGATGAGACAAGAGAGGCAGAAAGATACAGAGAACTGAAGGGGATGGAGAAAGAATGAGAGATCAAAAGGCAGGGAACAAGCAGAAAGAAAAGAAACAGGAAGAAAGTAAAAGCAAGGAGATGCTGAGAGGTGCAGAAAAGTGAAGACAAGAGAAAGAGGAAAGAAAAAGAAGATAGAAACAGAATGATAAAAGGATAGAGGGAAAAAAAGATAAAAAGACAGAGAATATGAAAAGTACAGCAAGAAAAAGAGGAGATGGATAAACAAAGGTGGAGAAAAGTGAAAAAAGTGGCAGAGAGTAACAGTGGTTAGAGAAAAAAGAGGAGAGAAAAGGATGGTCAAGGAGGAAGAAACACAAACAAAAAGGGAAAAGAGATCAGGAAATAGTGATAGAGGTAGAGACAAAAAAAGTATGAGGAGAGAGAAAGAAGGGTGGGCAAAGGAGGGAAAGCAAGCGTAATCAAAGCAAACTTAAGACTGAAATAAGTGGCACAGGGTTCAGAGGAGAAAGATTAACTCCATCTCACTGATTCCTGTCCTGGTCGGACCACATTGGTTATTCTTGCTCTGAGGGGAGGAAAGTTGGTGTTGGGGTCAAAATTTTAGGAAGTTGGACAGAACTGGAGAAGGGTGAGCTATATGGGAGGAGGACTAAACATCATATTGTACAAGATTTGGTTGAATGTTTGGTCTAGTTTCGACTTGGGACAGTGAGAGGGTATGACAGCTGATAGTCAACCACTATTTATTAGCCATTAATTATTTAATCATTAGGTATTGATTAATTGAGTCTATTAATTCAACCAGTTGCAAATCCATCATTGGATTGGGCATTGGTTGGTTATGAAGACTGAGCCAGGTACTAGGGAATGAACAGGGGGAAATAAAATGAAATTAACCAAAAAGGAAGGAAGGTGTGTTAAAATACAGTAGATGGATGGTATCAGCATACATAGGGAGAGGTTGGCACAGTCTGTTATATAGTTTACTTCTTCTATTAACATGGTAGAAATTGTGAAAAAGAAAAATTCATTCATATTAAAATCATTGAATCAGCATTTTCCTTTTAACTGATGATAACAAGGAGAAGAGAACACTGTTCATCTCCTTTCTTTCTTTCAGGCCACCAACTGTCATGTCTTAGTGGTATTACACACCATAATTTCATGCTTTCAGAAGCTCCTAGGAATGAGAAAATTAAGAAATAAATTGATCTTACCTTTTCACCTCTGTCACCTTTAGGTCCAGGGAGTCCTAGGCCACCTTTTTCACCCTAATGTACAACAAAGAAAAATACTAAATGTCATTGCTACTCAGACTACTAATATGCATCTGTCTAAGCATGTGCTATCTTTGATGAGATTTCTGCATTGCTTTCTATGTAGCTCACAGGCAAAACCTTGTCTCATCTGACTGGATGAGGGAAGAAGTGTAAGCAATAACAGTCCTTTGTATAAAATGGGATAGTGTGGAACAGAGAAAAAGCCTGGACGTGGCATTAGAAGATGTGGGTTCTAATCCTGGCACAGTTACTGTCATCTGAGGTCAGAGTCACCGAACCGCTCTTGGCTTCAAGTCTACTTATTAATTAAAAAGGCAAATGAACAAGAATATTTTTCTACCTCTAAATCTTGTGAAGCTATGAAAAAAGAAGAGGAAACAGAGAAGGAAAGTAATTTATCCAAGTTCATGCAGCTAAACAGACAGAATCATGAGGAGAGACAAATCTCCTAACTTCTAGACTATTTTTCTTTCATAATTTTAAGTTAGCAAACACTCTTGTCACCTGGAGATCAGTTTACCAGAAACTCCACCTATCTAGGCTATGGCCAATTTTCAGCGAGAAAGCAAAAAGAACTTTTGACTAGAGATGACAGACATCACAAAACTATACCGCTAAGATTCATGATCTGTTGCTCTCAAGATAGAATCATTCAGACCTTCACTCAAAACAGATTTGCTCAAATTTTGTATACAGTTCTGTAGCAGCAACCACACTGGCCTACCCAGGATGGCTGCTAGCACAGGTTTGTAGACCTGATTTACTAGGAAAGATAGCTGTTTAAAGGGTCAACAATCTTTTTGATTGCATTCACTAAGTCAGAAAAGTTAGCATCCTGGACTTCAGAGAAAATACAAACAGAGGAAATACAGAGAAAAGAGAAGCAAAGAAATAAAGACTAACGGACAGCTTCTAACTATCTGAGAAATTAGCACATATCAACAGACAAATCCAAGTGTCTGACCCAGGCAATACATACATAATTACCAGAGAGAGAAGCACTAACATCTGGGCTTTTCAAAGTTGGGGTGGCTAGGGGGGAGGGGTTTGGGCAGCTCCTTAATGGCTACCCAGAGTCTCATGTGGTCAAGTCACAAGAACATTCTTCCAATGAGTGAGACCAAAAGCAAAATGCTAGTTGTGAAAGCAAGGCCAGATTTGAACTCAGGTTCTCCTGACTCCAGGGCTGGTGCCACAAGCAAGTCTCCCCTAAGCAAGCTTCCCTAATTGAGCTCCATGTGAGGCCTATTAATGGGCTGGAAAGCTCTTATATGCCCTTAACATTACAAGTTCTAACAGACTTGCAATGTAGTTCCTGTGCTGACAGTAAATGATAGACATCAATTAGAAAGGGGAGAGGAGGTGAGATGAGTTATAGTAAGAGAAAAACAAAGCAGGATTAAAGAATTTTGTGTTTAAAAGTATCTTAGTTCAATTCACTATTTTCCAATGAGGAAATAGATGTCTATAGAGAAAGGGTGACTTGCCTAAGTAGAAGTCAGCCCAGTAGAAAACCTGGTCCTCTGTTGCCAAATTCAGCTCTCTTTCCACTATAAAATAGTAACTGTCTCAGCCACTAAGCTGAAATCAAGAGAGAGAAAAAAAAAGAAAAAAAGACCTAACACAAAAACCAAAGTAAAAATGCAGTAATTTTGAGGCCATTTAAATCCTCCACACTTCAGCAGGCCTTGAGGGTATCAACACTTTACCATAAAGCACAACTGATGTTCCTGATGAAGATGCTACGCTATGTCATCCAGAAAAGTTGAAACAACATTGAGTAAGTGCTATTTAAAAAGGCAGAGAAATATGAAACACATTGTAGGAGGATTTTAAAATGTTTACTATGCTTCCAAAGATCAATGATTTCATAGGATAACAGATTAAGACCTAGAAGGGATTTTAAAGACCACTGAGGGGGCAACTAGGTGGCACAGTAAATGAAGCGCCAGCCCTGGAGTCAGGAGAACCTGAGTTCAAATGTGACCTCAGACACTTGACACACTAGCAGTGTGACCTTGGGCAAGTCACTTAACCCCAAATGCCTTGCCTTCCCCCTTCACAAACAAATAACAACAACAACAAAAACCATTGAGTCTGACGTCCTTAAGTAGGAAACTGAGCCTGGGAGAGGTGAATTTAAATTTGAAGAAGAAAATGATACTGATAATTAGCGGGACAGAGAAAGGCTTCCAGGTGGGGGTGGCAGCTAACTGAGCCTGAAAGGAAGCTAGGGATCTGAGAGTCTCAGGTGAGGTTTCAGAGTATCACAAATTCGGAAGTCACAGGGCTGGCAAATGGAGTGCTGAATGTGGGGAACATTTGGTTTGAGTAGGATGTAGGACTCACTGAGGACAATAACGGGACATAACAATGATAAATCAGGATAGAATCAAGTTGTACTAGGACTTAAATATGCTGGAGCATGCAGAGGGATTTTGGAGCAAGGAGACTTGGGCAAGTTCACAGTTATAAAACAATTTAAGGTTCATACAGACCTTTCCTTACAAAGAGGTAGGTGGTATAGAGGTTATTAGCTTAACTTTACAGATAAAAAAACTGAGACCCATAGAAGCAAAGGGTTTGCCCAGGGTCACATACTCCTCAGTATCAGAGTCACTGGGAGAACTCCAATTCCAGAATTCTTTTCACAGATGGCAACAACATGGCAGATAATTCACTCTTTACGTGTATTCTGTCTTCCCTCGCCAACAACGAAAAATGCCAAATTTGCCTCAAAGTACAATTAGAAAGATTCATTTTCCTGACATGCCTGCAGGAAACACTACAATTATAACAGGATGGATGAAATGATAGAATACAGACACTGTTCTATCATTTCTTACTGGGGATTGTTACAAAAAGCAAGTGAGTGGCATTGTCTGGGAAAGCCAAGACAAAATAAAGTTTGATTTTTGTCAGTAGCCTCTGTCAACTGCCACCCAATACAGACAGAACAACAATAAACCTTAACTAGAAGCAGGAGATGTCTGTGTAGACATTACTTTAATTCTCCTGAAGTAGATGTCTTACAAATCCTTGAGTTCAAAGACAAATAGAGAACCATGGAATCCCGCAGCTACAAGTGACCTTTGTTTTCATCTAGTCCCAACTCCTTTCATTTACCAAGAAGAAAAATGGATGTCACAGGGGTTAAATTACTTTCCCAAAGTCACCTAGTGAGTTAATGGCAGAGCCAGAATAGATTCCTCACTTCTTCACTCCAAATTCTGTCTTTCAATAATACTATTGTTTTCAGTTCCAAATTCTCCCTCCTACCCACTCCACCCCCACCCCATCCATCCATCCATCCATCCATCCATCTATCCATCTATCTATCCATCCATCCATCCAGTATCACTCTTTCCATTCAATATTCTACTCCATACATCTGTCATAGCTAAGTTGAGTCCAAATCTATTGTTCATTTATCCCTTTTTTTCTTGATTTTAGGGAGACATGTCAGATAAGCTCCTGGCTAGGACTGACTTTAATTTTTCTCTTTGGTACTTCACACACAGACTCAGTGACTGAGAATTCACTTCTTAAAGAGGCCTATTCACTGAATGGGCATTACCTCACTCTCAGTGAATTAGCCTTAGAAGGGCCAGGGTCTCCTATTGCATCCTGGGCCATCTCCAGTCATCCTGATGAATATCAGGTTACTGGATCCAGATGGCTCTGGATGAGAAAGTGAGGCTGGTGACCTTGCACAGCCCTCCCTCACTCAAATCAAAGTCAACTGCAAGTCATGTCATCATTTCCCTGATGTCATGGTCCTCTTCAAAAATGAAAGACAAACACAACAACAATCATCTCTCATGAAGGATCTTACCCAACAGATTCCCTAAACATGAAGTGCTGGTCACAGGAAGATTTTTCTGTTTCTTTACTACAACTAAACTCCTAGATTAGACTTATAGTTACCATATCTATATAACATATCACCAGTTTTATATTTGAGAACCCCAGACGTCACACACAGCCATGTGGGAAAGAGGTAACATCTGCATAGCTGTTCAAAATTGTTAATATTATTTATGGTTCGATAAAAAGCATCAACATTCTATTTAGATGATGGCCATGGGTTTATGTTGTGGTGGGTATGTTGGTGATTGATCAATGAGAATTAGTGAATGAGTTAATTAAGAGAGACAGAGAGAGATAGAGGCGAAGACTGAGGGACAGAGATAGACAGAGACAAAAATAGAGACAGACAGAAAGAAAGAAAATGGGTGAAATTGGAGAGTTGATCAGTTCAGATCGTGAGGAAAAGTAGTAAAGAATTGTAAAGAGAATATAAGGGGAGGAGGGTATCATCATGTGAATACTTTCATTTCATGTTTAGAATAAACAATAAAGAGGGATATCCAAGTACAGCTCCTCTCATTCAGTTTTGTGTTGGCAGTGGGTTCAGGGAAGCTTGGCAGAAAGGTTAATAATCATGAGTCACTGACCAGTCCCCAGGGATCAACATCGGTATGGGGGGGATCTGTGATTTTATCATTAGAAGGCAAGCTGAACTATGTGCAGAAGAAGGTGATTGGTCTAGTGATAAGGCTTAAAAATATGACAAATAGTTTAAGTTAAAGGAATTGAGAATATTTAGCCTGGAGAAGAGAAGACTTGAATGGGAAAGAGTATGATAGATGTTTTTTTGTGTGTGTGCCATAATTCTCAAGTTGTCATTTTAAAGAGCAATTAGATTTTTCTCACTGGTCCCAAGGGGCAAATATAGAAGTAATGAAAGAATAATATTATAGAGAAGTGGATTTCAGCTCAACATGTGGAAGAAATTCCTAATAATTAGAATTGTCCCCAGGCAGAACGGACTGCCTTCAGGTAGTAAATTCCCCATACTTGAATAATGATAATAAAATAGTGTTTTCAATGCTTGTACAGTGCTCTACATGCATGTATATATGTATATACTCATGAACACATATATACATATACATACATATGTGCATATGTGTGTTCATATAGGATCATGTGTGTATATGTGCATACACATAGCACATATATGCATGCATATATACACTTGTATATATGCACACACATATACACATACATATGTATACACATATGTATACATACACATGCCTGTAGACGTGTGTTTGTGTATATATAATATATGTATGAATGTATGTATGTGTGTATGCATATATATGCATATAGAACATAAAGAGATTAAATAATTTGACCTGGGTCATACAGCCAGAAAGTGTCTGAGACAGTATTAGAATTTAGATCTGACTGACTACAGATCTGCTCTGCCTAGATTCCTTGAAGCCTTTGGAATCTTCAAGCAAAGGAAATGGACAAGCCATTTGTCCAGAATAGTGCAGAGATGATTCATTCTTTAGGTAAAGGTTAGCCTAGGTGACTTCTGAGGTGACCTTGAAATGCATTTCTATGATTCTCTGATTTATGATTCTCCCTTCTATAAATAAAAGGATCATATCATTAAATATCCCAATGTTGACCCCCTTTGGCATGATAAATTCCCCTTGAACAACATAGCAATGTTCTCAGAATGAAGCCCCAGAATAATGTCCCACTTTCCTCAGGTTAGATAATATAAGAGTTGAAGTGACCTCTAAGGCAAATGATCCATCCTGTTCTGAAAGTACTTACCTCATCTCCCTTCTCTCCTCTTAGTCCTTGGAGCCCTGGAGATCCCGGAAGTCCCATTTCTCCCTGGTAAAACACAATCCAAAATTATAAAGATGAAAGATTTAAAAAAGCTGCAAATACCCACTCCACTCACCAAGTATTCATTGAATCTTAATTATTACTTAGTCATTTATGGGGAAATAAGAGAAGTATAAGGAGTCTATGTAGTGAATTGCAACAAGGAATGACCTATGTTTTCTGTTGTTGTTCAGTCATTTCTGACTCTTAGTGACCCCATTTGGGGTTTTCTTGGCAAAGATACTGGAGTGGTTTGCCATTTCCTTCTCCAGTTTGATGAGGAAACTGAGGTAAACAGGGTTAAGTGATTTGCCCATAAGTATCAGAGGCCAGATTTGAACTCACAAAGATTAATCTTCTTGACTCCAGGCTTGGAACTCCATTCACTGCACCATCTAACTGCTCCACATGTTTTATACATTCCACTAAAACTGTTTTACCTTGGGTTTTATGTTTGTATAGCACTTTAAAATTCATATTTTCTATTATCGTATTTTCCCAATGAATTCTCAAAACAATTTTGTGATGAAGTGACTACTATCTTCATCTTCCAGATGAGAAACTGAGATTAAGTGAATCAAATCAACTGTTCAAGGGTCACACTGCTAAAAAGTAGCAGGATCTATAGTTGATTTCATCAACTGAGAACTAACTGGCTCTTGATCCCAGGTCTTCTGATTACAAATCCTGTACTCTTCCTAGAATGCCCTGGTGGGATAGGACAAGGATGAATAGGGCCTAGTAGACACACAGATGCTTTCATAGAGGAATACGTCCAACAAAATGGCAGAACATGATAATTGGTTGAAAACTACAGACTTGCAGGAAGGCTTCATCTCAATGACAAATAAACAAGAAAATTAATTTTTATGTGAGCTAAAAGTGACAAAGAAGAAAAGGAGAACAAGAGAATGAGCATTTAAACCAATGCAGTAAAGTTAAGATTGAACACTCACTAATATGGGGGAGTTTAGCACCCAGAGGTCACCGAGGAAAATAATTATTAAATTGACAGAGCACAGGTCAGGAAGAAAATAAAGGATGATGTGACCTCTTCATGTTCTTAGAAAATACATTTAAATTTATATAGGTGCCCAGAAGGAATGGCAGAGATGGAAGTAGGCTTAGAACAGGAAATTAGATAATTCCTCCATGAGTCACCCTGAAGGGTAAAAGGTGATCTCAAATCCTTTAGTGCTCACATTTCTCTGTATTCCTGAAGTTGGGAGCCCTATTCCCTGGAAGAAGGCTTAGACTAACATACCACACTAACAAAAACAATTAATCATTCAGCTAACATGAAGTGTATGATTTCAACTGCTGATAGAGTAAAAGTAGAGATAGCAATGGGGAGTGAATGTGAACTAACAGCCTGAGGATGATGCTGAGTTCATCTACTCACCTTCTCACCAGGCATGCCCACTAGACCTTGCTCTCCAACTTCACCCTAAAAGCAGAAGGATACAAATTCTCAGTTATCCAGGATTATAGGGATCAGAAATCTTCATCCAATTGTCCTTCTACATAAGTACAATACAGTAGAACCTCATTTAATTGCTACTCAAGTAGCCACCACCCTCTAAGTTGCCATTCAAGAAAACTCCAGGGCTGGCCATTCTCAGAACCAAAATATGTGAGAATTAATAACATTTATACAGTGATTTAAAGTTACATACATTGCACTCACTTGTGCATCATAATAACCTCAGTTATTAATATAAATCATCATTATTTTATTTATCATATATTTGTATATTATTTTATACTATTATAATATGCAATATATTATATCATAATATAGTATATATGACTATAATAATGTATATTATATAGCTCTTTTTATTGTATATTATTTATATATGTATGTACATAAACACACATATATGTACACAAATACATATGTGTATACATAATATAGAAATTATTATATTAAAGCATATTATATATATATACTTTAATATAATAACACAAGGTAAGTATCAAAAGTATGAAAATGATGATTTACAAGTAATAAAACTGAGGCTTAAAGAAACTAAGTGATTTGCCTATGGTCTCACTGCTAGAGAGTATCAGATGCATTATTTTTCTAAGTCCATCATTCTATCCAATACACCATGCTGCTTGGCTAGAACTCAGTTTTGCTCTCTAAAGGGCAGACTAAGTGATTTATGTGAGAAGGATGGGGAGAGTGGCAAATCCATCCAGTTAACCTTAGAAATGACTTTCAATGTGGTATGCTAGGGAAAGTTGATCCTCAAAAGTTCCTAGTCTACAGCCTTCCCATGAAAGAAATGATCTTACAAAATCATGCTTGCAAAATTTTATAAAAATTGATTATAGGCAAACAGGGCCATCAGGGAACTTCAAACTTTGTCAAAGGCAAAATTTGTGAGATAGAAATCTAACTTCTTTTTTGTTCTTCCTATCTTATTTTTTTCCCAAAGACTGGGAGGAAGAAACATTTTAGATCAAAAAAGACACAAATTATTCAGCAAGGAAATCTAGCTGGTCCTAATTTTCAAATGGGAAAATTGTGACTTCTTGGCCGGATTACAAGGAGTAAATGATGTCATTTCATAGAATTCCTGATGAAATATCCAATAGAATCCCAAAAGTGGGCTTTTTTTTTAAAGAAAAGGATTATAAAACCATTTCCACCAGAGCACATTTTTTACAACTCTAAGGACAAATTGTTTCTTTTCAGAAAACTGATTAACTCAACCCCATAACTTCCCAATCAAAGTAGTTCACAAAGACATTCCTTAGAGAATGGGGAATAACTGTCTTTCTACCTTTGTAGCACACTTTCACTGCTGCTAAACCCTTCAATGCTCCCAGTATTCAAGACTTCCAGTATCTTACACCACTGCTTGTCCACAATATTCCTCAGGGATGCATACACGGTACAACAGAACAAAAATACAGACACACACAAGGAAAGACATCCAGAAACATTAAACTCCAACAGCCACACCACTCCACCACAAACAAGTCTGCATCTCTTTCTCTCCCTGTCCATTTCCTTTCTCCTTTCCCTCCCTTTTTTCCCCTCCTTTTTCTTTCTCTATTATGGTAGAAATGAGAAATTAAAATATGTGACGGTAGGGATATAGTCTCTCCCTCTCCCCCTTTAGTTTCTTGGCATTAGGCAAAGGGGTTACTGATGCTTCTTTTTTTTTTTTAATTAACTTTTCTTTCTTTTTAGTTTATATCATTGATTTCCACAAGATTTTGAGTTACAAATTTTCTCCCCGTCTTTCCCCTACCCACCACCCTAAAACAGCGATCCCACTGTATACCCCCTCCCCCAATCTGCTCTCTCCTATATCCTCCCCCATCACCCCTGACTTTCTGGTAGAGCAAGATGGATCTCCCTATCCCAGTGCCTGCTGCTTCTTTAAATCTGAAGTCTGATTTCCTTTCTAGTATCATAAATTTCCATCCTCCTATTCCCCCATTCCCCATCTCAGTCTATTTTTTCATCTTCACCATGATCTCCAGAGCACTCATTGCTCCCTAGTCTTGTGGTCCCCCTTCTTATTTTGAATTCCTTCTCCTCATTTCAATCTTGATCCTAAGCAAGGAGACAGAGGACAGTGAAAACATGTGGTGTCAGAGGACCTGAGTTCAAATTTCACCTCTGTTATTTATTATGTTTTTGGCTTTGAGTAAGTCATTTAATTGAGGATGTGTGTTGATTTTCATAATAATAACAGCCAGGATTTACATATCACTTTAAGGTTTATGAAGTACTTTACTAATGTTGTTTCGTTTGATCCTCATAACAACCCTGGGAATTAGATGTTCTTATTTTACAGATAAAGAAAATGAGATGAACAGCAGTTAAGTGATTTGCCCAGGGTCATGTAGCTTAGTTTGCTTGTGAAGTCAAATTTGAACTTGTCTTCCTCAATCCAGCTCCAGCATTTATTCACTGAACCACCGAATTGCCATATAAATATATAATGATATATGAGTATATATGACTATAAATGAATTGGTTAGCCGAAATGACTTTTAAGGTGACTTCCAGCTCTAAATGTATACTCTGATGACCTCAGCTGCCCTCTGCTTCATTCTTCTACCCCAGCAATGTGGCATGTTTCATATGTTCACAGACTCTGCACAAACATCTCTGGGGAACAGCAGTCCCAAACATAGCTGCCATTCATTAAGATATATGAAGCCTGGTATATAGTTTGAGGACCTGTAATCTAGCTAAGGGGAAAGGAGTAAAAGGAAGAGGCTGAGTTAGTGTAATATGGATCTCTTAGAGAACATAAGAAATGCCGTCCTATGTTAAGGTCCATAGGTTTTATCTCTAATGAGAGTTTTGAGGGATGGTTCATAGAACACCCTGGTTGTTCCTCTTGATTTTAGACTAAAAATCAGAGCCATTCCCCAAATAGACCCTGTTTCCCTTTAATGTGTTTCTGTTGTTCTGCTGTCCATGAATTTATCTAAACTCTTCTCAAGAATATATTTTCAGCTAGTATTTATCTACAATATTTGAAAGACCTAGTTTCCTTGGTCTGAGCTTCTTCCACTAACAAGCGTGATAAATGTCAGGCTTTAGGATACCATCTTCAAACAGTGCTTTGGCTAAAAAACATTAATCATTTGGTGACCAAACTTCTGAGGATCTTAGCTTAATGAAAAGTAAGTAAAGTTAAAAAAAAAGAGAGACACCCCCACACACACACTCTACTTTCTGCTTCCTATAAAGGAGTCTATGATAGGGGTATATGTTATTTGAAGGGATTATAAAAATTATATTTTATATTTCCAAAGAATTGAGTCACAGATGTTTTACCAAAACATTCAGTAGCATGCAGCAGTAGAAAAAAAAGCATTTGGGGTCAGGGGACCTAGGCTCAAATCATAGTTCTGCTACCTTACCTGTGTGACCCTTAGACAAATCATTTAACACCCTTCGGTTTTAATTTTCTCATTTGTAAATGAAATGACTAGATGACCCCTATAATCCCTCCTAACTCCAAATTTATGATCCTATAGTATATCAGTTGTGGGAATTCTTCCTACCACCTAGGGTCATAAACCAAGGAAACTGCTGAAGGTACCTAGCAGGTTAATGGCTTGCCAGTGATTACATAGATAGTAAGAGTCGGAGGATCTGACACAAGCCCAGCATTCTAATCACAGAGGTGTTACTAAAGGCAAAATATAATTTTAAAAAATCTATCACATAATAAAAAACAAAAAAGTCTCCTTCTAAAATGATTTGCTTCTTAAAGACAATCAAGTGAAGGAGGGGGAAGGAAAGGAACTGAAGAATTCCAGTCAATTTCTAAGTATGTCTGATTTTGTATAAATATGTGTTGCCACCAAAGCCCCTGACTGCAAAATGGCTGCCTAAAGAACAGATGGTTTCTGCATATTACCCATGCTCCCAGGGAATTAGTACAAGAAAAGCCAGCTCCTGCTATTGTCCTGCTACCCCTTACTGTCATGCTTTAAAAACACTGTCCAAAGCAAGCTGTGAGTTGCTATCCAAATACTCATCATGGCCACAAGGTAACCCTGACTTCCTGAAGTCTGCAACACCAAAACACGTAAGTTCTGGCAGGTCTTAACAAAATGGAAGGTCTTTGAGGAGAGTCATTAGAAATTAATCTCTAAAAACATCAGCCCATATAATTTAGGAGAGACCAGAGAGTTGGTCATCAGGTGATGGATTTTTCTACCCACATCAAGTTATGAAGGCCTTCTAAATGGAAGAGTTACAACCTATAATGTTGGAGGTGATGTTCACACCAAGGAAATTACATCCCTTATATGAAATAAGTCAGAAAATAAGGATGGAATGACTTGTCTATGAAGATAAGGAGAGCCTTCTTATTCTTCAAGTTAGAGACATGGATGACCACTGATTAGGAATTCATGTTTTTGATAAGGACTGAACTCATGACCTTTGAAACCCTTTCAATAGGCTGATTCTATGATTCTCAGAACTGACTCATCTCCTTAGGGAGGTGAGTATTTATTACATCAGAATTGTTTTATTTTCTCTCTTAGAATTATTTCATTTTCTCTTTTAGATGTATGTTGTTTAGCTGTACATTGAAAGAATTTCCAATATTGAGGTGAGCGTGGGACAGGATGAAGTAGGTACCATAACAGTATTGCCAAGGAACACTACGAAAATATTATATAAAATTATATTAATAACTATGCTCATTGTTATTAATGTTACTATTGCTGTTACTCTAAAAAATGTTCCAGTTCCAATAACTCAGATCCGTACTAGTACTTTTGGACCTCTTGTATATGTAATGTATTTTCGTATATGAAACAGAATCAACTGTCTTGTTAAAATTAAAACCAAATGCATTCCTTTATCTTCTCTGAAGTCTAACACATGCCTTTTGGTTTTTATATCACAGTCATTTCTGGATAAACCTCTTCCAGTCTTTCTTTCTTTTTAAACCAATGGTAAATAACGAACATGAACAATTGCAATCAAAAAAGTAAAATAAAAAAATAAAATAAAGCATAGACCTAATGATAGAGGTCTGTCTAAAGTCTGAAGTAATACTGGCCTCACTAAATGCAGAAATTTTCTTCGCCAAAGCAATTCACAGAAACCCTTCCTCTAGTCAGTGGAGCAGATTTCATTCTGTGATGTTGGAAGGAACAAAAATCTGAATGACATCATAGATCCTGGACATCTGAAAGTATTAATTTAAAGATTACATTTTTGACACACCCTCAGAAGAGTCCATGTTTAGCGTGGAAGAATTTATTCCAAGCACCTGATCACTTTTTCTAAAAATTAGAGTTCTTCAAAAGGAACATACTGTTATGCTTTTGAAGACTGGGTTCCCCCTCCCCAGAGAAGTTTAAGCAAAGGTTGAGAGGTCACTTGCTCAGTTTGTGGTAAAGTAGGTACTTACTTTGAGTCAAAAGTTTAGACTACAGTCAAAAGGGAGCTAGGTAGGGCAGTGGATAGAGTGCTAGGCATGGAGTCAAGAAGACTCCAGGAGCTGGCTGAGTTCAAAACTGGCCTCAGACACTTACTAGCTGTGTGATCTGGGCAAGTCACTTAACCCTGTTTGCCTCAGTTACCTCATCTGTAAAAATAGGTTGGAGAAGGAAATGGTAAACCACTTCAGTATTTCTGCCAAGGAAATCCCAAATAGAGTCACAGAGTCAGACACGACTGAAAAAACAACTGAAAAAGTGTAGAACAAAATAGATTATAGTCCCATCCTGATTAGGGTGAATAATTAAATCCCTAAATTACTCATGCTATTTGAATGTACACTGTATATTTCCATTGCTCTGGAACCAATGACTATATTTTACATAATTCTAATTTTGAATGGTGTGAATCTGAATACATGCAACTATTTTAGGGGATTAATTATTCATACTAAGCAGAATCTAATTGTAGATGGACTTTGAAATCAGTTAGATCAATTTCTTTAATATTACATGGGAGAAAATGGAAGCCCAGAGAAAAAAAATTACATGCCTGTGACTCTCTTTTAATTCCCCAACCAGTCCTCATTCCATCCTATCATACTGCCTCTTTCAATCTTCCTGAGTTCAAGATGTAGCCTTGAATTTTACTGGTACACAATGAGAATCATAATATGTAGAGAGGGGAAGACTAATAATCATTTCTATAGTCCCTACCATGTGCCAGGCACTGTGTTAAGTCCTTCTACAAATATTATCTCATAGTTTTAACTCATTTGATCTTCACAATAATCCTGGGAGGTAGATACTAACTACTCTGACTCCCATTTTACAGCTGAGGAAACTGAGGAAAACAGAGGCTAAGTGACTTGGTTAGGGTCACATAGCTAGTAAGTGTCTGAGGTCAAATTTGAACTCATGTCTTACCGGCTCCAGGCCCAGTTCTCCATACACTATGCCAATTATTATTAGATTATTATTGCCTCCAAAGATTATTTCCTTGAGGGCAGGGACTGTCTTTTGCCTCCCTTTGTATCCTTGGCACTTGGAACAGTACTTGGCACATAGTAAGGGCTTAATAAATGTTTATTGATTGATCAATAATGAGAGGAAATATGGAAGGAGACAATGGATGGCATTGATGTGTCTCTCTATTCATCATCCCTAGTTCCACGACTATCTTTTTCATGTATACGCTAACACACAGAGTAGACCTATTCCTATCATCTGGGCCATAGAAATGCCCCAACATCCTAATGAAACAAGGTTAGCCTACCTGTAGTAGCTAGCAAAGAATAAGGTGAAGAAATGACGTTAGAAACTAGACCTTTGATCTGTTCTGCTAACCAGAGTAACTGCAGTCAACTAACCGACAGATTTAACTGACAGATATATAGATAAGGGCAAGAGAAATTTCATACCCTAGGTCCAGGATTCCCAGGCAAGCCATCTTCTCCTCGTTCTCCCTGTATGGAACACAAAAATAATTACTAGAAGATGCCAGGATTTTTGTGTCTCTTTAGAGAATATCATTGATAATCTAACAAGGCTTTGGATGCCATGTGATATTGTTATGGCACTGGCTCAATTCAATTCATCAAACATTTATTAAGAATACAGAATCTGTTGTTCTCAGAATGGAAGGAAACACAAAAATATACAACAACTGATATTTGTATGCTGCTTTCATGTTTTCAAAGTGCTTCTGGTACAATTTGATTTCATACCAAATGAATGAAGAAAATACTGCTTAGATTATCTACAGAGATTCATTGACTTGTCTGTGGTCACCCAACCAGTAAGTATAAGAAGCAAGATTCAAGGACTCTGTCTCTCCTGATTCCAAGTCTAATAATTCTTTTTACTGTATTATGTTGTCTATCCCATTATATTGTGAACTCTTTGAAGGAAAGGACTGCTTGGGTTTTTTGGGGTTTTTTGGGTATTTTGGCATTCCAATGTTTATCCCAGTGCCGAACACATAATTAACTCTTAGTAAATGGTTCTTGAATGACTGAGCTCTATCAATGGATACTTATTCAATCAATGTGAAAAAATACTAAATACTACTATGTGCAAGAAGGCCCTGAGTGCAGTGCTGAGAATTTAAACATTTCCTGTCCTCAAGGAACTTATGTTCTAACCCAGGAAATAAAATATCATGTCTTTCTAGGGAACCACAATAGTATAGATGTGAGAGTGGCTAGAGTGGCTAGAAACTGTTCTACAGACTACCAATTTTTCTGAGCCACTGAATTATTATATAAGATATTTGTGAGATATGTGAGATTGTGCGAATGTGAGATACACATCAAACTCATTCTTTACTATCAAGGTTAGCTTACAGTCTTTAGGGGATGTAAGATAAATAGTCAAACTGAAATAGTAGAAAATGAACATCATAAGTAAAATATGAGAGAGCCAATGTACTATGAATTTTAAGGAAGGGACAATCATTTCCAACCATGTGGCAAGGAGAGAAGTTATGAATTAGGAAAGGGTTCATGAAAGTAGAGGCATTTTAGCTCTGCTTGAAAGGATGATTGGAATTTCAGTGGATCCAAGGTAATGATTATCAATTTAGGGATGAGTGCAAAAAAAAGTACAGAGATGAGAAAAGGTAGAATGTGCTTCTAGACCAAAAATGGTTTGTATGTTCAAGCCTGGCTTGAACAGCAGGGGATGGTTATGAAATGATGTAATGTGGGAAAAACCTGAAGAACAGATTAGAGTTAGGGCTTTGAATGTCAGCTAAGAAGTTTGGAATTTAGATAGTAAACATTGCTTAAGGAATTTACACAAACCAGAAGATGCCTAGAGTGTTTAGAAATACAATGACCCTAAGCTTGAGCAATCTGAAAAGTGTGAAATTTGTATACAAACATAACATAAATCAGCATAAATACATCAGTTAGCAATAGATGAAGGGAATAGAACAACAATTAACAGGCTTTGGTAACTGCAAGTACTTAACACAATATTTGGCACGTAGTAAACCCTTCCATAAATGAAAATGGAACACCAGTTTTATGTCAGCCAGCCCAGTGAGACCAAAGGGGAACAAAGTACCATAATTCAAAGACTCAAAACAATGGCAGTCTGGAGAATACTTTGTAACCATTCTCATAGTTCATGCTATTGTGGTTCCCTAGACAGACACGATACCATTTTTCCTTTATTAGAGTAAAAGTTCCTTGAGGGTCGGGAGTGTGTGAATTCCCAGCAATGAACTCAGGGTCCTTATTGTATAAAGTATATGTTCAATAAATGTTTTGAAAATTTTTTTAAAAAGTATTCATTGTAAGACTGAGTCAAAGGAATTTGCATAAAGTAACACATAGGGCTCTTGAGTTCACCAGCAGAGCCATGAAAAAGTCTTACAACCATGTAAAAAAAATTGAAAAGGAAGTCAGTACCTTATCCTATATACCCTGCCTCCCCCCAACAGAATGTGAGTTTCTTTAGGTAGGGAACTGGTCTGCTTGCTAGCTGGTAATTATATCCTCAGTGCTTGTCACAGTGCTTAACATAAAGGAAACAGTGAAATAATGTTCTTTCATTTATTCAGCCTTTTGTATTCAAGAATGATTGTTGATGATTGGAATAATTAGCAACACTTTAGGGATAGGGGCGTGTAGCATTTTTAGCTTCTCAAAAGGCATTTATTTTCATTTTCGCCTCATAAAAACCCTGTGAAGTAGACAAGACCAGAACCACTTTCTCCATTTTACAAATGAGGCTCAGAGAGGTTGAGTTTCTCAGTATCAAGCAATAAATGTAAAAGACAGAATTTGAATCCAAGCCTTCTCACTCTAAATCCAGTGCTTTTTCTATACTACATGGTATTGATGACTTGAGCAGATCTTCCTCAAGGTAGAGGAGATTATTCTGAGAAAGGCAAGAAAAAAGGATTCATTCATAGAGAGATACAGATCCTCAAGCATGTGAGCTTTTCTTTTAATATATTGAGAAGTACACTTCAATAGAAATGGTTTCCTTTATAATACTATATATTTTATTATTTTATATAATACTATATGATAACATTATCAAACATATATAATACTATAATATAATTTTATATAATAAAATATATAATACTATATATTTAATTTCATGTATTAATAACATTCTAAGGGGAACCTGATTAATAACATTCTGAGGGGAACTCCAAATTGATGGAGTCTATGACTCAATAAAGGTAAAGAAGTTCTGTATGAAGGGGAATCTTACCTGATGGACATATGTGGACCCTGAATTACTAGCTACATGACTTTGGCCAAATCACTTCACCTCTGGGACTCGATTTCCTCATCTGTCAAATGGGGGCGATAATACTTGCGTGATTTACCTCACAGGGTAGGTTGAGAAAATACATTTCACAAACTTTAAGGGCACTACAGAAATATGAGTTAGTCTTTTCATCAACATTAATGTTTGTAACAGCAATATAAACTACAGTGATACATTGCTGTGAGGCTGAGTAAGGCAGGCATTTGAGGAAAGCAACATCCCCTGTGGTCTCGGAGTTGACAATGTCAGGAGCCATCACATCGAATTTGTTATTCTGTCTCTATCTGGGGAAGCAAGAGTTACCCAAGCCTCTTGAAGCATAAAACATTCCCCTCACACCTCTTCCTT
Organism: Pseudochirops corinnae; assembly: GCA_028646515.1. Taxonomy (NCBI): domain Eukaryota; kingdom Metazoa; phylum Chordata; class Mammalia; order Diprotodontia; family Pseudocheiridae; genus Pseudochirops; species Pseudochirops corinnae. Next base: position 281,516,066 of record CM053587.1, read on the forward strand.
GATGTGCTAAACATTGTTTAAAGGAAGCTATTGGGAAAATGGGAAAATTGATTCTTCCACAAACCAGCTCAAGGGCATGAAATGTTTATAGTCCTAGGGAAATTTTTTATTATTTTCTTTTATCTAGCTCTGCCTTTTTCCAACCTGTAAGGAGTCCCAGATGGTAATAACAACAATAACATATGCATCCAGCTTTTTAGGGCTCTTTATGTAGAGAAAGATGGCCGGGGTTCAAAGGCTGGTTCTAGCACTTGACCCTGAATGAGCAGTCTTTATGGGATTCAGTTCTACTATCTGTAAAATGGACCTAATAATACCCATACCATCTACGTTGCAAGGTTTTTGGGAAAACTAAATCAACTGATAAAAGTGAAGGCTTGTTGTACAGAAACAAATGACTGGGGTCTCACCGTTAAGTATCACCCCACCTCTACTCCACCACCTTATACAATCATACTTCAGGATTTCAAGCACCTGTAACTTCATCAACGTGAGTATATTCCCACCTATGTCTCTTCACCCATAAGAGATGATATTTTAGAAGAATTGGGCCCCTCCCTCTAATGTATGCCCTGGTGATCGGCCTCTCCAAACAGAGCTTTGCTGGCCTGAAGATGGTAGAATCAACAGTGTGTGACTACATCTTTACTTGAAGCTTTTCTAGCTTGTCAGGATCTGTCAGACTTTGGAGTATACCGGCATAGTATGCAAGAAGTCTAGGTCAGCTCCATAACACAATGAGGCATTAGGAGAAGGCTATAGTTGAGACTATAACCCTAAATCACAACATTTTGAGGAGAAAGGGGAGAAGAGTGGAAGAGAGAAGAGAAGAAGAGAAGAGGAGAGAAGGGAGGGAAGGAGATAAGAAGGGAAGAGAAATAGAGGAGAAAAGAGCAGCAGTGACCATGGCAATCCTACTCCAATGTTTAATGGTGGTGTGTAGATAACACCTGGTTCTTATGTAAACACTGGCAAATGCTACCAAGGTGACACGGTGGCAGGGAGAGGGCTTACTATATTTTCCTTTTATTCATGGGTAATTCCATTTAAAAGTAAGCTTCCATTTCAGTCTAAATGGTCAGTTCCATCTAATCCCTCTGTTTTGTTTTCCTTTGTCTCAGATTTTGGGCAAGGCAAACCAAAAGACAAATTGAGTTCCTGTCTTGGATCCCCAAATCTAACAGACTAACCGATTAGAAAGCCTCTGTATTCTCTCTGGAAAGAGAACAAACTGCCCCACGGTCAGCAGCTGATAAGTTTTGAACATAGCATGACCATGCGTTTTCTGTATACTCTAAGTACCTATAAGAATAGTTTGATATTCATAAGACCTATACTCTATAGAAACTAATTTCTCTATGTGACAATCAATTCTTCTGGTCTTGATTTTTAACTACGGATAAAATAACTCTTTTTTGTTTTATATGCTTTATATTGTAAATAATAGGCGTCTGCTCCCCTTCCCTACCCTCCAACCATGGCACTGGAAGTAGTTACTGTTATGGTGACCTCAAATGAGCCACCTCTCTCAGCCTTCAGGTTTCATCACCAGAGGCCAGCCCTCAAAGAATGAGTTTGGTGTGCTGCTACAACCCCTTGCAAAGATCAAGTCAACAAGCATTCATTAAACACTGACAGTGTGCCAGGCACTGTGCTAAGTACAAAGACTACATACTGAAGTTGTACAGGGGTCTCTGTTTGTCAAGGACAGCCTGGCTGAGTTCAGAGAAGTCCATTATCAGGTTGACAGCAAGGAAATGATTTTTTAAGGTTATAGAAAATCTAGAACAATGATTCTCAACCTTCCTAATGCCATGACCCTTTAACACAGTTCCTCATGTTGTGGTGACCTCTAACCACAAAATTATTTTTGTTGCTATTTCATAACTGTAATTTTGCTACTGTTATGAATCATAATGTAAATATCTGATATGCAGGATGTATTTTCATTGTTACAAATTGAACATAACCCACAGGTTGAGAACCGCTGCTCTAGAACATTGGGTACTAATCTATAGAAGATTTGCTTTGTTTCAGTAGAAGACCTACACCAATGAAAACACATATAATAAGATAAAAGAGAGGGGAAAGAGGAAGAGAATAAATAACAGTGGTAATATGTAACTAATAACAGTAATTTTATTAGCATAAATTGCATATACACCCATATGCATATACATGTTATATACATGCATATTCTATGTCATTTGTGTGCATATTATATATCTATATCTATATATATATGTATATATTGGTATGTATACACATTAGTGGTACACTACACTAGTGATGGCATCATTAGATTAAAGCAGTGGGGTATAGTGCTGGATGTGTAACTAAGGGTCAAGTAGCTCTGGTCATATGGTCAAAACCAAAGCCACCTCACTTCCAACCTCAACTCCCCCCTTCAGCCTCTGTGAACAATTGGAGAAAATAATGTTGGCAAAGTGCTCAGAAACTAATTCCTCACCCTTTTGAGTATAGTATTAACAGACTCAACCCTTTAAACAAATGAAAAGTATAATAAATTGTAAATTAATCTTAAGATTACCCCTTTCATAGCTTTCTGATGATTAATATATTTGGAAATTAATAATGATGGAAGTAGTTCTTTTTGGAATTTTAACCTTGGCAGTCTCAGATTTAAACTTATATATCTGATACCAACCTTAGGTCCTTGCAATCCAGGGAGTCCATCTGTCCCATCTTTCCCAGAGGATCCCTATTCACCAAAAGAACAATAATAGGTCAGATATATGGATATTCAAGTAATTTCAATTTAGAAAGTTACTTTGTACTTAGATACTATGAAATTATTATTGTATGGAATTATTTTTTTATAAATCCCTGATCACTGAAATTCTCTTCTTCCAAAGCCTGACTCAGAGGACACCAGTTCCATAAAGCCTTCCCTGGGTATCCACAGATGGAACTGATCACTCCTAAAATTTTCTAACATCACTTTCATTCTTTTGTTTGACTTTATCATATTATTTGTCATTTATCAAACCAAATACAAAAGACTATAGCAAGGGGATGAAACAGTGGCCATAGTGCCATACTCGGTATCAGGAATATCTAAGTTCAAATTTCACTTCTCACAATGAGGAAGCTTCCTATGGAGGAATAGGAATGACATAAGAAGATTGTGAATGTAAGGTCCTAATGCATATTGATGGAAAAGACTAATAAGTAATAGAAGGCAACTATCAAGGAAAGAAAAAAGCCCAAATAAAACTCATTGGCTTAAATGTACATACATACATACATACATACAAAGATCTTCATGCAAGGAGGTACATCAAAGAAATTGCTGACATCTGATAGGATGTGGGTCACGACTAGACCATGGTAATAGGAAGATAGATTGTATTCAAAAGGCAAAAGATTAGACAAATGAGGCATGATAGTATAAGGCACCTCTGAAAAAATACACGGGTTAAATGCAGAAAGTAGAATGGACAATATTCGAATGAGGATCAATGGTGGTACTATTATCATAGTAGAATAGTCTAGACTACCTAGTCTGTAGGAAGAAAAAGATGATGAGCCAGGGAAAGAGCTCATAAATCTGGCAAAGACTCATGGAATAGTAACAATAGGAAGTTTCAACTGTTCACATATTTTCTAGAATTCTCTTTCTATCAGATGCAGAGCATCAGCCAGATTTTGGGAAACCAGATTTCAGCAAGATAACAGAAAGGCTAATTGACCCAAAATTCTTCAGAGAAAGTTAATGATAGAGAGAGAAAGATGAAATGTTCTCAAGATTAAAATTCTGATGACACAATCATTAAGGATTCCAATGAAGAGCAGAAGGAGGATCTTCCTAAAGAGATTACTGACGATAAACAAGGAACCATTGAACAAGGCAGAGTTTTAAAAGACATGGATAGAAGAGGGAATCACAAATAGCTAACAAAGGAAGAATATGAGAGTGTCATTCATTGTCTTTTGTGAATGTGAGGGATGTTAACACCTAGAAGGAAATGAAACTTGTGTTTGATTCTAAGAATAAAAATAAAAACATATATTGCAAGCAAGTAAAAGATTAAAGAAGGGATAAAACTACCATTCAGGGTGGACAGGGAAATGATAAAGGACACATAAAACTATACTTTTCAGACCAGTCAGCAAACATTTATTAAGTACCTATTAATGTGCCAGATTCTGAATACACAAAGACAAAAACAAAATAATCCTCGGCATCAATGAGTTAATACTCGATTGGGAAAAAGAATATATAATGTACATAATGTGGTTGTATACACATATGTGTGTGTATATATAACCTATATATATGTTTAAAATTATACACATATGTATGCATGTAAAATTAATAAAAAGAAGATTTAGAAGGATGGGCACTGACAGCTGAGGGAGGGAAGTGATGAGGGAAGGTTTCATGTAGAAAGTACTGAATGGAGTTTTGGAGGAAACAAGGGATTCTAAAAGGCAGAAGTAAGGATGGAGTGCACCCCAGGCAAGGGGACAGCCAAAGATACAGAAACAGATGGCGTGTCATGCATGAGGAACAGCAAGAAAACCAATTTTCTTACACCATAAAGTGAGGATAAAACACAATGAGGGTTGAAGAATCAGCTGAAGCAACTGGATTTCTGTGATTAAGGGAGTTATATGGTCAGACATTCACTTTAGGTAGCTGTGTGGAGGATACATTTGAAATGGGAGAAACTTGAAGCAGGAAGACCACCCAGGAAGATATTAGAATAGTCCAGATGAGAGGGAAAAGAGTTTGAATTAACGTGATGACTGTGTGAGTGATGAAAGGATATGTGGTGAGAGATATTGAGGAGGTGGGATATTGCAAATTCTTGAACATGTGGAGTGAGTGAGAATGAAGAGTAGAAGATGACCTTGAGTTTGGAAACACAGGTGACTAAAAGGATGACTGTGCCCTCAATAGAAAGAGAAAAGTTAAGAAGACAGGTGGATTGGGAGAAAATATAACAAATTCTGTTTTGCACAGGTTGACTGAGATGGCAATAGTGTATTGAAATGGAAAAATGTATTAGAAAGTTTCCGAAGTGGAGCTCAGGTGAGAGCCTAGAGCTTGACAGATAGATGTTGCAGTTATATGTGTGGAAATGATCGTTAAATCAGTGTCTGATGATGAGATCTCAATTGAAAGAGGTGGATAGAAGAAAGAAAGAAGAAAGAGGGGCTGGCACAGAGCCTTAAGGTATACCCACAATGAGAAAGTAATAAATGGATGAAAAGACAGCAAAGGAGACCATGGGGGAGTGGTCAGGAAACTAGGATGGGAACCAGAAGAAATAAGAGCCACAAAAAGCTAGAGAAGAGATAACTAAGCAGTGGAAGGGAGTTGTGAACATTCCCAAAATCTGTAGAGAGGTCAAGAAATAAGAAAGCTGTGGCTTGCAGATGACACCAAACTGACAGGAACAGCAAACATGTTATGTTATGGTCATAACCTAAAAATATCTTAACAGGACCCAAAAAGAGCTAGTGCATAATAGACATAAATACCTATAAGTGTATATAGAAACCACAGGCTGGAGGGTTGGGTTCAAACTGAGAAGATGAAATCTAATTGGTTTAAAGTTCAAGTTCTATGCTTGCCTTAAAAAATAATCAACTTCACAATTTTATGGAGGAGTACTTACTGGTTGGCCAGGCTGACCAGGTTTTCCAGAGAAGCCAATCTCTCCAGGCAGCCCCTAGATGAAGGAAACCCCCCAAAAATAAAATGTTAGTCTGCCATCTTTGCCAAGAAGATATAATGAACCCATAGCCAGCATATCACATAAATTGAATTCTTTTTTATATGATCTATAGTTTAGAAAGTATCTTAGCGTTTAATTAAGAAAGAATTTGTTTCCTTAACTGTCTTCACATGGCAGTTTCTGAATCCAGAAAATCATAGTTTTTAACAGTTTGGGGTACACTCAGAAGGTATCTAGGTCAAAATGTACCTGAAAAGGAACTTCCTCTACAAAAATATTATTTATCTAAGCTTTGCCTTAAAACTTCCAATGAGGGGGAACCTTTTGACTCAGCTCATTTCATTTTTTCATTGTGCTTCATTTCTAATAATGCCTTCATTAATCATCTCTACAAATCAGCCCTCGTAATATGCCTCTCTTTTTAACAAACAAAAAAAGCCTTTACTGTAAGTGGACAGGGCTGAAAGACAAACAATATTTTAGGTCTCAAACAGCTTAGCACAAATACAGGTGTCCATTTCAGCAAATATGGCCCCTTCTTTTTGTCTTGAGGATGGTGAAGATGGGTGTCAGCTGATAGCCTCACGATTGTTTGACTAAAGCAGCAGATCCTTGGGAAGGGCAGAGAATATCTTTTTTTTCATGGCCTTTCCATTCAAAATAACTAAAGGTACACATATTTCTAAACTGATTAAATTATGCACCATATTTTTCACATTCATCCCAACCCAAATGACATTGGAAAGAAAACAAAGTCAATCTTACTGGTGGGCCAACTGGCCCAGGTGGTCCTGGGACACCAGGAGATCCTTGAGGACCCTGTAAAGAAAACACAAAAATGCCCTAATATAACAAAAATGCTAGAAAGTGAGGTAGGACTAGAATTTTCCCTGTGAACTAGAAATTGTGATTAGCTTTGTGTATGAAGGGATTGAATGGAACTGAATGAAAGGATATGAAGAAGATATCTAGTCTAACTTGTCTCTGAGCAGCAATATTCTACAACACAATCATAATCATACTTATTTGGAGCATGTAAAGATTTGTTGTTTCACCATTATATGGGCTCCTTCACTAAGGCAGCTTGTAATCTTCCAATATTTTTATAGACAGCCTTCTTGAGTTGCTATGCAATAAAGAATAAAAGAAAAAGTGAAAGAAAAAAAGAGATGGAAGGAAGGAAGGGAAGGAAGGCAGGAAGGAAGGAAGGAAGGAAGGAAGGAAGAAAGAAAGAAAGAAAGAAAGAAAGAAAGAAAGAAAGAAAGAAAGAAAGAAAAAAAGAAAGAAAGAAAGAAAGAAAGAAAGAAAGAAATGAAGGAAGGAAGAAAGGAATGAAGGAAGGAAGAAAGGAAGGAAGGAAAGAAGTTAACATTAATGTTTAGAAGCTCTCTTTCCATCTTGAAATTTTCAACTAAACATCTTCCTCTGTGTTTTAATGGAAACCTGGCTCTCCCCTAAAGGCATGATATCCATTGCAACTCTTCTCACTGGTAGTTAATCCTCCCATTCACCACCAACCCCAATTTATAAGGACCAGGATAAACACTAGCGGATCTAGACTAGGGGTGGGGAACTTGAGGCCTCTAGGCCACATGTGGCCTTCTAGGTCCTTGGGTACAGCTTTTTGATTGGGTCCAAGTTTTATGGAACAAATATTTTTATTAAAGGGATTTGTTCTGTGAAGTTTGGATTTAGACAAAGGGGCTCACTTGAGGACCTTGAGGGCTACATGTGGCCACAAGACCACAGGTTCCCCACCACTGATTCTAGACTGTTTCACTAGTACCATATCTCAGGGAACTTTCCTCATTCAATGCCCATGAAACTACTTTATACCACTCTTCATTCTTAATACCTTCAACTATCTTCCAACCTCCAGGCTATTTCTTTGTGTCATTAGTATAAAGCTCACAGACTGTCTCTCTCTCCCACCCCATCCCATCATCCCCGGTCCTTCAATATTCATTGTTGATAACATCAACCAATAGTATCTTCCTAACCCAAATTACTTTGCTGTAATTTTGTACACAGTTTGTATATGCTTGCTTCTACACGTGTATGTTATTTTTCTTTATAAAATGTCAGCTTACTGAGGTAAGAGATTATTTTATTTTTGGCCTTATGTTATGAGGACCTAGAACACTTCCCATCACATAGTAGATATTTAATAAATACGAGATGGCTGATTGACAACTTGACCATATTTTCTCACTTTCCACAATTCTAAGGACATCTTTCTTAGCCCTATTACAGATGTTTTAGACCCAATCCATTTCTTGGAATTGTACCTCCTCCGAGGCCTAGAATTTGGAGACTCCATTCTAGGCCACAATCGCTTGTGCAAATGCCCATCTCTCCCATTCTTACTCACCCATAATAAACGTAGTGTTCACCTTTGTTCCTGAACTCTGGTCCCTTGACTTACCCCCCCATACTCTCAGTCTTGTCCAACCCTACCTTCCCTTGCCTCCATAACTCATTTTAACTGTATAGTTTGTCACTTTAACATACCAGTAGAGACTATCCAAAATGTCTTTTGCTCCTAGCTTTCCATTAGTTCTATCCTGTGAATATTTGTCCCTGGGTACACTCTATCACTTATGGATTTTTTGGTTCTTGCTCTAGGTGTGCTGAGTAACACTGGAGAAAGTCACAAAAATAAGCTGATTTCCGCTGCAAAAAAATGTCTATAAACTCAGATGTGATCTCATTATGACTTAAACAGTCCTCAACCCTTCTCTGCTAAGTTGATGATGCTATAAGAAATACATCAACTTCTCATTCAGCGAGACATCCTCCATACTTCTTTCACAGCTGCCCACTCAGGGGTAACATGTTTCTGATACACCAAAGAACTAGATTAATTACATCAATTATATCTCCCAATGTCCCCACAGGAAGTAGCAAACATTTTCACATAAAAGTCCTCACTTCCCAAGAAGAATTATACCAACTTCTTCTATCTGAGATTGCCCTCTTTCCATACCTACACTTCTCAGAATTTAAATAAACATATTTTCTGTGTGTGTATGTGCATGCACATCTAAATACTTTGTAAACTTTGAGGGTAGTATGAGTGTAAGCTGCTAGATCATAGAGATGATGTGATACAGTGAAAAGGTTTTGCCTTTAGAGTCTGAGGACCCAGGTTCAAATCTCAGTTTTGCCATTTACTAGCTGTTCGACCTCAGTCCATGTACTCAGCCTCCTTGGGCCCTGGTTTTCTCATCTATAAATTAAGGTTGTTGAACTACATGGCCTCTGAGGTCCCTTCTAGACTTAGATATATTGTATTATAAAATCTCTCTCTCTCTCTCTCTCTCTCTCTCTCTCTCTCTCTCTCTCTCTCTGTCATTTCCCTTGCCTGGATGTCAGTTTCTTTATTTGCAAAATGACAGGATTGAATTATTTAATGTTTAAGATTCCTTCTTGTCTAACATCAATGTGCTGTTGAAACAAAGTTCTAGAGAGTCGACAGTCCAACTAACGTGAAGAGTGAGGAAACTGCTAATAGAGAGAAACCCCCACCTGGCTAACGTCAGAAGTATTGTTTTGTTGTTGTTTTTTTTTAAGGCTTGGAGCAGAGGTTCAATCATCTTTGCTCCAGTATTATCCCATCATTTGGAGTATGACAGTATTTTAACAGCAGCACAGAAAGAGGAAGACAGGTGACCACTAGAGGGCAGTAAACATCCACAAAAGAGAATCACTCAGATTCAGAGAATAATTCTTCATTTCTCTTGAAATTCACCATCTCAAAATTGCACAAGTATAATTTAGCCCAAATGCACCAGAAGAGTACTGAATCTTTCCCGAAAAAAAAAATGAGCAGATACATTGTCAAGAACTGCCTTTTTCTCTCTGACTCTTCATTGGCTCATGCAGGGTCCAAGGCTAAGATTTTCTACCTTAAGTGGGAAAGGCAGATGTGGTTGACAGATGCAAATTCAGCTTTAAAGAGTGTGCTGTAAGCACTTCAAAGTTGTCAGTCAGCTGTCATTCAGCTCCATTGGGTTGGTTTGTCTCTGAAGTCAAAGAATTATAGAAGAATCTGGAAGGTCCTTAACAACTACGTAGTCTATCCCATAACTATACAAGAATTAGTTCAACAATATTCCTGACAAGTCGTTAACCAACCTTCCCTCAAATTGGACGTGACCCTAGTGATGGGAACTCAGTATCTGATGGGATAATTCTATTCCACTACTGACATATCTGTTAGAAAATGCCTACTTTCAACTGAGAAAACAAAACAAAACTAGATATTCCAAAATATATTAGCAACTAACAGAAATATAAAAGATCAAAAGCCATCCCCTAATAGCTGAAGTCATTACAGGATATAAGCAAATGATTCTCCAAAGGAAGGAGAACTGCAAAATATTATCAACCATAAGAAAGAATGTTCCAAATCACTAATAATGAGAAATTCAAATTAAAACAACTCTGAAGCTTTATCTCACACCCAACAAACTGTAAGGATGACAAAAGATGGCAACAGTCATTTATGGAGTGAATGTGGAAAGACATGAACAAAAATGTAGTATCGGTGAAACTGCAAATTTTTTCAACCACTCTGGAAAGCAATTTGGAATTATGCAAAGAAAGTGACTAAATGCCCATACCATTTGACCCAAAGATCCCACTCCTAGGCAGGACTCCAAGGAGGTCAGGGATAAAAACAAAGGCTCTATATACACCAAAATATTTATAGCAGGTTTTTTTTTTTGTGGAAGCAAAGAACTGGAAATAAAATAGATTCCTATTAATTTGTGAATAGTTAGACAAATTGTGGTGCATGAACTTACATTTATATGCATATTGCTATGCTGCAAAAAGTGATGAAGATGAAAACAGAAGCATGGCAAGAATGATATGAACTCCAGAATCCATTACTATATACTATACTATATACACTCCTCCTCTGTGTAGATGTTATAATCCTTTAAAACCTGGTTTCATTCTCTCTTTGCCAACCTCATGGATAATCACTCCCTCCCCCCCATCAAATACACACACACACACACACACGCACACAGTGGTCCAGACAAACTGGTCTTATTACTGTTTCTAATACATAACTTTCCATCTCCCATCTCCATGTCTTTGCTTGGACTGCATCCAATGAATGAGTTCCTCATCTCAAAACATCTTTCTCTTTCTCCAAGATCCAGCTCAGACACCCTTCCTCTTCATTCACCAAGCTCTACCCATTGAACAATTAAAAGAGATTGGTGTGAAATTATAACAACCGAGGTTTGTACTGAGGAAGAGACACGAGAAAGCATGACCTCCCTTGTTGCTGAAGATGTCGGGGACTATGGATGTGGAATATTGTAAATAATGTTGGATTTTGTTAATGGTGATCACTTTTCCTGAATTAGTGCCTTTTTTCTTCTCTGTTCTCGGAAGGGAAGATGAGAGGGGTATCTTGGGAAATGTAGGCGACATAGTTTGCAATTATAAAGTGCTTTAAGATTCATGGCATGCTTCATAAATATTATCTCATTTTACCCTCCCAACAATTATGGGAGGGAGATGCTGCTATTTTCTCCATTTAGAGATGGGGGATGGAGTGGAAGCCTCAAGTGACTTGCCCAACATCATACAGTTCTTCCTGCCTCCAGATCCAACATTCCATCCACTGAGCTATAAAACGAGCTAGAGTTTGTTTTCCTGTAGCATTCTCCCAGCGGTCCTGATACTACCTCCTGGAATCAGCTGGAACAAACTTAATCTCTTCCCCTCCAGCAGCTATGCAAATACTTAAAGACCACTAAGACATTCACTCTGAGTGGCATCTCCTCCAGGAAAAACTACCCTAGTTCCCCCGACAATCCTTATATTTTAGCCTCTCCTGCCATTCAGGGCTTTTGTATAGGTTGATCTAGATAATTTTTTACTGTTCAAATTCCATGATTTTTCTCTCTCTGGCCTGGCTTGAGAAGCCTTTGATTTGGTGTGGAATACTAGACCTGATCTAGGCCTTCATTCCAACTCTGGCTCCCCCCTGACTCTCATGTTCATGCCCTCTTCCTAGTACCCCTGCTGTGCTGGACTTGGGGAATTATACTAGCAACCTTGCCTGTCTTACCAGGTTGTTGTCAGGAAGGGATGGGAAGGAAACTTGTGATTTTATTAATATAAGGAACTCCCAGGTGAGGAAACCCTATCTATCAATACAGGTCAGTACCTAATCTGCAATTTACAGCCTTAGACAGAAAGGATATGTGACTTGTCTGGGATCGCACAAATCTTGTATGTCAGAGGCCAGATTTTAACCCAGGTCTTCCTAGCTTTGAGAATGGCTCATTATCCATTCAAGCAGAAAAGTGGCTCAGTAGATCATGTGCTGGCCTGCAGTCAGGAAGACTCCTCTTCTTGAGTTCAAATCTGGCCTCAGACACTTAGCTGTGTGACCCTGGGTAAGTCACTTAATCCTATTTGCCTAAATTTTCTCACCTGTAAAATGAGCTGGAGGAAAAAAAATGGCAAACCACTCCAGTATCTTTGCCAAGAAGGGGGTCATGAAGAGTTGAATGTGATCAAAAATCAGTTGACCTAATACCTACCCAGGAAAAATTGCTTGGTATCACTTAGGTATTTAGTTATCTCTATACATATTATTTTCCCCAATAGAATGTAAGCTCCTTGAGGACAGGAACGTTTCCATTTTTGTGTCTGAATTGCTAGTGCTTAGTGCAGTAGCTAGCAGATAGCAGGTACTTACAATATCTGTCTTGTTCCAATGAGCAGTCTTGCCTAGATGGGTGTCAAGCAGGACAAAAGCAATGGTGGAAGTCATAACTGGTCTCCTTTGGAGGTGGCCCTTGAGCTGAGTTTAGAAGGAAGTTGGGGTTTTAAGAGGAAGAAGTGAGGAGAATCCATGCTCTAGGCATGGAGATCAGCCCATGAGAAACCACAGAGGCAAGAGATAAGCCTTTTGTCCAGGGAAGAGCAAGTTTAGTTTGGCTGAATTATGGAGGATAAAAGAATCTGTTTGTTCTGTGAAACTTGGAGTCAGTCAAAGGGCTGCACTTGAGGATCTAGAGCAGTGGTTCTCAACCTTCCTAATGCAATGACCCTTTAATACTCGTATGTGGGCGTATCTGCATGTGGGCGGACCTGTCTGGAGACTGATAGAGGAGCAGTGTCTTGACTATTTACAACCCCTGTGACCTCTGTGAAAGAGTTGTTCGACCCCCCAAAGGGGTTGTGACCCACAGGTTGAGAACCACTGATCTAGAGGCCTGTGTGTGGCCTCGAGGCTACAGGTTCCCCATCCCTGGCCTAAGCATTTTAACTCCCAAATTCAGTGCCTTTTTTCTTACTAAGCCAGACAATCAATCAATCTATCTATCAACAATCATTTATTAAGCATTTACTATATGCCAGGAACTAAAATAAGTGCTAGGAAGACAAAGGCAAAAAAATGGAATAGTCCCTGCCTTCAAGAAGATTACATCCTGTTGGGGTGGGCAACATCCACAGATAGAACTATGTACAAAACATTTTCAAAATCATTAGTAGAGCAGGCCCTGGGAGCTGGTGGGATCCAAAAAGGCTTTATGTAAATGTTGGCACATGAGCTGAGCTTGGAAGGAAACACAGAATTCTGAGAGGTGGGGGGTTAGGAGGGAGTGAATCCCAGGCATAGACACTGATTTAAAGGCTGTAATGGACTGTCATGTGGAAGCACTAAGGCCAGTCTGGCTGGGTAATAGAATTGGGAGGGGGAATGATATCTGATAAGTCTGGAAGGGCTTGAAAATACAAATTAAAACATTACTATTTGATCCTAAAGGCCATAGGGAGCCAGTGGAGTTTATTGAGCAGAATAGGGGCATTATCAAACCTGAACTTTGGAAAAGTGACTATCAGATGTGGAGAAAACAGGTAAGACAGGAGGAAGATCAGAGTACAGACATCTCACTTTTTCCTCAGTAATTCTGAGAAATGGACACTATTCTTTTACAGATGGGGAATCTGACGCAGAGAGTGGTTAAGTGACCCACTCACAGTCACACAGCTACTAATACACGTCTAACACTGTCCTCAGGTCTTCCCGATTCCAGGTTCAGACATTCTGAGTTTGAGATGCTTAGGTGACATCTGATGAGAAATGTTTCTTTTGGCAGATGATAATACCATAAGAGTTTATTCTAGTATTTGTTATATGATCCTAGGCAAGTCACTTTTCTGAGACTTAGTTTCCTTTTCTGTAAAAACGAGGATTTGACTCATTCTATGATGGCTTCTGAACCTTTGTTTGCTACTCTGTTAATAAGGACTTTGAACAAGTAGATTTCTAAAGTCCTTTCTAGCTACAGCATTTATTTTCAAGTATTTCACATTCTAAGATCCCTTCCAGCTCTGACATTCAATGATTCTATTTGGGAGAACAGTTGTTGCTACTCCTGGTTCACAGCTACATTTGCCATTGTGAATTTGTAGTTAAGTGATACAGCCACCATACTATGGTATGGATAGCGACAGGCTATATGTGCTGGGCAAGGATCCAGGATTTCCAAAGCTGAGGCCAGACTGTGAAGAATTAAGTTGGTATGAGAGTCCAGAGCAGGCAATGGTGCTGTATTAGAAAGGACTGAACTTTGGGCCTGCACAGAGAGTGAGGGTCAGGACAAGAAGTGAGTAAGGTTAGACTATGGTGGATCACACCTGTAGTTCCTGCAACTGGGGAGGCCAAAGCTCATGGATCACTTGAGTTCCAGAGTTCTGAGCTACAGAAGGGCTAAAGCCAATCCAAGCCTCAAGGCTACAGGTTTCTCACTCCTTGTCTGGAGGGTCAGTTCTACCAACAATGACTTACTTTACTTTGAGCCTGATTTTCTTGATCTGTAAAATGAAGACAAAAATACCTGCTGTGTCTGATCAAAGGGCTCAAAGAAAGAGCTTTGTAAACTGTAAAGTGATACAAAAACATGATTTTTAAAAATTATCATGAGCTACTTTTACTAAACTATTCTCTATCCCCCACAGGGCCTTGAAAAAGGTAAGCTCAATAATTCTGCAATGCCTCAATAACAATAATGATGTGATTACATATAATGAATGCGTGCAATGATAATTATAGGGGCTTGTAAGGAGCAATAGAAAAAGGACAAAGATCTGAAAACAACTTTCAAAAAAGATCTGGCGAAAGAGGGGGAGGAGAATGCTTCCATTAAACAAGAAACAGAGGGCGGAGTATGACTTTGCTATTGACTTTGCCTCTGGTGCAGAAAATAGTTCTTTGAAAAACAAGGTGGAAAAGGCTCCCAGGACCCTGCCTTCGTGGAATCTGTTGCTTTACCACCATCAGCAGCAGTTGTGGGGCATGAAAGGTGGAGGGGAAGAAACTTACAAGTGCCTAGGATGCTGCAAAGAGGCGGGAGCCTGACCTCTCCCTGACAATTAGGACCCATTATATAGTAGGAAGGATCAGCAGACAGTGAGAGAGCCCCCAGACAAGCATGGTTGGAGAAAAGGCAGTGAGTCCTGGCATTGATGTAGACGGAATCCAGCAGGGACAGAGTAATGCCCATTAGACTGAATGGAATACATTCAGCCTCTTCAACCCTCAGGCTACTGGTATGTTTTTGTACCATTCTCCTCCCCCTGCCTTCTCTGAGTATCTGATTATTATTTACTGAATTCTCTGCCTAAATTTCCCACTGGCAGCAAGTCTACAGCAGTTGGGGAAATGTTTAGTATAGTCACCTACTTTGAATCATATTACATGAGAGCTGCAAAGGGCATAGACTGAGATCATAGAATGAAGACTGTAACTGGAAGGGACCTTAAAAGACAGAGGGTGGAATGAGAGAGCTGAAGTAACTAAAGACATAGAATGTTACCATGTAAAACACAGAACAGTGGAGCCAAAAAAGAACCCAGACATTATCAAATCCAGCCAACCCATTTCAGTGATAAAGAAACTGAGAAAAAGAAGGGAAAAGTGACTTTCTCAAGCTGACTAGCTATAAAGCCAGGAACAGGGCCAAGTTCTCCTGACTTACAATTCTCTCCAGCATTCCATTTTATCTCCTATTCTAGAGATGAAGAACCTGAAGGCAGCCCAAGTACAGCTGAAATAGAATTCAACTTACAACCCAGAGATCTGTATTATGCTCCCAGCTCTTGATGAACTAATGGTCCATGTCACATTAGACACCCTCACCTTTGTTTCTATAGATAGATAGCCTATAGATACCCTAACTTAACTTATAGATTATATTAACTTAAATGGGTTAAGGTAGCTTGTTGAGTTCTCTTCAACTTCTGACATTTAATGATTCTAAGACATGTTGCATCATCCTTACTTTAGAGATGCAATTTTGAAGTCCAAAGTAGATACATGACCGGTTTCAAGCCACACAGCAAACAGATGTTATGGACGTAATATCTCCTCTCTTAATCCATGTGGTAGGTAATTGTTGCCAAATACATATTTACCACAATGAAGAAATTACGGAGGTAAAAATCTAGGTTTTGTTATTATTCTCAAGCATAGGTTTAGACCTCAAAGAAAATCTGAATCATTGTGAGGATTCTAACCAGGCAAAATTACAACAGACTGACAGAGAAATAATTCATTTACCAATTGCAATCTTGTAGCTTCCTTTTAGGCCATCAAAGTTAAAAAGAAGGCTTTCTACATTTAGTGGGTTCACAACAGGCTGATTGAGGAGGAGGATTTAAATGTCCTCAAGGAACCAGGGGCAGTCAAAATTTTCCTTTAGGTTCTTATCTAAGGAAAGTTTAAGGCTCTTAAGTAAATTTTCACATCCCATGGGATAGCTTTTGGTCAGGTGAGATTAATGTTTAAGACAGAGTTTGAGTTAACTAAAAATTACAGAAGGAATGGCCCCAGTACCAAATAATAAAAAAAGAAATAAAATGTGCCTATAGGGCAAATAAAACTGTGATTAGGGATGCATTCAAAAATGATGTAAAGAGCTTGCAGAGAGGTTATAGGGTGACAATAAGAAAGATAAGTGTTAATTGCTTACAGGAGTGTGGAGATGTGAGGTCTGTTCTATGAGGTCCTGGTTAGATAACATCTGAACTCTCATATTCAGTTCTTTATGACACAGTTAAAGAGATCATTGGTTAGATGGAAAATATCCATAGGAGGGTAACCTGAATGATGGAAGGCATAAAATCTTTGCCATGTGAAGACTTTTGATATCTAAAGTCCAATATTGACAATCATGCATGTTCCCCTTGCCTACCTTCGCCTTCAGCTGTGTATCTAAAATTTCATGTCACTTAGATGAAAAATAAATAGGAGTTTCAAATTAAAAAGTAAAATTTTTTTTATAAAAAAGTAAAATGGCATATTTTGTCAGTCTCCTCCATAAATGGAAGTCTTATTTTACAGAAGTAGAAAATGAGTCCTGAGAGGTCTAAGTGTACATCATGTGATTTCAGGGAGATCAGGAACTCTTTGCCCTCCTCCCAAAATAACAAAAGGATGAAAGCTATTTTAAGTGATACACAACTTTTCATCCTATATTGAGGCCTCTATCTTTCATTGTAAGCACCTCAATGAGAGTTCATACAGTGGGTCTACTATAAAGAGCCTAGGGCATCAGGAAAGGCATAGGTTAGTTCTCTCTGGACAGAAGGTGAGTTTCTCGCTTTCTGTCATGGAGTGGAAAAACCTCTGGATTAGAAAGCAGAAGACTTAGACTGGAATCCTGTCTCTGCTACTAAACAAAGGTGAGCAACTTAGGTAAGCTTAACCTCTCCAAGCCTTATTTTCTGCATCTGTCAAATGATCTCTAAAGTCCTTTCCACTTCTAAATGCTATGAGAAGAATGGAGATGGGAAGGAAGGGAAGGCGGTGAGGGAAGGTAACTTTTAAAAGTTTTGCAGTGAAGGGGGGATATAGGGAAGACTTGATAAGATTATGAAGACCTGAGAATATCTATAGACATATGGGAATGAACTGGTGGAGAGGAATGATTTATTTGAAGGTGCAGGAGAATGAGGAGATGAAGGCTCCTCTACAGAGCTTTAAGTGGAGGAAGGAGGCATAGCAGTGTTCTCTCTCCCATCTTTTTGAGTTAAAATATATATGTATATATATATATATATATATATATATATATATATATATATATATATGTAGAGAGAAAGAGAAGAGAGAGAGAGAGAGAACATACATATAAAACATATGGAGAATATATACCACATGGGCAATATTTACATATATATAGTAATATACATATAATATATGTGTATAATGTATTGTAATATATAATGTATATAATTGTAATAGTAACATATGTGTATGTAATATATATGTGTGCATAGATAGATAGATAATGAATTACATTTTAAAAAGCATGGTTTCCATAAAGAAAGAGGTCCTAGTCCCACTTACTGTACCCTGTCTTGGTTAGATCACTACTGTAGTCCATTTCATCCCAGATGCCATAATTTAGAACAGACATATTCATTTAACTATTTATTCATTCATCTATAGATCTGGGAGAAGAGGGGTAGGATGCCTCCACTGAATAAGGAAGGAAGAATGAAGGAAGGAAGGAAGGAAGGAAGGAAGGAAGGAAGGAAGGAAAGAATTTATTAAACATTTGGTATGTGCCAGCAGGGAGGATACAAAAACAATGCAAAAAGAGATACAGTCCCTTCCCTGAAGAAACTTATATTCTGATGGGGGAAACAACACACACACACACAAGACTGGGGGGTGCAGAGATTTAGATTTAGGATATGACGTAGGTATTCTATTCAAAAGGGACCAACTCTTTCTTTATCCTTTGCCTTACTATCTTCCTCCATAACACATAATGATTCAACCAGGTAATCTCTGAGACCCTTTCCCTATTTAGGATTTAGGGTTATAAACTCTGAATTCTAACTCAGACTCAGACCCAGCCTGTCAGCAGATTACATCATATGCAGTGAAAAGAATCAAGGAGCTGAATTTCCCATCTAACGTATTTCTCAGGTCCTTGTTTCTATTCCAAGACCTGCAGAGATTACAGCTTTGCTTTGCTTCCTTCATTCTATCACAGAGATTTACTGAAAGTCAATATTTACTTGTTGTCTTTTACTGTGTACCTCACCCACCAAAGGAAGTGTCTGTCCCAGACTTTATGCTGGGAACGGGACCATGAGTACTACAGGAATATCTGCCCTAGAGGATAATTTCCCTTGCTATATTCTGAGCTAAACTGAACAAAAGCAGAGGAATCATATTTGGTTTTATGTGAAAGCTGCTTGTGCCCCAAGAGTCAAGTGAGAAGATATGTGGGCAGTGGGGTAGACCTGAGTTCAAATCCCTAATCTGTCCCTTAATAGCTAGGAGTCTCTAGTCAAGTCTTGAGCCTCTCTGACCTTCAATCTTTATCTACAAAAAAAAGAAAAATAATTCACACTCAGCCTCCTCATAGGTTTGTTGGGAGGGCTAAATTCAATAAGTTATATAAAAGCACTTTTTAAAGTATCCCCTAAACTTGGCAAATGATAGAATGAAGGTCTCTGTCTGTCAGACCGCCCCTTCCCCATGCATCTGTCATGGAATTGAAATCTAATGTGAAAAGAATTCCTTCTTTAGGTCAAGGCAACAGCTCTAGAAGGTTCCAGCTTACATGCAAAAGAGGAGGCATCATGTTGTAGGGCAGCGGTTTGCAACCTGTGGTTTATATTCAATTTAAATACATCCTGCATATCAGATATTTACATTACAATTCATAACAGTAGCAAAATTACAGTTATGAAGTAGCAAAGAAAATAATTTCATGGTGGGTCACTACAACATGATGAACTGTATTAAAGGGTTGCGGCATTAGGAAGGTTGAGAACCACTGTTGTAGGGGAAACAATATTGACTCTGAAGTGAGATGATCTGGGTTCAAAACCCAGCTTTGATATTTACTAACTTTGTGACCTTGGGGAAGTCACATGATCATCTTTGTCCTAGTTTTCTCATCTGCAAAGTGAGAGCTTTGGACTAGAAGATGAATAGCTCTAGCTCTAAATATACAGTCCTACATCATTTGGCAGGAGTAAACACATAGACTTTTAGAGTTAAAAGGTGCCTTAGCATCCCCAGGTAAAAACCTATTCATTTATAGATGAGGAAACTGATGCTCTGAGAGGTTATGTGACTTGCCCAAGGTCACAGAGCTCATCCTCTAGTATCCATAAGTATAAAAGTGTTTCTCAAAGCACCAGGCACAGAACAAGACCCAGAAGGCATGCACTATGGAGAGGCTATAACTTGATGCAGAATGGGGTGGTCCACGTGTTTCAGGAAAAGTCTGTGCCACGGAGCACAGTGAAAGAAAGGGGTAACCAAGGAAGATCAAGGATGCATAAGAGGCAAGAAAAGAGAAACAGACACCCATGAAGAGTTGAGCTTGGAAGAAAGCAGGGAAATAGTACTTACTATACTACATTTATCTATATGATAACTTCACAAGCTAATAGATCATAGATGAGATAATCACAGATTTTAGACTCTAGAAATATCTAATCCAATCCCTTCATTTTATATTTAATCAAAAAATAACTTGCCCAAGGTCATATAGCTAGTGAGTGTTTGAGGTAGGATTTGAACTGAGGTCTTCCTGACTCTGTCTAGTGTTCCAGCAATTCAAGTTTCCTGGCCCCAAAAAAGTGACAAGACCAAGTAACTCAAAGGAGCAGCCATTCTACTGGATTATTCCCAGGGACCAACAGAGTGGTACACATTTTAGACACTTAGTTGGAGTGTTGTGATTTGCATAGTGCTATAGAAAGGCAGTGTGGTCACACTATACCAGCATTGAAATTAGGAAAACCTGGATTCAAGTTTTGCCTTTGTCACTCTCTCTGTGTGACCACAGACAAGCCACTTAAAAACTCGCAGTAACCGGAGGCAACTCTCAAGACTATCAGATGCAGATTAGTTACCATTTATTATTCAATGGAGAGAAGTCTCACTTTCCATACTGGGAGATCCCTACTCCAATGAAGTCTCAGATTAGGAAACCCCCAGCCTCTACTCCCTAAAATGTACAATACAAGACCAAAAGTGAAAAGCTATTCTACCCTCCCCTCAACTTTGAGGAGCAGATGCTAGAGTCATCAGGCTTCTCATTGCCTTGGGGGAAGGGAGATTGTGATGAGGAGAATGATTAGACAAGACGTGTAGGTGGGGAAGCAGACTACTGTGATCAGACATCACATTACTCACCCACTTCAGCATGTGGGTTGGAGACCAAGGCTATTAATGACTCTAGGAAGCTCTGGGATAGTCTGACCTTTTTAGAGGCTGGTAACATGAAGGGTTTTTGTTTTTGTTTTTTTTTCAGTTTCTTGTGGAATTAACCAAACATAGTTCCTAAGTCCATTTTTATACATCTGCTGAATAACCTAAAGGAATCAGAGGCTGGCAGGGATTTAGAGTTCCTCTAGCCATATAACAGAAGGTGAGGGAAAGGTAAAGAGAAAAAGTCAAGAAACCTGAGTTATAGTTGCAGTTTTGCCACTTCTTAGCTGTGTGCCCAGTGGTGGATAGTATATTGGGCTTGGAATCAGAAAGAACTGGATCCAAATCCTGACTCATATATTTATTCACTGCATGATCCTACATAAGTTACTTAATGTATCTGGGCCTCAGTCTTCTCATCTGTAAAATGAGGGATTTGGACTCAATGGCCTCTAAAGGTCCTTCCTAGATCTAAATCTATGATCCTGTGTATGGCTTCTCTGAACCTCAGTCTGCTCCCCACCCCATACAAGGAAGGAATTAGATCATATGAATTCCTAGGTCTCTTCTAGCTCTCACATTCTCATACTATCCTAGACTCTTAACATTCTCTCACCACCACCACCACCACCACCACTCCCCCTTTATCCAATCTGTTACCAAGGTCTATTGGTTTTACCTTTGTAATATCTTTCATACATGCCCCCTTCTCCTGGTTGATACTAACATCACCCTGGTGAAGGTACTAATCTTATGCTTGGACTATCGAAATAGCTTATTGGTGGGTCTTCCTGCTTCAAATCTCTCCTCACTCCAACCCATGTTTCATACAACTGTCAAAGTGATCTTTCTAAAGCAAAACCCCAGTCCCTACTCAATATAATCCAATGGCCCCCTCTCACTCCCAGGAACAACTATAAAATCCTCTGTTTGGCATTTAAAACCCTTCATAACTTGCCCTTCCCCCCACCTCTCCAGTTTTCTTACACCTTATACCCCATTTCACATGCATGTGTTCCAGTGACACAGGTTTCCTAGCTATTCCTTGAACAAGATCTTTCATCTCCTTGGTCAGGACATTTTCACTGGTTATCCCCCACACACAGAGTGCTCTCCCTCTTCATTTATGCCTCCTAGACTCCTTTGAGTCCCAGCTAACCTACTTTCTATAGGAAGCCTTACCTGACACCTCTTGAATTCCATTGTCTTTCCTCTGTTGATTATTTTTAACTTATCCTGGTTGTGCATAATTGTTTGCATGCTATCCTCCCATTAGACCATGAGCTCTTTATATCAAGCACTGGCTTTTATTTTTCTTTGTATCCCCAGCACTTAACCCAGTGCTTAACACACAGTAATGTATTAATTTAATAACTGATTATTGAATGGTTATGATTTTAGTCCATGTGAAGCCTCTCTTTACTAAATTTTTACCACTTGGAAATAGGAATACATTATATAAACATATTATGGAAAGACCATGTACAATAATAGAGTGAGCCTCAAAACCAGGAAGACCTGGATCAAGTCTTAAATTAAACACATATTGATTGTGTGACCCACAGCAAGTCATTTGACCTCTTAGGTTACAAAAACTATCTTAGAAACATTATTTTACCATTTACAAACATTTAATCCTCATGACAACTCTGGCAGGTGGGTGCTTTTATACTATCCTCATTCCCACTCTGTGAGACTTTTTACAATTATAAAGTTGATGGAAGGGGCTAAATTACATTGCTGGTTTCCCCAACTAGAAATTACCTATACTAATGAATTCACAGGTCTTGTCCTTATCCCACCACTCCCAGTATGGAGAGGGAATATGAGCTCTACTAGGAAATGGAGTATTAATTTAACTAATGTGTGAACAGTTGGTACTGCTGACATTCAAAATTTAGATTAATAAAGTTACAATTAGTGCTTAGCACTCAGGATACAAATACAAAAAAGCAAAACAGTCCCTCAAGAAATTAACATTCTAATGAGGGAATACAAATAGGGAAAGAAGAGGGTGGGATGGTATGCACCAGGGCATATGCACATACACACATTACATATATGTATATGCATGTATAAATATTTATATGTGTGTGTGCATGCATAAGAGGGGGATACAATATATGTATATGTAGTATGTATATGCATCTATGTATGTGTGTGTGTGTATGTATACACACACACACACACACACTTCTATGTTTCATACACACACATACATGCCCTTCTCCTTAAATTTGAGGCACAAGAGAAGTCCATTCCTGCCTTTTGATGTGGAACATGGAATTGAAAGGGACCTTTGCAATAATCTAAGCCAATTTCAGAAGGAAAGAAACTGAAGACTATGGAGAAAATGTGACTTAACCATATTTACCAAAAAGTTAGTAGCAGAACAGAATTAGACTGCAGGTTTCCACCTCCCAAAGTAGAGCACTGTCTAGTACATTTCTTTTTGCCATCCATCATAACCATGACACTTGGGTCTAGCGTTTTCACTCTACTTATATAGATCTGCCACTGTTCTGTAAGTTACAGTCTTAAAAAGTTGCCTGGGACACCAATAGGGGAAGTGACCTGTCTAGGATCACACAGCCAGTAAGTGTTAGAGGTAGCACTAGAACCCATATCTTTCTGAATTCAAGGACAAATTTCTATCCCCTGCCAGTGCTGCCTCTTATAGTAAATCATTTTAAAATGCTCCTCAATTGATTGATTTATAATTGATTTCCTCTTTACAACTCTGAACAAAAAAAGATATGAGGTGTGATAGCTAATTATGATGGGATGCTTAAACAGATCTGTTCAGGTCTATCTTTCCTTTAAATCTGGAGGGAATGCAGCAGTTCCCTTGAATGATATGTGAAGAGAACCTCTCCAGACCTGGAAAGAATCAACTTATGAAGCTATTTGGCTTGGGCCCACTGTTTCAAAGGCTTGAGTGTGGGAATGTTCTCTCCCTAAGGAAGCTTTGGGGGATCAAAGATGAATTAAGTGTCTCATCTATCAGCACAGGCAAAGTACAGACTGTTCCTCAGTGAGATGCAATGCCAGGTCTATGGAAGGGGAGCTCAGACAGAAAGGAAAAAGAAAAGAAAGCACCAATGTCAAAGTCAAAAGATAATGGCAGGTTCCTGCTGAGGACTTCAAGAGAAGATAAGGGTGATCATTGTCTTGGATCTAAAGAGTTCTTTCCTGGTGTTCCCAGTACTATGGGAAAAAAAAAATGCCTGTTTATCCACAAAGGCCAGAGCTGGCATATTCTAATGAAGCCAACGTTGTGACCAATAGGTTTGTCTGATTTTCACAACATATGTCTTTTAAAAGCACAGAAAGGCAGGTGGCAGATACATGAAAGGGAGCAGCTGATAGAAGCTTTCTGACATTTATAGATCACCGTAAGGTTTTCAAAGTGCTCTACATACCGTAAATCATTTGATCTCCAGAAAACTCACAACATCTCAGTATTACAAAGGACCTTAAAGGGCATCTCGTCCAACCTGAATTTTAATAAGTAGTTCCCATCTACATCATCCTCAGCATGCAGTCATCCAGCTTTCACCTGAAGACTTGCATGAACAGGGAACTCAAATAACTCCCAAGGCAGCCCATTCAACTTTGGGATGCTTCTATTCATTAGCGAGTACATTCTTTAAATAAAGCTAAATCTCCTTATCTGTAACTTCTAGCCAGTCATGCTAGTTCTGCTCTCAGGAACCAAACAAACCAAGTACACTGCTCCTGTACATGACCCATCCCAGATTATCCCATCCTTTTTTTATTTTTAAATTTAAATTTTAATTTAATTTTATTTTTTTAACTGCTGCAACGTGTTGTTATTTGGAAACAACAATCATATTCTAGCAGCAGGGTGATGCAGTGCTTGAGTGCTGGGCCTACAGCCAGGAAGAACTGAGTTCAAATTCAACCTCAGACAATTTACTAATTGTCTGATGGCCCCCGCTGGCAATCAACTTAATCTGGTTACTTTAGTTCTTTCAAGTAGAAAATGAGTATTATATAGCACCTACCTCCCAGGGTTGTGAGGAACAAATGACATTTATGTGCAAAGCATAGTGCCTGCAACATATAGTAAGTACATAATAAATCCTTCCTTCCTCCCTCCCTTCCTCTTTCTTCCTTCCTTCTTTCTTCTTTCCTTCCTTCCTTCACTTCCTTCCTTCCTTGTTTCCCTCCTTCCTTCCTTCCCTCCCTCCCTTCCCTCTTTCCTTCCTTCCTTTACTTCCTTCCTTCCCTTCCTTCATTCTACCCTCCCCCTTCCTTCTCCTCATTCCTTCTCCCCCTCCCTTTTTCTTCCCTCCTTCCTTCACCTCTCCCTCTTCCCTCCCCTTTTTCCTCCCTCCCTTCTTTTATCCTTCCTTTGCTCCTTTCTTCCCGACTGCTTTTCTTCCATCCTTCTTTCCATTTTTCCTTCTCCTCCCCTCCCTCCAGTTTGTTGGGATGCCTTCTCTCAAAACACCCAGATGTTGTGACTAATTGTGGAAGACTATATTTCCCCCCATCATATCCCACCCCCCACTTATTCTCTTTTCTCCTTTGACCTTATCCCTTTTCAAAAATGTTTGCTTCTAACTACCCTCTTCCCCAATCTGCCCTCCCTTCTATCCCCCCCCC
>CM053587.1:281542131-281559033 GCA_028646515.1 Pseudochirops corinnae
AGTGGTTAAGTGCTTAAAGGGTCATGCATTTTTTGCAGGTGAATTACCCATAATGCATTTAGAAATTCCAAGGGGATGGGGGGGGGGTGTGGTTTTTGCCTTGACACGTCACTAGGTAACTTTTGGTCAAGGATGAATGACATAGGTCCAATATGGTAGTTGGGAGTATAGGCTTGATTGTTTCAGGAGGCGCCAAGTTTGGAAGCTAGACTGATTAGAGACCATGTCAGGAGGGAGTTATCTCCTTGATAAAGTTGCTCAAGGTTTCTAAAGCGTAGCTGGCCTAAGAACAAAGGCATTATGTATTTCTCTAAGAATACTGCAGTGATTGATTCATGGGAAACTATCTAGCAGACTTTGGGAAAAGACTTTGAGGCTGGGGGCAGGGGGAGAAGCGGAGTGAATGCCTTTATGGCTGAAGGAAAGTGTGACTTTTACAGCTTAATGGCACAGGCTTGTTATAAACTGATGTGAATACATAGTTACCCAACCACAAGTGAGATTTTTACAAACTGGGGTACAAAAGCCCCATCAAAATGATACAGAAGCACCTCATCAAGTTGAATATCTACATTTAATTGTGCCTCCCTGCCTCCACCCCAACGTGATCCACACCATGGGTCCATTTCAGGAGTCTTACCATGGGAGAATGGTGCTAACATTAACGCAGAATTGGAAATCCTTGAATAAAAGTGTATGTGCTTTCTTGGCATCAAGAGTCTTTATATTTTCCTTTCCTTTCTTCTTTTTATTAAGGAATTGAAAATGTTGCCTAAGGAAAATGTGATGAATCAGAAGTGTCATGCTACAATGTGTTGATGTTACAGGATTCAGTCCCATCCCATTGTTGTTACCAATCTTCACATACTAGGGATTTACTCTGCTACTTATAAGCTGTTTGACCTTCAGCAAGCAAGTCCGGTCTTACCCTTCACTTGGCGCTAAACATACATGGCTTTCTATGCTATTCATCTTAATGTATATGTGTGTGTATATATATATATATATACACATATACACACACACGTATATGTATATACATATATACACATTATATATACATTATATAAGTATATGTAAATACAGACTCATATATATACATTACATATGTATATGTATATATACATTACATATGTATATGTATATATACATATACATGTATACACACACACACACACACATGCACACACACAGACTTATAGATCTTTAATGTTCTCAAGCTAGAGAGATACTTTAGAGGAGTGGTTCTCAACCTTCCTAATACTGCAACCCTTTAATACTTGTATGTGGGTGTATCTGCATGTGGGTGGACCCGCCTGGAGACAGATAGAGGAGCAGTGTCTTGGTTCCTAAGACCATCAGAAATATGTATTTTCTGATGGTCTTAGGTGATTCCTGTGACCCCTGTGAAAGGGTTGTTTGACCCCAAAGGGGTCGTGACTCACAGGTTGAGAACTATTGCTTTAGAGATGACCATTTTATGGATGAGGACATGGAAACTCAGAATAAAGAAGCGACATTGTCCAAAGGCACACATGAGTTACTGAGACTTGAACCCAACTCACTTGATTCTTAATCCAGAACTTTTTCTGTTATTCCACTTGCCTTTCTGCTCTGTTTATTTAAATAATTGCTCCATCCATTCAGTGGAAGTGGCCCATGATATGCTTATGTGTATCTGTAGCAGTATCTTTTATAGTGCCTTTGCAAAAAAAAAAAAATCTTGGTGAATGCTTGTTGATGTTGATGCTAATGGTGCCAGAACAGGAAGAAGCCCATATAAGCTACATTAATTGTGTATCAGGCCTTTTGAATTTCAAATGAAGTCAACAAGTATTTTTTGTCTAATGGGTGTATAAGACTCCTTCCCTTCATAAATAGGAGTCAGTCTAGGGAGCATCATGCTTTAGAAATGTAGAGAGTGACTTGCATCCCAGAGAGAGTACTGGATTGAGAAGCCAAGTCCAGCCCTGGCTTTGTCATCAACTCACCATGATGACAGGGCAAGTCACTTAACCTCCCTCTGCCTCAGGTTTTTTTTTTCTTTTCTTTTTTGAGATAAAGCAAAATGAAACTTCTTTTAAAACACCCAGTGATGACCCATGAAGACAATGTAGGAGAGGGAAGATAAATGCTAAAACATTGGTACCAAGAATTTTGAGTATTTATTTTCTAGCCAAACCCAAAACCCTCTTTTAAAATTTTTCTTCAGCTCCTAAAATGAAAAATCTTTGATCTGGGTAAGAATGAATCACATTTTACTTTGACTCAAGTTGGTATTGGCCTATAGAAAAGTTACTGCAGTCACAGTGATATCAGTTCAAGCAGGCATTATGATTTAAGGGCATGCTAATAGGCAATACAAATAGGTAAGACAGCTTGAGTTGATAATTTATTGATAAAGGAAAAAATATTAGAAACAAACTATATTTGCCCACATGTTCAAGATTGGATTTGAAAGTTCTAGATGTAGAGGTTGTATTGGTTTCTGTAGAGCATTGACCGAATAGATTACATTATCACCATCTTGTAACGACCAGTTGGGCATTTGAAAGGTTAGCAGTCACAAACCACTAGGCATGTCTATTATTGGGAGTGCTGCTTTACCTGTGTTCAGAGAGGCTCGTCGCCAGGTCATCATGGCTACAGGATGATGAGATATTTGGATATAATTACATCTGAAAATTATATGCCAAGTTCATGAATCCCAGGTTAAGACTCCTTGATCTACTCCAACTGTTATTTAAAATAGGTACATCCTCTGCGACACCCTCAGCTGGTGACTGTTGAGCCTCAGCTGGACAAACACCAGTGACAACTGTTGCATAGTAGCCCATTCCACTGTTGAACTTTCACTTACTATTTCTGTTCTACTTGCTAAAAATTCTTTCCCACTTAGCAGAGACAGGGAACACATGCTAATCAGTTTGGCTGCAAAAGACTTGGGGGCTTTGGTGGATTGCAAAAGTCGCTATCAGTCAGCAGTGTGATATGGCAGCTGTGAAAGCTAATGCAATCTGAAACTATAATGAGAGGTATAGGAAGGAGATGATACTCTCACTATCCTGGTAGGACTACATCTGGACTATTATATCAGCCCTGTGTACTGTAGTTTTGAAAGGAAATTGGTTACCTGGAGGTCATAGGATCATAGGTCTCTTGATGTAGACCTGGAAAGGAGAGACCATCCTCCTCATGTTGGATGAAGAAGTAATCTACTTACCACTACACAAGAAGTTAAATGAAAAATACACAGGAGTACCCAGGCCCTCTGACAACAAGTCTCATTTAAAAAAAAAAAATCCATTGTGTACTTGCTCTCTGGAATATATTTTTTTAAAAAGATTCATTTTTTTTAACATTGCTATCACTTCTTAGTGATAATCCCTAGACCCCGACAGAAACTACCCTTGTAATAGAAAAGTACAGGTAAGCAAAACATACCAACCCATTGGTGATGCCTGATAACATATATCTCATTCTGTACCTATAATCTCCTGCCAGCCTGTCAAGAGGAATAACATGAATGTATTCTGCTATCAGTCCACTGTAATGCATTAAACAGAATTCTGAATCATTTCCATCTTACTTTGCTTTAAAGTATTGTATAAATTGTTCTCTTTATTCTGTTTATGTAATTCAAAACACTTTTTAAACACATCAGTTATCCCTGATTTCATCTCCCTTGTCTAGTGCTGGGAGATGATTGTAGACACTTAATCAAACTAATTAGGGCTGCTGTTTAGGGCATGTCTCCTACCTACACACAATACAGAAAATGGTTTGGATTTTTCTTCCTTCACTTCCCCATGGAGGTGGGCTGTAGAACATTTAGCCATGACCCACCCTTCACTGACTGTAAGAGGAAGGAACTGAGCCTTATTGTTTTCCCGAGAATCCAAGACTACTGTTTTGTATTCTGTAGGAGGGAAGAACTGATATTTAAGAGGAAGAAGCATGAGAGTTCTCACTAAGGCCTTAAACTGTGAATACAAGTGTACCTCTCCAAGGATAGACTAAGGGGAGACCAGGGAAATTCTGTAATCATGACCTCATTTCTCTCTCTGCATTATCTCCCCTGGTGATTCTAATCCACTCCTCCCGTAAATACTCATCAGTGTTCAGGATGACCCAAGTGAACTGTTAAATAAAGAGATCGTCTATAGGATGCCTGATTACAAGTAGCAGAAGGTCTTCAAATTTCTTCTCTTACCCTCTTCTTACTCCAACAGAGGTCCCTTTCAGCTCTGAATCTGTGGTCCTATGATTGATTATCAGGAAAGGATTTGGACAATGGTTAGTGCTAGCTTTGAAGTTCTATAGAACTACTATTTTCTGAATAGTGGAAGTAGTGGTATAGTTAAACATCTATTTATTGTTTTGGTAGAAGCTGCAAGTAGAGTAGGAAGTGTTTTGGTTTGAGGATTAGAGAGTCTGGGTTTGTGTCCCAACTTTGATAGTTATTACTTTTTGAACTTGGGCAAAATGCTTTTTATCTTTATCATATGTAGATGAAGCAATTGTATTTAGGATGTAGATAGTGTCTGAGGTCCTTTCCAGCATTAAATCTATGGACCCATGATTACCAGCCTGAGATAGACATGGCATTCCCATCATTGAGTTACTTTTTAATTACTTCTTCATTACTTTGAACTAACAAAATAAGATGAGACCCTTTGTCTGAATTACCACCTCCCTCACTAAAAGCATTTTCTCTCACATCAAATATTCTGAAATCCTTTAGCTTAATGTCCTCTTTGCCAACATCAGCGGCTACCTTTTATTTTTAAATATACGTACTAGATTCTCCCCTACTGCCAATATAATTTAGGTCCCTTGAGGGAAGGGACTATGTTATGCATGTAAATACGTGTCTATGTGTGTGTATATACACACATACAGATATACACAAACGTATGTATCTAAAGATACGTATATCTATATGTAGAGAAAAGTTTAACATACTTTTATCTTTCTCTAACAGACACACACACACACACACACACATACATATACATACACACACACACCCCTTTAATGCAGTCTCTTCTCTCAAGGAACCTAAATTATATTTTTCCCTAAACAGGAAAGAATGTACAGAGAAGAGAGAAAGCAAAAGTTAGTTACTAAATTGGGCAGAGACTACTAGACCAAGCTTACTAGGAATATTTGAAGTAGGAGTAAATAGCTTTAGCTGTGGGTGAGGGGAGGGAAATAGGAAAATATAGTAGGAGTGTCATTCCCCATTTAAGATTTAAAGCTGAAAGGGTTCTCAAAGACCATCTAGATTCTATTCCAACCTTTTGTCCACATATGAGGAAATAACTGAGGCTCAGGGGCAAAAAAGGCAATATGCCCAACTTCATGTACTGAAGTTGGGATTTAAACCCAGGCCTCTTTAAACCCAAACCAAAATGCTTTTCATTGCATATGTTTCTTCTCCCCAAATAAGAGATGCCCAAGTAGACCATTTCCTCTCCATTATTTCGATAACTGAAGTTGTATATTGCCCTTATATTTCATATGTATGCATAGACAGGTAGATGATAGATGAATAGATAGATATTTTCCCCCAGTAAAAATGTATGATAATAAAGAGTATACACTGTCCAGGGGGGTGAGTAGAACTTCCTGAGTGGCTGACTCCCAATTCCATTTCTCCGCATGAACTCTTTCTCAGCCCTCTTTCTCATCTTTGAATTTGAGCATGCATGGTTTTAGGAGTCTATGTTGTTACTAATCCAGTTTCTCCCTCTGTGCTGACCATGCTCCCTAAGACAGAGGACTTTCTTGGGACTGTGAAACAAAGCACTGCCCTCAACCTCATATCTTGTTCTATAAGAGTGGTGCCTGGGACCTCTGAAACTGCCTTATCCTGAGAAGTTGCTCCAGTAAGCCACAAGTACCCCCTAGAAAAGAGAAAGAGGCTCATTGTGGGTGGTCTGGGGATACAGTGTTCTATGCCCCTTCTCATCACGACCCTAATCTCTGGAGGGTAGGCAGCTTTTCTTGCCAGCCTGCCCCTGTCCTTCCTCCCATGGCAAAGCTTTCTTCATATGGATAGCAAATTGCCTAGTCACATTGACCTGTCTCTATTTTCCCTACCCAAGACTTGAAGCTAGCTGGATCTTGGCTTTCTTCCCCTGGGCACCAAGATAGCATATGGCTAGCGGATACTGAATAAATGTTGAAATGACTTGAACATTTGCATAGTACTTTGTAAGTATAAAAGAATTTAATCAATTCACATTATATGATGACCAAAGGTTTTAATATCCCACATTTCCTCAGCATTTTAAGGTTTGCAAAGCACTTTCCTCGCAACAGCAGATTATTATTACCATTTTATGGTACCAGAAAACTGAAGCTCAAAGAGATTAACTGATTTTCATGGCTATGAAACTAGTGGCTATCACAGTTAGGATTTTAACTCAGGTATCCTAACTCTAAACCTAGTGTTGTTTCCATTTTAATGAACTTAATTATAAAGTAATAAAACCATAAAATCTTAGACTCTTACACTACATTAGGTAAAGTGATTCCAGTATGTGATTATTTTCGTAGATCCTTAATCAGAGAGAGAGAGAGAGAGAGAGGAGAGAGAGAGAGGGAGAGTTGTAGTCTGTGTTCCTAAACTTTTACAGTTAAGGAGACAGACTCAATGGGGAAAAAAGACTTATCCAGGATCACCGAGTTGAGAGGTCCATAACCAGGGCCCAAACATAGAACCTTGGGTTTTCTTTTAAAATCTGAAAGTTGAAAGATAATTTTGAGGTCATGAAGGCCAATACACACCTGAAAAGAAATTATTCTACTATATTATAGATAAATAGTTATAAAGCCTTACATAGGGGTACCTGTTCTGAAATTGTGTGTGAAAGTCACATACCAACATGTTATTAGTTGGTACTTTTTTTAAAAAAAAATGCCTATTTCTGTAATTCACGTAATCTCAGCTTATATTGCTACATTTAGAATTGGACCATTACAAGCATTAATTTTCATAGTAGTTAATTGGGTGGAAAAAATACAGTTTATAGAAATTGGCCACACAGCTATTATCTGAAATTATAACAGAAAAAAACAGCATTAAACATTATTAATGCAAAAAAGCGTGAATATCAAAAACACTGCTTTCTTTTCATTTAGTTCAACTGTTTTATTTTCTAATGGGGCCTAGAGTAGCTAAGTGACTTAGCCAAAGTAAGGCAGGAGAATTAGCAGAAAAAAAACTGGAACCTAGATACCTTCTGCCTCTAAGTCCAATGTCCTTTCCACAATACCATGCTAACTTTGTAAATGAATACATCATCCTTAATGCTCAATTTGCAACCCAAAAGATTGCTTCCTGATCCTTTGGGGTCAAGGACTCACATCTTACCCCTGCAAATGACTCCTTGCTATAGATAGTTCATGGACTTATCTATTGGTCTTGCTTTTAAAGCACCTTGTGGGAAATTGGGACAATCTTCGTCTCTGAGATTTGCACAATTAGAAATCAGTTCCAGGAAGGAGCTAGACAGGAGGTGATAATCTTTTTGCCTCATGGTGGAAAAAGACTTAAAGTTAAACAACAGTAAAAGTGATGATATCCTGTATTTTGAAGGAGTTTGACATATTGGAAAGGACAATATATTTGGAAGTTTAGAGACCTAGTTTTGAATCCTAACTCTGACACTTCCTATCTACGTGTTTACTGGTAAATACAGAATCTTAGTTGGAAAATACCATAGAAGACAAGTAGTCCAATGCATATGTAAACAGGAGTGCCCTCTATGGCACTGAGAAGACAAGATCATCCAGCATCTATTTAAAGACCTTCAAAGATGGGGTACTCCCTTCTTCCTGAAGAAGTCTATTATACTTTTAGATAACTCTACTCATTACAAAGTGTTTTTTTGTTTGTTTTTGTTTTTCCTGATTACATTAAGCCTAAATCTTTCTGTCTGTAGCTTCTGCTCATTGCTTCTAGTTCTAACTTCTGAAACCATAAAGAATATATTTATTGCCTCTTCCATATAACAGGCCAGGATATTTGACTTTAGTTCTGATGTCCTAACTAACTTTTCTCTTCACAAGCTAAACATTTCCAGTCCCTTCAACTAGTCATCAGATAGTATTGGTCATTGGTACTCTCCCTGCCCTGGTTATCTTCCTATTATGGATAAGTTCCTGCTTAACAATATCCTTCCTAAACCATGATGTCTGGAATGAAACACAATAAAATAAGTTTGATCTGACCAAAGGCAGAAGGTAGTGGGACTTTTTCTTCCTACTTCCGGAAGCCATGTCTCTTAATGCAACAAAAGATTGCATCAGCTATTTTGACTCCTTTGCTTCTTTTGACTTATATTGAATTTGAAATCTACTAAAACCTTGGGGCCTTTTTTTCACATGAACGATTATATATTCATCTTTCCCTTTATTCCATAATTTTAAAGGAGATATTTTTAACCTCAAGTGTAGGACTTTAACATCATTCCTACTACTTCTTAGATTCAACTCATCATTCTGACCTGTCAAGTTCTTTTTGAATCCTCCTGACTCCATCATCTAATGAATTTTGCTCCTCTTTCTGCCAGCATCATGTCATCTGAAAATCTGACAAATATTCCAGCTATCTTCATCCAAGTCTTTGAAAAAAACATCAAACAACACAGGGTCAGGGATGAATTCTTAGAGATCCTTCTCCATGCTAACATTATTCATACCTAATCATTGAATTTGACCAGGCAATTTCCACCTAACTATGATATCTTTTAACTAATGACTATTCATCGTCCACAAAACTACTGTAAATAACCTTGTCAAAGCTATGCTGAAATCCAAGTTGACTGCATCTAGACGATCCTCTGACTAGTCTAGACACTCGCTCAAAAAGCAGATGAGATTCATCTGGTATGAACTTTTCCTGATGAAGCCATGTTAGATCTTTGAGGGAAGATAGAAACACAAAGGAAACAGGATAATATAATGAAAGATTTCAAGATGTATATGATTGTAGAGGCCATCTATTTCAAGTCCCTCATTTAACAAATGAACCAAAATATGAAAAGGTTAATTTAACTTACCTAAGGTTATGCAACTAGTAAATAGTAGTGATGGGGATTGAAAAAAAATCATCTGATTCCAAATCCATGTGTTCTTTTCATGGTACTATGATTTTCCCATAGTTATACAACTAGTAAGCGTCAGAAGTAGAATCATGACACCAGGACTCACCGCATCTCAAGTACCATATTTCATACTATTTTTCTAAACAAACCAATATCTGTCATACCATGGTTTGATTCTCATATCCTCTACAATCCTCAAATGTTATTTTGGCACCTTTCTATACTCCCAAAGGACATATTTTCTAAGTCTTCCTTACTAGGAACTTCATTAATTCAGTTGTGCAATTTATTATATGTTCTTATATAGGGTTTAGTTTTATGTGTTAAATTAATCTTGTTTCCCAACAAATATGTATTTTTCTTGAAGGCAGGGATTTTGTCATATTTGTCTTTTATATTCCTAGGGTTCCTAGCCTTGTGGTGGGCTCATAGGAAGAATTTTTTTGCTAAATCTTTGCTAAATAGATCAAGCCAACAGATCTTTGCCAAATCAAAATTAATTTTTTTAAAAACCAACACAATTACTACAATAGTATAAGAATGTCTCCCAGTACTAGTTTAAGTAACAAGAACAACAATAAGGACTTTCTGTTGCAATTTTAAACATTCCAAATTTGGGAAGTGTTTTTAGCGTCTCATAATTTCAGAGATATTTTGAGGGTTGTTTGGTTGCCTTATTTCTTTTTCCAAATACAAATAGCCTGTTTGAAATAAATGGAAAGTAAATTTCTTATTTTCCCTTGTGATTTTGTAAAAACGAATTGACTTAAAACTTGAGATTTCATAAATGACTTTCTTACTGTTGCTGCTTATTTATAAGACTCAAAATTGAGAAGGTGCTTTGGAAGATAATTCTCTTGTAGGGTAGCAGAAGGCAGTTACAGGGTTATAGAAAGAGCATGGATTGTAGAATAAGATTTGATTTGCTTGCTGTGCTCATTTGGGCAAATCACTTTCCCTATCTGGACCACAATATATTTATTTGTAAAATATGGAGCAGAGTTTGAACATGACTATTTTCTTCTGTTATAACTTCCTAGCAGAAAGCTTCCTTCTAAGAGTTTATGTTCCAAATATCTAGAAGATTCTGTCTTCTAAAAATTCCTTCTAAGATTCTATGTTCCAAGGTCACTTTAAGCTCCAAAATTCTTTATTCATTATTCCAACTTCCTGTGTTTTAAGGTACCTTAGGCATTGTGTTTTCAGTGGGGTAGAGTTTCTAGGTACTAACCAAATTCAGGCATTAATTCAACTATCTATAAATCAGTTAATCATTTGCCAATATCTATTGGGTACCCATAATGAGCCTGGCACTATACTAGTTACAAGCAATGCAAGGAAAAAGAATAAAACTTTTTGTTCACAAGAAGCTTACATTCTAATGGGGGAGAAAAAAAATACTTCTAAAAATACATACATAGTTGTTAAATATTATTTATTTTGAAGATTACTATTGAAACTGATTTTCAATTCTAGGCATATTTCCTTCTCCTACCCAAGGTATTCCTGAGCTGATACTCATTCCCTCACTCTATCATTGCTTCTTCTCCCCTAATCCCCCCTCCCAAATGCCAACACACATACACACACACACGTGTGTGTGTGTGTGTGTGTGTGTATCAAGCACCACTACCACCATTTCTATTTTTACTCTTTATCTTATTGATATCTTTTGTTTTATATCACTTACATTTTTCCCTCTATCCATCCCCTTCTTCACTCCCAGATAAGCAATCCTTTATAACAGAATATTTTTTAAAAATGAAAAGGGGGAAAAATCAGAAAATCTGATCAATATATTCACAAACTTTGATGTGATATTCAAAGTTCCATACTGACAGAACCCTTCTTCTCAGGGAATGGGGTGGGCGGAGAGTCGCCTTCTCATATTTCTTCTTTGGAGCCCAATTTTTTCTTTGTGTTTCCGCAATATAATTTTTGGATGTTTTGTGACAGTTATTCTTCAGATTTACATTGTTGTGTTTATTGTTTTGCTGCTTCTGTTTACTTAATGTTTTATCAATTCATGTATTTCCATGCTTCTCTGTATTGATCACATCCATCATCTCTTAGCATATGGTATTATTCCATGACATTTGTATAACACAGCTTGTTTAGTCATTCCCCAATTGATGGACATCTACTTTCTTTCCAGTTCTTTGCTCCTAAGAAAATGCTGCTATGTACGCATAAGTGTACATTGAATCTTTATTTTTTGTCAATGTTTTTCTTGGGGGTATTACCATAGTAGTGGAAATTTCTTTGTTGGAGTATGGTCCTTTTAATCATCTCATTTGCAAGGCATTCTTTTTTAATAGAAGATTTATGGGGAGTGGAGAGACAGACAGACAGACAGACAGACAGAAAGACAGACAGAGACAGAGACAGAGAGAGACAGAGAGAGAGAGAGAGAGAACAAAGAGGCATAATTTCTAGATTTTCCTTTGGTTTTGAGGATTACATCATCTCCCTTGTTGCACTCAATTTGTGGGAAGAATCAAGAATAACTAAATTGTTGGTTTATTATCTCCCTTGTCAAAATTGCCCTAGTGGGGAAGATAACAGCACACCACATAAATATTGTCATTTATCATATATACATATACATATATACATATATATAATTATAGTTATGTCACA
Source organism: Pseudochirops corinnae (assembly GCA_028646515.1). Taxonomy (NCBI): domain Eukaryota; kingdom Metazoa; phylum Chordata; class Mammalia; order Diprotodontia; family Pseudocheiridae; genus Pseudochirops; species Pseudochirops corinnae. Next base: position 281,553,888 of record CM053587.1, read on the forward strand.
TCTATGCAAAAAAAAAATATTCACTGCCCGTAGGCTGCCTCAGAATCAAATTCAGCCTCTTGTGTGGCATTCAAAGCATTAGACAATCTTTAACCACCTACCTCTTTATTGTTCCTTCCTCTCTCCTCTGTGATCTAGCTGAAATGGATAACTCTCTCCTGCCTAAATCTGTCCTGTTGTATGGCAAATATATTGCCTCCATGGGTTTTCTTAGATCTTTTCCTAAATTATCAATGGCTTTATTCTCCCTTTTCACATGTTGAATTTCCACTCATTCTTGAAGATCAGTCAAGTTGTTGTCTGCTCTGTGAAGCATTTTTTTAAACATTCATCCACCAATAATAATAATAATCCCCCCCCCAGATTTCAGATAACATTTTGCTGACACCTCTTTAATATTCCTACCATGTGGATTATAATAATGTATTTGTTTTCCAAACTTTGAGCTTCATGAGGGTAAAAATGCATCTTAACTGTTTTTCATTTATTTTTTTTGTTTTATTCTTAGCATTAGCACCAAAAAAGAACATTTACATATATACAGCAGAACACAAAAAAGAATATTATGTATTAAATTATGTATTTCCATTTCATATCACTGGATTTTTTTAATATGTTGAATAAATTCTACATATTACTTTTAAGAATATCAAACTTTTCCATGCTCCCTACTGAACATTTTTTCATTTTTCTTGTATACATTTAAAAGTACTTCAGTGCCACCCTCTCTTTTGGGGGGACCACATTGCTGACTCCATCCTTTCATCTCCTTAATTAAAAACTGAAAGAAAAAAAAGCCCATAAGTTAATGTAATAAAGCAAAATGAATCATACAGTCACCATTTCTAAAAATTTATATCTCTTTCTTTACCTTGAATCTGTCATCGCTCTCTTAGGAGGTGGGTAGCATTCATTCACACATACATATGTGTGTATATGCACATATAAATATACTCACATGCATATATACATGTATGTTTACAGATTATAGAATCACCAAATCTCAGAGACCATCTACTTTTACTCAGACCTGAGCAAGAATGTCCCCTGTAACATGTATGACAATTGGTTCTCTAGTCTTTGCCTGAAGACCCTTTAGTTTAGTGAGCCCAACTACTTCCCAAAGTAACTCATTCTACTTCAGGAAAACTATAATTGTTATGATTTTTCCTTTTACTTCAGTCTTAAATCTGCTTCTATAACGTTTTTCTTTTGTGCCTGATAGGTTGAGGGAAATTGATCATATACATATATATTGGTTTTTCTTCCCCCAGAACTCAAAATTGCGTGTTAGCAATCACTGTTCTAAAGGATATTAAGTGGTATATGATGTCGTTTATTGCCTCTGTTGTCCAAAGAGGTGCTTCTGTTTGATATATTAAAAAGGCAGTCCCATTAGTCTCCTTTGCATTTCCTGGTTGTTGGATAGTCTGTCATTGCCTAAAGCTAAAAGCCTCCTCAGTCCTGATTTCTAGAGGTTGAAGGAAATTATATGAGAACCTAGTTTCACTGCTGCAATCCATGGGCATCTGTAGTTTGTTTGACTGCTCAGTGTTTGGGGCCCTTCTATGCCTTCTTCTCCTTCTTCTCCAGATGGTAAAATGATCACTTGGATTAGTATCTAATGTTTGAATTATTCCACACAACAGTTTTACATTGTTGCATATCAGAACACCCCAGGTGTTTGGAAGGAATTGGTTTTAGCACTAACATTTTGAAATGATCCTGTCTGTCACTGGGAGGCTCTGAGAGCAGGAAGTAGGGAGAGGGAATATGTGGTGCATATTAGAATAATTTATAGAAGCAGTCATTGAACATCAGAATCATAGAGTTGGAAGAGAGACCTTTGAGTTTATATTGCCCAACCTTTAATTCAGCGTCATTAAACAAGTGGCCATCTAGATTTTGCCTAAGTATCCGTGGTCGTAGGGAAAACCACTGACCTCTAAGGCAACCCATTCTCTCATTGACTGTCTCTAATTATTAGGAAGTTCATACATCAGGGGCATCACAACTTCTGATTTCTAGCATTCCATAACCTCCAGCATAGGCACACTGAAGAGAATAGAAAATTCAAAGGACATTGTCAAGGTATCATTTTTCCTAGACTTTGGAAAAATAGAATCATTGTTTCACAGCCCTTAATATTCTTCAGTCATATTAATTCCATGAGGATCTCCTCAGGTACATATCCCACAAAAATGCAGAGACACAAAGAAAAACCACCTAGGTAAGTTACCAGTATCCCTAGAATTGTATTGATGTGCAACTCAGAATTCTTATGTGACTCTCCTGCTCTACTGTCTTATTGACTGACTCAAGGATCAGTATAAGTGCTAACTTAGGAATAATAGCTCAGAAACTTTGGCTAGATTTGTTTTTATAGGGCAACTGCAAGAAGTTACCAGTGGCAGAGATGGTGCTTCTTAAGGGTATTTGATATTACCATTGCATTCCTGGCTTGCAGATTAATTATCCCATGCTTTTTGCTTGTGGTAACATAGGATCATACATTTAGAGCTGCAATTTACATTGGAAGCCATCTAATCCATTCCCTTCATTTATAGATAAGGGTATTGAGGTCTAGATAGGTTAATAGGATATAAGTAGAGGGACTGTGATTTTTAGCCCAGTCATTTCACTACAAAAGATGAATCTCAGGGAAGATGATGGAGTAGGTCAGAAAATTCCAGGCTCTCAAGATTCCCCCCGACCAAGGAGTTAAAATAGCATCTTAAGGTAAACAAAGTATAGGTAGAGAAAAATAAGAATAGGGGCACAACTGAGGTCTTCCTGGGACAATCTGAGAAGACCAGGAGAATAATTCCAGGAAGGACTTTGGTCCCTGTGAAGAGTGAACACCTCCAGATCAGGTTCCATTTTAACAACAAACCGCAGGGTTGGTTTGAGAGACAGACTCAGCCCCAGCCACAGGAAATTTCACCCCCAGGATAATGAGGGTGAGTGGAACATCTAAGCCCAGGAAGGTCAAGGGAAACTGCTTATAAAGAATGCTAGACCCAGCAGTGCCGCAAAGAATGGCAGGGTGAGAAGGAACCAGCACATACCCAGTGAATGCAGAAGCAGTGGGGCAGAAAACCTGTGACTGTGGGGACAAGATTGGAGGTTTGCATTTGGTTCCAGGCTAGAGGGGAGAACTGAAGATCTGGGGCAAGAGGTACCATTTCCCATACCCCAGGGCTAGAGGTGGTTAAAAAAATTTAAGCTATTAAGATAAAAAAATGCACAGGCAAAGGAGAAAGAATCCAACCACAGAAAGCTATTATGGAAATAGAGATGACTGGGGTTCATCTTCAGAGGATGATGTTAAAGGAAAGAAACCCCCAAAGAGTGATGTCAAATGGTCAACTGCCCAAAAAGAATTCACAGAAGATCTTTAAAGAGACTTTAAAAATTAAATAACAGAGATGGATGTATCAACAATGCAGTATTCACAATGCCTACAGTAACTGTAAATATGCTGATATGGTTATTAATCACAAAATGTAACAGGCTCTCTGTATGGGAAAGATAGCTAGAACATTTATTCAAATACCAGAAAACTGAGTCCCAAAACCAGAAAGTCAGAGCCATCACAGTAGTTATGAAGTTGGCACATGTAGTTAATGTAGTACATACCCACATTCTTGGGCCTTCAAAATAAGACAGGCTACCTCAGGCAAAGATCCTCCTCTCCTCATGGCAACTGCTCAGTGTCCAGGGAGCTTGCTTCCAGCAGCTCCAGCCCCCTGCAGTTCCCATCCCTGGCAGTCCTCAGCAGGAGTCCTTAGCAGAGATTTTGGCTGGCTCAAAAAAAGGAGTTTGTACAGCAACCACAGCCACTGCCACTGCTTCCAGTCACCACCACACAGACTCTACCTTGGCTCCAGCTTTCTTTTGCCACCCCTTCCTGCTATGTCAGCAAGTTCAAGGGACATGGAAGATCTTCAAATCCCATTATCATTACAATGGAGGAAAAACTTTTAAAAAATAAAAATATGAATAATCTAAGAAAAACAAGAAGATTATGAAAGGAAAGGCAATCAATTAGAAAAGGAGATCAAGAATCTTAAGAAAGGAAATGACACCTTGAAAATTAGAATTGGGCAAAGTGAAACCAGTGAAATTATAAGAGATCAAGAAATGATTAAACAAAATATGAATAATGAAAAATAGAAGAGAAAGTGAAACATCTTATAAAAAATAGATTTTGAGAATAGATCAAGAAGAGAAAATATAAAAATAATTAGACTAACTGAAAGTTATGCTCAAAAAAAGAATCTTGATACAATAATACAAGAAATAATTGCAGAAAATTATCCTTAAGCATTAGAGCAAGGGGAGAAAAGTAGAAATAGAAAAAAAAAATCCATTTATCACCACTTAAAAGAGATCCTGTGAGGAAAACTTACAGGAATATTTTAGTCAAATTCCAAAACCTTCAGCTCAAAGATAAAATATCAAAAGTATCAGTACTGAAACAACTTAAATACCATGGTCCCACAATTAGAATTATACAAGGCCTAGCAGCAGAGACATTAAAGGACCGCAAGTCTTAGAACACAGGATATCAAAGAGAAAAGAACTGGGACTCCAGCTGAAAATATCATACCCTGCAAAGTTAAGTATCATCCTGAATGAAAAAAAAATGGACATTCAATAAACTCTCAGACTTTCAAGACTTTATTTTAAAAAAATCCTGAACTTAATAGAAGATTCAACATACAAGAACCAAGAGAATTATAAGGAACAAACCAAACACTGATTATAAGGGATTCATAAAAACAGACTGTTTACTTTTTTTTTTCACTGTTTTTTTAAATTTTATTTTTGTTTGCATCATTCATTTCCATGAGATTTTGAATTACATATTTTCTCCCCATCTTTCCCCTACCCACTGCCCCAAAACAGCCATCTCAGTGTATCCCCCCTCCCCCAATCTATTCTCTCCTATGTCTTCCCCCCTAACCCCTCTAACTTTTTGGTAGGGCAGGATGGATCTCCCAACCATAGTGCCTGTGTATCTCAAGTTCCAGTTGGATGTAGTCAATAATAATAATTGTATGTATATATATTTTTAACATTTGATTATAGAACTTTAGATTCTACATTCTTTCTCTTCCTCCCTCGTCACCCATCCCACTGG
>CM053587.1:281559533-281578278 GCA_028646515.1 Pseudochirops corinnae
TTTTTTTTTTTAATCTCTGTGGGGCTCTGCTTCCAGAGGGGAAAGCTCTGTCCCAAATCGCTGGGGTCCTCCCAGCTGCCGTAGCTCTCAGGAAGGTGCTGGGTTCCTCCCCCACTTCTGGCTCACTGAAGGAAAAAGGACCACAAGACCAAAGCCCAAGACCACGATCTGGATCCAGGCTGCTCAACGCGAGAGGACTTGGCCTCTGAACGATCGCTTGGTCCCCCTGCAGTCTGCAGGCCGAGGGTGCTGAAGCTGCAATGTGGAGGCGGGTGCAGAACCTCCGCCTTTTTGCTTCTCAGCCCTGGAGGCGTTTCGGCCAGACCACTTTTCTCCCACGACCTCGCAAGCCCAACTGACCTAGTTCTGGATCCTGCCATAGCTGCTGCCAATCTGCTCACCCGAAGCTCCAGACGGGGCTCGGCTCCTCTTGTCCAGCTGCCCCCGAGGCTCAGCCAGGGCTTCAGGCCAGGCTGGTTTCAGTTTGCAGCACTGATATGGATCCTCATAGCCGAGCTGACTTCAGTGGAAAGTATATTTGTGTGCGTTTTGGAGTTCTAGGATTAGTTTAGAGTCATATTTTATGGGTATTTTGGGGTGGCTATGTGAGAGCTGTGATATGTTGCCGCTCCTACGCCACCATCTTGGCTCCACCCCCCGACTTCTTGACTTTAAATCTAGTGCTCTGCACTATTCCACACTGCTTCTCTTACTGCTGAAACTTGTTAACTTCAACCCTATTGATGCTAGTTCTGCCATCTGGAGTTCTGGAATAAGGCTCTTCCAGATCACAGCCCTACTTGATAATACAATGCCCCCAGTAACATTTCTTTTTCTGAATGCAAAGCACTCATGATTCCTTCAAGCATCATTTCAAGCGCCATTTTTTCTTGTGTCAATACCCAACAGTTTACCCATGACCTTTCTTAGGTGTAGCATCCAAGCTTAAGCATAAAACTCCAGATGTGATCCAACCAGGGCAAGTTACAAGTGGAGCATTATATTCCACATTTTGGATATCATGTAGCTTAAGGTCTGTACTGTTGGCTACTGAGTCACATGGTTAAAATTCGGTGATCATGTCTTTCATTAAACTCTACTGGTATTTTAACTTGAATTGCTTTCTGTCCTCATCTTTTTCATCCTGTACTAGTGCAATTGATTTTTTGAACCCAGGCATGAGACTTTACATTTATAACTATTAAATTTATTCTTTTCGTATTTGTCATATTGCTCTGTTGTAATTTAATTTAATTTTCTTTTGTTTAGTTTTATTTTAATCTTATCAGATTCCAGTACTGCCATTGAGCATATTAACTTTCTCTGCCAGCATAGTGTCATACAAAAATTTGCTAAGCATGTCTTCATCTGATTAGTTATTTTTTAAAGAGAGCCTTGGAAATTTTAATTTATTCTTTAGGCAAGAGGAAGCAATCTAAGGTCCTTTAGTAATAGAGTAGCTCAATCAAAAAACATCAAGTAGCAGCACATCAGATAAATTAATCTGGCAGCTGAATGGTTATGTGGAATACATAGTAATAGTTGAGAAGACTTAGCTTATAAAAATAATAATAATAGCTAGCATTCATATATATTTTAAGATTTGTAAAGACCTTCACAAATAGTATCACATTTTAACCTCCCAATAACCCTCAGAGGTAACTGCTAGTATTATCCCCACTTTACAAATGAGAAAACTGAGACAGGCAGAGATTAAGTCCGGAGTCTCGCAGCAAGTTAACATCTGAAGCAAGATTTGAACTCAGGTTTTCCTGACTTTAGTCTGGCATTCAATCCACTGCACCATTTAGCTGCCTCTTGGTAATCAGGGCCACTGGATTCTGGAATAAGCGTTTTATCATGCTTTCCTTTTGTCTCCTCCAGCAGAGCTGGATAGCTTATTTTGACAAGGCTTGGACTGGAACTTTGGGGAAGGTTTATTACTATAATTGGATGAGCCTTCTATTTGGGAAGCAGGATTTGTGGTCTGACCCAGGTGCTGTTTATTTGTTCCTTGCTGACAGGCAGTTCTTATGGGCCTCCTGGGTGTTCTGGTTGGTTCAGGTTACTGGAGCATGGAGCTTCCTATATGACAGGACAGTTTTGTTGGCTGCCCAGACCCTTCTGATGCCTGAGATCTCTGGGTCCCAGACATGCTTCCTAGCTTTGATTCCTGTAATTTGGAGGCTGGCCCCCTAGATGTTTCTGTAGTGCTTCTGTAGGCTGGTATTGTCCTGAACTTTATGCTTGTCTCATAGGTTTCTCATAGTTTTCTTCACTCCTACATGTTGGAATCCTGGGTTCTGGAATCCTCCTAAATGGAAATTTGGTGTAATAGGTCAAATAGATGTTCCTGATGGCTGGAGTCCTAGGCTTTCCAAATGACCTGCCTCGTAGGTGAATCTACTGACTCTTAAATTTTTTGATTGATATCTCTGGTATGGGGCCTGTACAGTTTGAGAAATGTGTCTGGGTGGTCTTATATAATGATGTACTATGGAATTCTAGCAGATTTCCCAAATGCTGCAGCTTGATAAATTCTCTGGGGTTTGTAAGCCCCTCTGCCAGGACTTCTGCCTCATATATTGGCCCTTCTGATGTGAGAGGCCAGAGGACCTAACATTGGAGCCCATAGTCCAGTAGGGTCTTGGAGGAACCCAGTAAATATTATCCTTAATCATAATCAGTGGGTGCCTCCAAGCCCATGGGCCAGAGGTAAATGATGTAGTATGATGGAAAGCGTGAGGTTGGGGATGGACTCCACTAAACTGATTCCTTCTTTTAACCTAATATGGCACCAAAACTGGCTATATAATTCCAATCAAAAATAGTTTATTACATTTCTACTATGTGAAAGTCACTTATCCTAGCTTTAAGAGGGTATGAAAAACAGGTCTTGTACTTAAGGCTTAGAGAAAAGGAATTTTACGATTTGCTGTGGTGTGACGCAGCTGACAGAGAGGAGTGTTGGACTTAGGAGTTAGGAAATCCAAGCATCCAAGACTGTGGTCCAAATTTTGCCTGATACTTACTAATTATATAATCCTGGGCAAATGACTAGATCTATATCAGCCTCAGTTTCTTCATCTGTAAAGCAGGGAAAATAATAGCACCTGTCTCATGGGGTTGTGAGCATCAAATGAGATAATAAAAAGATTTTTGGAAATCTTAAAACACTGTGTGAATGCTAGCTATTAATACTTATGATCATGATGATTATACAAATAGAATAATATATACATCTCGATTTTAAGAGTGAGAAAACACGACTAGAATGACAAGGAAAGATTTCCTATAGGAGATAGTATACAAGGTGATATGTCAAAGAAGCTAGGGATTCAGAGATGCGGAGATGAGGAAGAAATGCCTTCCAAGCGTGAGGATTTACTTTTGTAAGAATTATATAGCTGAAAAGAGGGATTACTGAATTTAGAGAAGAGCCAGTATCCCAACTTCTCCAGTTGAAATCCCAGATATCCCTAAAATGTAGGCTGGAGCTGTAACATACTGAGGAATTTGTATTTTATACCAGGCTAAGTAGGGAGTTACTGAAAGTCCTTGAAGAATACTGTTCAGACCTGTACTTTGGAAAGATTAATTGGTAACTGTGTTGAGGATAAATTTGAAGAGAGGAAGATATGATGAGAGTTCCAATAGGAGACTGTTGCAATAGGAAGAAGTATTATATAAATGCTTTTATATATGCTTTTACAAAGCACTTTACAAATATTATCCATTTGAACCTCACAAACAACACTGGGGGGTTGTTCCTAATATTTTCTCCATTCTATGTAGAGGAAATTAAGGCATGCAGAAGTTGAGTAACTTGACCCAGATCACCCAGATAAGTGTCTAGGTTGAATTTGACCTGGGTCTTCTTGACTCAAGGACTAGCACTCTATTCACAATGTCTAGTATATCATTCCACATATGATATTTCATTGAGTACTTTGTTCATTCAGGTACTTGTACTAAGTAATTAGGAGGATGTGGAAGAAATACATGTTATGGACCCCATCAAGTGCTCCATTGGGCCACCAAGCTGCCCAGTGTTGGTGAGAATTCATGTGAATTGTAGCTGTGTAAATAAAGAGGGTAGAAGTAAGACAGGTTATGGAGATTGAATCAACATTCACAATTGATTGGCCATTGGTGACAAAGAAAAGTTAAGAGTTGTGGATGTTTGAGAACCTAAGTGACTAGAAAAATAATGATACCCTCTTCGGAAAAAGAGAAGTTTGAAAACGTATTGGTTTTAGAGGGAAAATCATAGAATCATGTCTTTGGGGCTGTAAGAGCCGTTAGCTCCTCATTTAATCTAAGATTCTCATTTTATAGTTGAGAAAATTGGAGCTGAGCAAGACAATGGGACTTAAGGCTATGTCAGTAGTGAGTGACAGAACAAGGATTTAAAACTGAGTCCTCTAAATCCAGTATGTGCCTAAATCCAGTATGTGCCTAAATCCTCTGTGCCATGTATGTTTTGCAAGCTGTGTTTCAAATGCTTCTGGGATGATAAGGTTCATGGACCTTAGGATGAAGAAAATCTGAGTAATCAAAACCGGGTCTAAATCCTTCCTCAGACACTTAGTAATTGTATGGCCCTTGATAAGTCACTAGATCTATCTTAGCCTCAGTTTTGTGATCTGTAAAAGCAGAGATATAACTAGCACATATCTCACAGCATCATGAGGATCTCATGAAATAATAGATATAAAGATCTTTGAAAACCTTAAAATACTATATCAATACTCTTAATAATAAAACATAATAAACATGCAAATAGATTAGTTTATACATGTTGATTTTAGGAATGAGAGAACACAACTAGAAGAATAAGGAAAGATATCTGATATGAAATCATACATAAGCAAACACATCAGTGAAGTCAGGAATTCTAAAAAGTAGGGACGAGGAGGCAGTGCCTTACAAATGCACTTCATTGGGCAGAACTGGAACACAAAAGAAAGGCTAAGCCTGATGTTATAGCTATAGGGGATTATCATAAGATAATTGAATGTTGGAAGTAGAAGGGACCTTAGGGACTCATATAGTCCAACCCTCTAATTTTGTAGTTGAGAAAAGACACTGAGACAGGTAAAGTGACTTTTCTAATGTCATTCAGTGAATTAATGCCAAAAGATAGGGCTAGATTCTTATTCTCCTGTGTCTTGGCTATGTGCTTCCCATTACATTATACTGTACTCTACTACATTGTTACCCAAGGCTCAGAAAAGATTACTTTCTGAATATACAGCCTTCTCCATTTCTAGGAAGAATGCAAGCAGATGGGCTTTGTTTGAAAGCTCTATCCATTACTTTGGTATTTTGCATAGTGAAGATATAAAGAGAATATCTCAGTCAAATTAGATACTGAGGGGCAGGAAAGATTTTATTTTAATTGTTATTATATCCTTAGAGCTTAGCCCAGTATATTACACATAGTAGGTTCTTGATAAATCCTTGTCCATTTGAAGAGTGTTGGAGTGAATTCCGTTCTTTTCACCAGATATAGCTCATTGGAACCATGTGTATCATTTTGTTAGCTTGTTGGTGAGAGGGATACAGTCAAAGAAACCTGGGCTGCTGTCCCTGACTTCATGTTTCACTCTGCCTAGGCCATTCTGAGCCAGTAGGGGCTAGGCAGGGGCAGGTACCTGACAGTACCTGTTCACGTGAAAGGAAGTAGTATGCAATTAGGTTCAAAAGGTAAGTGGGATCTATGGAGAGTCTTAATTACTAAGCTAAGGAGTTTATAGTTTATCCTATAGCCAGTGGGTGACATTAAAAACATTTGGTAGGAGAGTGACATAATAGTAGAAATATGTCTTAGGAAGGTTACTTTGGAAGCCATAGGAAAATGGATTAATAAAGGGAGAGATTTGGAAGCAAGGAGACCAACTAAAAGAATAAAATAGTAAGGCTAGTCAAGAAATAAAGAGGGTGTATTTAGGATGGGAGCCATGTGAATGAAGAGGACATGGAAATGACTGATATTATCGAGACAGAATCAACATGAAGTAACAAGTGATTAGATATGGATTGTAAGAGAGAAAGTTAGGCAAGTTTGGAGGATGGCCATGATTACAAGGAAAAATAATAAATTCCATTTTGAAGATGTTGATTTTGAGATGTTTTCAGAATTTCTAATAGAAGATACTGAGTAGGCACTTGATGATGGTAGCTAACATTTATATAGCATTTACTATGTGCCAGGTCTGCATTAAGTGCTTAAATAATTATCTTATTTGATCCTTATAACAACCCTGGGACACGGATACTATTTATTATCCCCATTTTAGAGATGAGGACATTGAGGAAAAGGTTTGCACAGGGTCACACATTAAGTATCAGAGGCCATATTTGAACTCAGGTCTTCCTGAGTCCAGTGCCCACACTCTCCCCCTGTGCCACTAGCTGCCTGTGCAGGGTTAGACCTCAAAAGAAAGATCAGAAGTTGACGTAGTATAAATGAGGAAGTTCTCTGGTTACACATTATGCTTAAACTCATGGGAGCATATATAGTCTCCAAGAACACAAATACAGGGAGAGAAGAAAAATGTAAATGTACCTAGGACAGAACCCTGACAAGCATCTGTGCCACAAGAGAAGAGGGAAAGAGCTTAGGATTAAGGGTTAGAGAACTCACATCTGAATCTCAATTCTCTGCTGTATTAGCTATGTTACCTTGCATAAATCACTTGACGTCTCTGGACCCGAGTTTGGTCATTAAAGGCTGCTCTCTGACTTTTGCTTTTTAAATGTGCTTCCTGCTTTAAAATGTGTTTCCTGTATACATTACCAGGCCTTTCTTCAATGTAAATCACTGTTGGTTATTTCTGCCAGCTTTAATTTCTGATATATTCAGACACATGACTATCATTCTCCTGAAATGGAATTATCCTCTAACTTGGAACCTTTTGCAAATTGCTTTAAAGCTATTATAGACCTTCCCTTCCAGAATGCTACTAAAAATGTTATGTAAAATTCCCAGGACTTCTTGAAATGTGGAATTCATTGAAATCCTACTGGATACTTCTGAGACTTCTCACAAAATTAATCTCTTCATTCCTTTCCCCATTGGCATTTTAATTTTAATCATCTTGCTCTAGCTAAATGCAGTGCACCTCCCCCTTACCTTCTATTGTGGGTCATTTCAGTGTCTGGTATGCTCATTGAAATCTTCACCAAAGACTGAGATGGTCATCATAATGTTAAGTTGTTGGCTGGCTTCCAAATTGAAGTATATTCTCTCAACTGTTCTATTGACCTTGAGGCAAGATACTTCAGCTTTCCTATTAATATCTCAGGAAGCTTCTTCAGGAGGGCCTGAACTGTCCAGGAAGATAAGTAGAGTCATCTGTTATACTCACCTTGGGGGGGGGGGGGGAAGAGAAGGTGCCTCTATTATCTTTTTCCTGATCAATCTCACATCTTTAATTAGTCAGAGGGGGAATAAACTTTTGTCAAGCTGTAGAGTGAAAGATGTGATTGACTTCTACAAGTTACCTTGGCTCAGTTTATCACACCAATTTTATCTGTAGAACTACCTTGAAAAAAAATCAAATATTTGATAAATAAGAATTGTATTGTATTGAATTGAAGTGACCTCATATAAGTTAGGGCCTAAAGAAGCAGCCAGGAAAGGGTAGGGAGAGAACTCAAATAGCCCAGGTGAAGGAACTGGTGATCTAGAAAAGAAAATGTATATGAAGGTAAAGGCATAGGAGAGAGAGGGTGGGATTTTTGTCTTTAAATGCAAATGACTATCTCACAAAAAAGGAGTAGATTCATTACATGTAGCTTCAAAGGGAAGAAATATAGTAGACCAATGAGATCTATTGATTCAACATTAAAAAAAAAAAACTTCTTAAAATGGAATCTTTAGGATGAATGAGTTGCCCACAGAGGTAATGAGTTTGCTTTTGTAGACCATGGTGACGAAGAAGTTAGAGAACCACCTGCCAGGGATGGTTTAGTGAAGATTTGTTTGTTGAAAATAAGAGTCATTTCCCAATTGATAAATGATCAGAGGATATGAACCAATATTGTTTTTTCAGAGAAAGAAATCCAAGTTACTAGTAGCTGTATTTAAAAAAACAACAACACGTTAAGTCACTAATAATTAGGAAAATGCAAATTAAAACAACTCTGAGGTACCACTTCATACTCATCAAATTGGCTAAGATGACAAGCAATGGAAATGACAAATACTGGAGGGCATATAGGAAAACAGGCACACTAATGCCCTGAGAGTGATCTAGTTTATTCAGGGAAGCACTTTGGAACTATGCCAAAAAGGCTATTAAATCTTTTGACCCAGAAATATTGTTACTAGGGCTATATCAAAAGGAGATCAAATGAAAAGAAAAAAAAAGAACCCACAGTAAAGCAACTCTTGTTGTGGTAGTAAAAATTGAAAACTGAGGCGAATACTCATCAATTGGAGAGTGGATGAAAAGGCTGTGGCATATGATTGTTATGGAATGTTATTTTGCTGTACGGAAGACCTATATGAACTGATACAAAGTGAAGTCAGCAAAACCAGGAAAATAATCTATATAATAACAGCAATATTGTAAAGAAAATCAACATTGCAAGACTTAGTAACTCTGATCAGCACAATGACCCGTCACAATTCCAAAGGACCCATGATGAAACAAAATATCTACTTCCAGAAAGAGAAGTGATAGATTCAGAGTCTAGACTAAAGCGTTTTCTCTTTTCTCTTTTTCTTTCTTTTTCCTTCCTTCATTCATTTTCTTCCTTCATTCCTTTCTTCCTTTATTTTCTCCTCCTTCTCCTCCTCCTCCTTCTTTTCCTCCTCCTCCTCTTCCTCCTCCTCCACCTCTTCCTTCTTCTCTTTCTTCTTCTCTCTCTCTGTCTCTCCTTTCCTTGACCTGAGGTCCACCCAAAAGGAAGTAGACAGACACCTGGTAGGCATAATCAGGCTATTATACATTTTAAACAAGACATTAAAAGAAGAAACAGTATAAAGGATGTTATAATTGAGCAAAAAATAAGGCAGTCTAGTTACATGGTGAAAATAAAACCCTTGTACTTCACTAGTATCTTCTTAATGTCCATAAAATTTGAGGAAGGCCTCCACTATGTTAGTTCAGCACCCTATGACGAGTTTATACAAAATTATGGCAATGGCAGGCATGGATAGATTGAGATTTGTATCACTGGAAGGAATATCCACATTGATGAGATCATCCATTTTTGTGTGAGACTAAGGAAAATATTCCTAAAAATCAAATCCATCCAAGAGCAGAATGCATTACCTCCTGAGGTAGTGGGTTACCTCTCACTAGAGGTCATTAAGCAAAGGCTAGATGACTACTTCGGAGATATTTTGCAGGAATTATTCTTTTCCAGGGATTGACTAGACTTATATTGACCTCTTAGGTAAGGAAATAATTGTAAGGGGGAATGAATAGCTTATAAGATAAAGCAGAAAACCCTGCCCAAATAGTGGACTTCCTGAAAAATATAACAGTTCAAACAGCAATCAATGACCCTTTGAGACAGCAAGAAATATGAGAACAAAATCAAATATTGAAAAAGTAGAAGAAAAAAACAAGGTATATAATATCTAGAGTGGTTTGCTGTTTCCTTCTCCAGCTCATTTTATAGATGAGAAACTATTTTTTAATTGTTCTTGTTAAATATTATTGACATCACAATCATATTTTTACAGAAGAACTTCACCCATACTCTAGAATGGAGACCTCTGAAAAACAGGGAGAAATGTTTCATGTAACTGATTAAATATTGAAAGATAAAAGCATAAGAAAGGAAAACGTGATGACCTGGGGAAAAAATCTCATCCTAAACTTGTGGTGTCTAACTGAACTGTATATAAGGACCCCTGAGGACTGCATATTCACTTAGAAAAAACATATTAATATTATCTATTTTCTATTGTATTTTTATGAAGTTTGCCAAATAGTTCCCAATTACATTTTTATCTGGTTCCAATGTTGCAGTGCAGCCCACCTTATATTTGACACATCTGCCTTAAACAGCTCCCTAGGGAGGTAGAAGAACACACTTGCCCAGGGCTCAACTGAACGAATTCAAGAGGTCGGAGGGAGCAGAAAGGAAGGAGTAATCAGCAGCCAACTCTACAGTCCACAACAATCCCAGTGTTAAAATTCAACCCCTTGAACTTCAATATTCTCCTTTGCAAAATAAGTAGATGGGACTTGATTTCTAAAGATCTTCCTAGCCCTAATTCTTATGATCACCCATACGTTGTCACGAAAGAACTTAAAAAATAAAAATCATTGTGGCTTCAAAAGCCAAGGTCTTGTGATTTCAAGTCCTGAACTCTTCCACTATACTCTTAGACCTCTATTATTTCATAAATTGTCTCCCCAACTTGGCTACCTCCAACAAGATTTGTGAGTT
Source organism: Pseudochirops corinnae (assembly GCA_028646515.1). NCBI lineage: Eukaryota > Metazoa > Chordata > Mammalia > Diprotodontia > Pseudocheiridae > Pseudochirops > Pseudochirops corinnae. The sequence goes on from CM053587.1 coordinate 281,569,950, forward strand.
CTTGAAGGGACATAGGGACATGCCTTATTCCTTCTGCCTGGTCTTCAAAATGTTAATTTAGTTTGGGGTTGGACTTATAGCAGGGACTCACTGATAATGGTGAGAGTGCAATCCTTTATGATTGTAGTTTAGGAGTAGCATCATGTATGCAAAGTGTATAACTTGTATGCCATTTAATCACTTTTAAGGAAATAAATGGGCACATTCCTCCTCTAGTCCGACCAAAGTTTGCTTGATTGTATATGTGGTTTATTACCAGAGAGCAATAGTCTTGCCTGTTATTGCCTTAAAATAATTGCACACCCTCAACAGAGAGGAATCAATAAAAACCTGCTAAATCATAAGGTTATAGTCAAGAAACCCATATTCTTTTTATGGGTCTGTATGCAAGCTGACACTGCTGTTTTATGGAGCGTGGCATAGCTTGTTGGACAGTGCTTAAAGGTACAATTCCTGGTGCAGTCAAGGATGTCTTCTGTGTCTAGATTATCATTAGGTCACTTGGAATATGGTCATGTTTTGATTCCCTCTACCAAAATTTCCTGCATTTTATATGAACCAGAGCAATTTGGTTTCTTAGCATATATGTGTATGTATGTGTTTGCATATATATATGGATGTATTGTCTTGTTCACCAATTTTAAAAGTTCATATATAGCACTTTATAGTTTATGATGCATTTTGGTCCTTTTAGTCCTATCTAATTAGTAGGGCAGATGAGGAAACTGAGGCCCAGAGAGGTAAAGTAGATTGACCAAAGTCATATGGCAAGTAATATAGCTAGAATGCAAACAAAATTTGAAGGAATGACATAATGAAAGAAGGAAGGAAGGAAAGAAAAACATTCATTAAATACTACGTGACAGGTGCTTTACTAAACTCTGGGATTACAAATACTCTTTGCTCTCAAGGACCTTAACATTCTATAGGGGAGTTTTATCCAGAAAGGGATATTTTCTTCTGAGAAACAATAGCTATGTATGCAAATAAAATATATGCACATGAAATATATGCAAGTATCATATTTTAATATGTATATATATCAAATATATTTCTATATACAACTGTATAGAGATAACATAAAATACTATATTTGTGTCTGTGTATGTGTGTGTGTATAATTTAAATATGCTATCTCACTCATAGCAATTCCCACTTAGGTGCTATTATTATCCTCATTTTACAGAGAGGGAAACTGAGGCAGAGAGAAAGGAAGTTACTTCACCAGGGCCACACAGCTAACAAGTATTTGAGGAAGCATTTAAACTCAACTATTACTGATTCCAGTTCCATCATTCTATGGGACATCAAATTCAAAATGTCTAATAGTTGGAGATGGAAATGTGGAAGTTAGGGGAGAGGTTAGAACTGGATAAGTAGAGCTGAGAATCATCGATATAGAGACAGTAATTGAAAACATGTAAGCTGATATAATTATCAAGTGAAATACTAAGAGAGAAAAGTGAAAAAGGCCACAGGACAGAAAATTCATTCTCTTTTTAAATAAATGTATTGTATCAGCATAAAATAATAGAAGGTGATGAATAGTATGCAGTAGATAGTGAACTGTCCTTGGAGTCAGACCTGGGTTCAATTCTACTTCTAATATATACATTGTTTGTGTGATCTTGGACAAGTCACCTTATTTCTCAGTGTCCCAGGCAAATAAATTCCTAACATTATAAGTGACAAAGCGCTACCCGTGTGCATTGGCATAGGGAAATTCTTCACGGGGAATTCCCTATTCCAATTAAACCACAAGTCCTTCCTGTATCTGAGTTCCAGCTCTGTCACTCTGAAGTCCTGGAAAAGTCATTTCATCTTTAGAGGTCTAGGTCTTATTAACTGTAAAACTGAAGGGTTGGATTATTGTAGCTTCCCAGAATAAGGAAGTGGTAATCATTCCATATTCTGATGGAGTCAGGTAACTGGAAAGTTGAAGTCATTTCTGAGCATTGAATCTTAAGAAACTTTTTCTTAGACTAGAGACTATCCGAAGGTCAATAATCCAAACAGTAGAATAAAGTGCTTTGAGCTTATGCCATGTAAATATTGATTGAAGGAACTAAGAATATTCAATCTTGGAGAAGAGAAAAATTAGAGATAACATAAAAACTTACTTCAAATCTTTTCAAAGCTGTCACCTGGGAGACTAATTTAGACTTCGGAGAGCAGAACTAGCAGCAATGGGTGGAAGATGCAATGAGGCAAATTTAAGTTTGATTTAAAGAAGAATATAGAAGTATCTAAAAATGAGCTGCTTCAGAAAAGAGCTAGTTCTTCACTAAAAATATAAGACAATAGAGGCTAAAAAACATATGGCTTATTAATGTAAGAGAATATTACTGTGCGGTAAGATATAACAAAAGGGCTGGATTCTAAGAAACTTAAGAAGACTCATATGAACTGATAAAGAGTGAGATGAGCAAATTCAAAATAACAATTTGTAAAATGACTACTGTTTTGTAAAATAAAACAGTTTTCAAAGTTTTAAAAATTCTAATCAATATAATGATCAGTTATGACTCTAAAAGGCAAATGATGAAGTATGTACCCTACATATTCAAAGTATTGAGGCTTACACAACAAATTAATCAGACTTAGAATCTAAGACTTTTATACCCAGCCAAGGACTCTTTATATTATCAGTCAATCAATGAGCATTATTAAGTTTTTATTATGTTTCAGGCACTGGGCAGGGAATTGGGGATAGAAAGACAAAAAGTAAATATCCTCTGCCTTCAAGGAGCTTACATTCTGACAGGTGAGTCAATATTTACATAGCTAGGTAGATAGAAAAGTCATGCAAAACAGATGCAATATAGCCTGAAGATGGTAAAGGGATTAGTATTTGGGCAACTAGGAAAAGCCTTCTAGAAAAGGCAGTGCTTGAAACATATATTAAAACATTAGGGTCAAACTCAAATCAAAATGGGCCAGTAAGCTGTATATAAAAATCCCCATAGCCCCATATTTGTCTTAGAAACCACATATTAGCATGATCTATTTTCTATTGAATTTTTTATTTATTTTGTTAAATATTTTCTAATTTTTTAATCTGGTTGCAGCCAAATTTAGGAGTGTTGTGGGCTATGTTTGATACCTCTATCATTAAGGAAATCAGACATTTCAAGAGATGAAGGGGAGTAGAGATTACAGTCCAGGGACAGGAGATAGTGAATGCAAAGGCACAAATTTGGGAAATGGAGTATAATGTGTGAGGAATAGGAACAGGTTGACTAGACTATAGAGTATATGGATAATAGCAATGTATAATAAGGCTAGAATGATGACTATAAGCCTGGACAGACTTTGAGAAATTATGGAAGATGGAAGGGCCTGGAGTGCCATGGTCCATGGGGTCAAAAAAAGTTGGACATAACTTAGTGACTAAGAACAACAATATTAAACCATCAGCAAGCATTATTTGTATTTTCTTTTTATGTATTTTATTCTGAACTTAAGAAATAAAACAAATATTTCTGTAATATAGAATAGAAAAATTGATGATTGTACATGAAACTGCAAATCTATTGTACACAACTTGTTATTCCTTTTAAATAAATATTTAAGCTCTCATCTAACTTTGATTCCCCCCTTTTCTCCTCTCCTTGCCCTAGCAGTTTCTGTTGTAAGACACATTAGACACAACTATATGTATATACGTGTATATAGACACACATATACATATAGATATGTAAAATCATTCTAAATATAGAATTATTTGTAGTGGGGATAAGTTAGAAGCCTTCTGAGTAAGATCAGGAATAAAGCAAGATGCCCTCTTGTCACCACTATCATTCAATGTTGTATTAGAAATGCTAGTTATAGTTAAAAAAAAAAAAAAAAGAAAAAAGAAATTGAAGGAGTTAGAGGAACAACAAGGAAACAAAGGAAAGGCAACAAGGAAACAAAACTATCAATCTTTGCAGATGATATAATAGTATACTTAGAGAAACCTAGAGAATCAACTATCAAGCTAGTGGAAACAATGAATAGCTTTAGTAAAGTTGCAGATATAAAATAAACCCGCATAAATCATCAGCATTTCTATATATTACCAACAAGAGAAAGAAAAATTCCATTTAAAATGACTGAAAATAAAAAAGGTATCAGAAAAAAAACAACCCTAGAAATATATGAAGTAAGTAAGTGAAGTAAGCAGAGTCAAGAGATCATTGCACACAGTAACAACAATATTGTAAAATAATCAACTGTGAATGATTTAGTTATTCTCGGCAATGCAGTGATATAAGACAATTCCAAAAGATTTGTGATAAAAAATGCTTCCCACCTCCAGAGAAAGAACTGATGCACTTTGAATACCAGTCAAAGCATACCTTTTTTGTGCTTTCTCTACTTTTCTTAGTTTTTTTTTTCTTTTGGGTCTTTTTTTACAATATGGCTAATGTGGAAATTTATGTATTCTGTGCATATGTATAATCTATGTCAAAGTACTTACCTTCTCAAGGAGGAAGAAGGGGAAGAAGGGAATTTGTAACTCAAATTATAAAATATAAATGTTAAAAATTGTTTTTGTGTAATTGAGAAAAATAAAATCAAATCTATTTTTAAATAAGAGGGACAAAAAATACAATAACTGGAGACAATATAAAACACTTGGAGTTTATATGCTGAAACAAACCCAGGAACAATATGAACAAAATTTCAAAACACTTTTCACACAAATGACAGAGCTAAACAATTGAAGAAGTATTAATTACTCACGGATAGACTGAGGAAATATAATGAGAATTTTACCTGGATTAATTTACTTATTTAGTGCCATAGCAACCTACCAAAAATTATTTTATAGAGCTAGGAAAAAAAAAATTCATCTGGAAGAAAAAATGCCATGTCCAGAATATCAAAAAATCAAAAGAGAGTGACCTAGCAATGCAAGATTTCAAACTCTATTACAAAGCAGTAATTTTCAAAACAATCTGGTAGTGACTGAGAGAGTGTGGCGGATTAGTAGAATAGTTAAGTGTGATAAACTTGATGATCTAAGTTTTTGGACAGGAACTCATATTATTTTGAAAAACCTCGCTGGGAAAACTAGAAAGCAATTTTGCAGAGACTAGGCATGGAACAACATCTCACACCATACACCAAGATAAGGTCAAAATAAGTACATGATTTAGAAATAAAGTGTGGTATCTTAAGCAAATTAGGGTAGCATGGAAAATTTTACCAGTAAGATCCATGTTTAAGGAAAGAATGTTAATTGACCAAATAAGAGATACATCATAGGATGTAAAATGGATAATTTTGATTACATTAAATTAAAAAAGTTTTGCACAACCAAAATCAGTATAGCCAAGATTAGAAGGAAAGCAGGAAACAGGAAAACAATTATTATCACAAGTTTCTCAGATAAAGGCCTCACTTCTCAAATATGTAGAAAACTGAATCAAATTTATATGAATATGAGCCATTGTGTAATTGATAAATGGTTGAAGGAGTTGAACAGACGGTTTTCAGAAGAAGAAATCAAAGGTATCTATTTTGTTGTTGTTGTCATTCAGTCATTTCACTCATGTCTAACTTTTTGTGATCCCAGTTGGGATTTTCTTGGCAAAGATACTGGAGTGGTTTGCCATTTCCTTCTCTTGATCATTTTACAGATGAGCAAGTAAGGCGAGCAGGATTAAGTGCCTTGCTCAGAGTCACACAGCTAGTAAGTGTCTGAGGCCACATTTGAACTCACAAAGATGAGTTTTCCTGACTCTGGATCTGGCACTCTGTCTACTCACCACCTACCTGCCCTAAAGCTATCTATAGTCATATAAAAACACTCTCAATCACTATTGATTAGAGAAATGAAAATTGTGAAACATCTGTGAGATACCACTTCACACCTGTCAGATCTAACATGAAAGAAAAGGAAATGTCAGATGTTAGAGGGGATATGGAAAAAAAAATGGGACATTAATGCACTGTTGGTAGAGTAATGAACCGATTCCACCATTTTGGAAAGCAGTTTGGAACTGTGCCCAGAGGGCTATAAAGTTGTACATACCCTTAGGTCTGTATCCCAAAGAGATAGAAGGAAAAGGGGGAAAAAAAAACTATATGTACAAAATAGTATGTTTTGGGAGTGTTGTCACAGAATTGAAAAATGAGGGGATACACATCAATTGGGGAATAGCTGAACAAGTTGTGGTATATGATTGTGATGGAATATTATTGTGCTATAGTAATGATAGATATAGAAATAGATATAGATAAATATAGAAGTGATGAGTAGGATGGTTTCAGAAAAAAAAAACATAGGAAGACTTAGGTGAACTGATACAAAATGAAGCAAGCAGAACCAGGAGAATACTGCATACGTTAACAGTGCATATAATCAAATGTGAAAGACTTAGCTACTCTGATCAATAAGATGAGCCAAAATAGTTCTGGATGACTTTTGATGAAAAAATGGTCTCCATATTCAGAGAAACAATTGATTCAGTGTGAATACAGATTGAGGCTTTTTTTTTTGGCTTTATTTTTTTATTTCTTTTTTGCAACATGCTTAATATGGAAATGCATTTTGTATGATTTCATATAAATAGTTTATATCACATTTCTTGTCTTCAGAATAGGTAGGAGAGTATTTGAAGGGGGAGAGAATTTGAGACAATTTTAAATGAATTTTTAAAATAAGTAATTTTTGTTTTCCAAAAGGAAAACAATAGACTTAGTTAGAAGTCTGAGTAACAGAGGTACACTGAGCAGAGTGATTTCCCTCATAGTTTTGATAAGATTAATGCTTAGAATAAAAGTTTTGGGTTCCCTGGAGGACACAAGAATCACATCAATGGCTGTCTAAAGCAATGTTGGTCCTCTGTTCCATGTCTGTATTGTAATTCCTGTTTCTTCTTCTGTGTCCAGGGAAAGAAAGGCGAAGCTGGCATTCCTGGAATCAATGGATTACCAGGACCTCCTGTAAGTAAAACTACTGACTTTTTTCCTTGTCAGAGTTTATTAAGAGAAAAAGAAAAGAAATGAAATGAAATGAAAAGAAAGGAAAAGTAAATAACTTGTTATTTCTTCTGGCAAATGAAGAATTGTACAACTAACAAAGCAATTTGCTGGTCAGAGCAGGAAGGCAGCATTAGCACCATCATGGGTGCCAACTGGTCTCCTTATTTTGAGGCTGCCTGTGGTCAACATAGAAAATCATGGCTGGCCTAGGCTTCTGGGCCAGCACTTCCTAATCAGGCCTTTCTATAGCACTGGCCTGCAGAGCTCACTGTGTGGAGAAGAGAGAGCAGGCAATCCAAGTTGGACCTCTTTGTGGTCAGGGAAGCTCAGCTCTAGAGAATCTGAATACTTGGGTGGCTGCAATTGGAAACAGGTGCCCAGGACTTTATCCTAGAGAGAAAAAAAAAAGATGGTGTTTTCAGTACTTAAAGTATTTTACAGGAACAGATAAGCTCAGCAACAACTTGGCTAAAATGATTCGCTTAAACAAGAAGCTACTGCATGGAGTTCTTCCTTTCTCCAATGATCATCACTCAAGGGGGCTTCCCATCCAGCTCTACACTCTTTGATCTCATCCACAAGTTTATTATGGTATCCTGGGATCTGTGCCATCCAGTCATCCAGGGAACTGAATTTAAGGCCTCTTCTGTATAATTTTTCCTGGGAGCCAAAATGCAAGTTCTGACTCACGCATTCTCCATGTATGTGTCCCTAAGGAGATTCTCATGCATTGGGCTGTACTATATACTGCTAGAAGTTTTAAAGACAGAAAATATTAAAGGAATATGTCATGATGATGATTGCATTGTAATGTTAGTGACAGTGATGTCCTTTGACAGCATTCCCTGAGACCTTCCCCACTCCCTTAGGCAGGCCTGGATTAGCGGGAGTTGTGGAAGCAAGAATTTTCATGAATAATTTTGTCTATTATAAATTGAGTCAGTGTGGTGTGGTAGAAAAAATTACTGGAGATAAGAGGAGAGATCTTGGTTTATAATCTAGCTTGGCCATGAAGTCATTTTGTAACCAGGGAGAAGTCACATCAAGCCTTTGACTCTTATTTCATGTCGATAATGTGAAAGTGTTGGATTAATTGATAATAAGAACATAAGAAATTTGAAATTGGAAGGGATATTAATGGTCATCTAATCCAACTCTTTCCAATGTTGTTTCAAGTCTTGTGATTCTCTCTACACATATATTTTACTGCCTGTAATAGTAATTGGTTTAGCAGGATACTTAGCACTTGGTACTAAGTGGATAGACAGTACTAAGTGCTAAGTGTGGAAGGTGCAAACTCTGTCCCATTGTTGAGAAGGCATGAACTCCCCTGTTGATGTAGAAGAAGGGGATT
>CM053587.1:281578778-281601246 GCA_028646515.1 Pseudochirops corinnae
ATTTGACTTTTTAAGGCATTCTTCTCCTCATTGGGCCTCTTTTTTGGGCCTCTTTTGTCATTTGAGTTAGTCTATTTTTTAAGATGTTATTTTCTTCAGTCTGGTTGTTGACTCTCTTATCATGATTTTCTTGCATCATTCTCCTTTCTCTCTCCAATTTTTCCTACACTTCTCTTATTTGGTTTTCAAAATCCTTCTTAAGCTGCTCTATTGCTTGTAACAAGTCTACATTTTTCTTGGAAGCTTTTGGTGTGGGAGTTCTTACTGTGTTGCCTTCTTCCCATTCCATGCTTTGATCCTTTTTGTCCCCAAAAAAGGAATCTAAAGTTGGATTGATGAGCTTTCTTTGCTTCCTTTGTCTGCTCATGTTGCCAGTCAGTTACTTTTGGGCTCAGTAGAACTCTGCTTTCAGAGGGGAGAGCTCTGTCCCAAATCGCTAGGGTTTTTGCAGCTGCTGGAACTATTAGGAGGCTGCTGCTGTCTCTGCTGCCCCCACCAGCTTTGGCTCACTGAAAATGCACCTCAGGACCACCACCTAAATTCACATTGCAATCCAGGCAGCTCAAGGCAAGAGCACTTAGCCTCTGAATGATTGCTTGACCCCCCTGCAATCTGCAGGCTGGGATCTTCTGAAGCAGCCACGTGGAGGTAGCTGCAGGGCCACCATTTCAGACTGCTTCTAGCTTGGAGGCAGTTGGCCAGACCCTCTCCCCTAAATTTAGCTGAGTTCCACTGACCTTTTCCCTTTGTCCTTGGATCTTATGGGTTTATTCTGGAAACTTCCACAGCTGCTGGTGATCCACTCTCCTGAAAGCTCCAGTCCCATCTTCTCTTGGACAGCCTGGGGCTAAAACCACGTGGGCTGGGCTCTGCTCCCAGTGTGCTGCAATGAACCCTTCCCATCAGTCTGCCAGACTGCCTGCAGCGGGTGCCTTGTTTCTCTGTCATGTTATGAGTTCTAGAACTCTAAAATTTGTTTAGACTCATATTTTATAGGTATTTGAGGTGGTTATGGGGGGAGCCATGGGGTTCCCCTGTTTCTATGCTGCCATCTTGACTTGGTCCCCCTTAACCCCCAGTCGGCACACTTTAGATCCTTAGGACTAAATCATTTCTTTATTGTGAATACCTGCCAATAACACAATCACTGGGTTTTGTTTAGCATTACAACCAGGGACAAACCTTGGTGGTCTCCCTCCAAATACAGCACCCTTCCAGCCTTGGTTGTAGCATGCAAGAGAAGCCTCCAAATCTAATTGAGGGGATAAGGTTTAGGCATATGAAGCAATCTTCAAATTCAATCCAACAATCATGTATTAGGTGTCTACTATAGATAAGGATAAAGAGATGAGAAAAAATAACCTAAGTACTTTTCTAAGGGAGTTTATAATCTGCTTAGAGAATGGCATGCACACAATATGAGTTAAAATGTAATAACTAAGCATGTTTAGCTTGGAGAAGTCATAAAAATGCATATTGGCTGTCTTCAAGTGTTTGAAAGACTGTAAAGTGGAGGAGGGATCAAGCTGGTTCTCTTCGGCCTTCAGATGGGAGAACAATGAATAATGGTAGGAGTTGCAAAAAAAACCAGGTTAGTCTTGATGTTGGGGGAATCAGAAGCTTTCTAAATAATTAGAGCTGTCCTTAAGAGGAATGGGTCTTCAAGCAGAGGGTGAGTTACCACTTTTCAGGTTTATTGTAAGTGGGAATTTCTTTCTAGTGTGGATTGGGCAAGATGGCCACTGATGTCACTTCTTGCTCTCAAAATCTGTCTAAGTTTAGAGAAAAAATAAGGCAAAGAAGGATATGTAGAAACATGGTTCATTGTTAACTAGGCTGGTGTGAAGAAAGTGCTTTGCCAATCTCAAACTACTACATGTTCACTATTATTCAGGAGATGGAGGAGGAGAGAAGAAATATCACTGAAATCTTCCTGGAGAGCTTGATACCCTAGCTGTGTCTTAAAGAGAAAGGAAGATTTCCCTTGAGGGAAATGTGAAGGAAATAGATTACAAGAATGGGGGCAAAAAGATACACAGAGGAGGTCAAATACACCAACACAAGAGAGGATGGGAAAAATCAAAGAGTACAGAGTTGTCCAGTATTGTTGAAATGTGAGGCAGGAGAAAGGAATAAAATGAAATTAGGATGGAAAGGTAGATTAAAGGTGCATTATGTTGCCTGGAAACCTACATTTTATTCTGTATGAAACAGGGAAATTCAGAATAAGACAGGAATAGCTATTTAAGTACTAATCTATTTCAAGAGATTTGCTTTCTAGCCCTGACTGGTCATTGGGATGTGACCTTGAGAATCTCACTGTGCCTCAGTCGCTTACTCTGTAAAATGAGACAGTTGGTCTAGATCAGAAAGTTATTCACCTTTTCTGTGTCATGGATCCTTTGACAGTCCAGTGGGGATGCCTCAGGGGAAAAAATGAGTTTTTTTAAGTCCATAAAATAAAATATACAGAATCACCAAAGAAACCAATTCTATTGAAATAAAAATGTATTTTTCCCCATCTACGTTCACAAAGTCCCTGAAATCTATCCCTGGACACATTGTAGGTCTATGGATACCAGGCTAAGAACCATTTGTTTAATGATAGCTAATTCTATAATTCAAGAATTCAGATCCCTTCAGTAAGTTAATAAATATTTATCAAGTACGTTCTGTGTGTCAGACACTGTGTTGAGTGTTGGAAACAGAAAGAAAAAATATAGTACCTGCACCTGGAGAGCTCACAGTCTAATGAAGGAGATAACATGCAAGCAATTATGTATTAACAAGATTTATGCAGGATAAATTGGAACTAATCTACAGGGGAGTAGGAAATGCCTCCCTGTAGAAGGTGGGACTGGAAGGAATCTAGCAAAGTGAGGAGGCAGAGATGAGCAGGGGGAGCTTTCCAGACATGGAAGATAGCCAGTCAAAATGCTCAGAGCTGAGAAATGAAGTGTCCTGTTAAAGAAACAAGGAAGCTACTGGATAGAAGAGTAGGTGACGTGGTGAAAATGCTAAGACAACTGAAAAGGCAAAAGGGGTAGGACGGGTTATGAAAGGCATTGAATGCCAAACAGAAGATTTTTATATTTGATTCTGAGGTTGCTAGGAAAGTACAGGAATTTATTAAGGGGAAGGGGGAACACGGTGAAAAGTGCATTTTAGGAAGATCACTTTGACAGCTGAGTTAGTGGAAGATGGAATAGGGAGGACTTTTAGCAGTAATTTAGCTAGCATAGTATAGTAGTAGTTGAAGGGTGAGGTGATGAGGGCTTGCATCAGAGTGGTGGCAGTATCAGAGAAGAGAAAGGGATGTATTTGAAAGTGTTATAATGGTAAAATTGATAGGGTTCGGCAGCAGGTTGGATATGGTAGTTGAGACTGAGGAGTTTGAGGATGATACCTAGATTGTGAGCCTGGGTAACTGGGAGAATGGTTGTGCCCTTAATTGGGAAGTTAAGAAAAATAGGATGCTTGAGGAGAAAAATAATGAGTTCAGTTTGGGACATGCTGAGTTTAAGATGTCTGTGGAACATCCATTTCAAGATGCCAGATAGGCAGTTGGATAGACAAGACTGGAAGTCAGCAGAGAGGGTTAGTACTGGAAAAGTAGATTTGAGAATCATCAGTAAAGAGATGATCACTGAATCCTTGGGAGCTTCTGAGATCAACAAGTAAAACTGTCAAGAGGAAGAAGAGAAAAGGGCCAGACAGAGGCTTGTGGGACACCTATAGTTAGCAGATATGATCTGGATGAAGATGCAGCAAAGGAGACTGAGAGTGGCCCAATGGGTAGTAGGAGAACCGGGAAAGAGGAATGCCACCAAAGAGAGAAGAGAATATTAAGGAAAAGATGGTGCTTGACTATCAAAAACTGCAAAAGATCCAGGAGTATGACGATTGAGGAAAATGCAGTGTGCAATGGACTAGGCAACAAAGGCAAAAACGAAATAGTCTTTCAAGTATTTGATGACTGTTCTAAGGCTATTTTTTCTACTCTAACATTCTTCCATTTTTTTTAAAGACATATCTAACACTCTGTGTTCTTGTAATCTATGCTCTACAATTTTTGTTGTAGAGTTTCTCCAGTCTAGTTTGACTCTGTGACCCTATCTGGGATTTTCTTGGTAAAGTTACTCCTGCTCCAGCTCCTCAGATGAGGAACTGGGGAAAGCAGGATTAATTGACTTGCCCAGGATCACACAGCTAGTGAGTATCTTTGGCCAGATTTGAATTCAGGAAGATGAGTCTGGGTGCTGGGTGCTGGGTGCTCTATCCACTGTGCCATCTAGCTGCCCTCTACATTCTAAATTTCTTTCCAAGTTCTCATTCTATATTCTGTGTTTCCTTCCAACTGTGACATTCTGTAATCCAAAATAAATTTGCCACTTGTCCAGGTTTGTTTAGATTATCTTCAAGAGGAGCAAAAGTGAGACCTTTGGAAGTTATATTAGATCAGATTGTATTTCCATTCACTTTTAGGTTAACTTTACTTAGAGATCACATGGAATTTTTTTCTTAGCACTCCCCCACCTTCATCCACTTAAGAAATGTCCTACAATGACTCAGTGAATCCATTCTATTCCATCACTGTGGACTGACAGTGTCCCATGCAGGGTCCATACCTAGGGATTCAGTGTGGGCCCAGGTGTCTGAGAAAGGGTGTGGCATTCAAGGTTTCAGGTAGTTTTTAAAATTAATTGTGGCTCTATTTTCTTTCTACCTACCAAGGATCTCATATACAATTTTGTGAATTTTATGCCTTTGGGTGTACATATGCTCACATAAAATGCAGTAGGGGTTTAAGAAAACAGCATTGTACAAAATATACAGCATGTGTAATTGAATCACTTAACTTCACTGTCTTCATTGATCACATGGAGAATATCTTCTCTGCCCTGACAATGCCACTAGGTTGTTGTTAGTTGTGAGACTCTGATAAGATGGTGGCTGATTGCCTTCCTAATCCCTCCAGTTGTCCTCTTCCACATTCTGTCTGCTCTAATAAAATTTTGTGTGTGCCTGAGTGTTTGCATGCTGTCTGTCCCTTTAGAACAGCGGTTCTCAAACTGTGAGTTGCGACCCCTTTGGGGGTCGAACAGGGTCACCTAAGACCATTGGAAAACATATATTTCCGATGGTCTTAGGAACTGAGACACCACTCTTCTATCCGTCTCCAGGCAAGTCTGCCCACATGCAGATAAGCCCACAACTATTAAAGGGTTTGCAGCATTAGGAAGGTTGAGAACCATTGCTTTAGAATGTGAGTTCCTGGAGAGAAGAGATTGGTTTTGTCTTTAGCATCGTGCCTGGCACAAAGTAAAGAGCTTAATAAAACTATTGTTGATTGGCTGATTGGATATATAACTTTGATGCATTTATTATTACTAATATATTAAAGTAATTCCAAATTCATCCATGATGTAGAAGCAGTATCCATAGTAGGAAGAGCATTGAGGTGGGAATCAGAAGACCTGGAATTTCTCACTCTGCCTTTAGTAAGCTATATGATCTCATATATGTTATCAGATATCTTTCAACCTCAGTTTCCTCACCTGTAAAATAATGTTTTTATTCTATTTCAGGGGTTCTTAATTCTTTTTGTGTCATGGACCCCTTTGACAGTCTACTTTAGCCTATGGACTCCTCAGAATAATGCCTCATAAAGTCTCAGCTAAAGTTCCATCTTCTGTAAGAATCCTTTCCAAGTCTTCCTTAATCTTAGTACCTTCTCTCTGAGACTAGCCACAATTTATCTCTTATATACTTTGGTTGTACATCTCTTGTATGCATACTGTCTCCCTATTAGAATCTCCCTTGAGAGCAGAGTCTTTTTTTTTTTGTCTTTCTTTGTATCCCCAGTGCTTTGTACAATGCCTGCCACATTATAGGTGCTTAACAAATATTAGTTGACTGCCAGACTACTGTTTTTAAATTCTTTAATGTTTTTAAATAAAAATAAAATACATAGCATTATAAAGGAAACCAATTCTATTCAAATACAGTTATCAAAATATTTTTTAAAAAAATATTCACAGACCCAGACTTAAATTCTACCTAATCATTATGGCTTATTCTAGCTCTAACACTGTGTGCCTTACTATCCTATGTTTTAAGGCCCCTGCCAGATGGAGCAATAAAGTGGCCTCCTAGTCAGTATTCTCAAGCCCCTTCTGCCTTCAACATTCTTTTGAGGAGGTCTTCAAGGCTTCCCCTCTTCCTATTTGCTAATGACATGCCTAACCCATCACTTTTGGAGATATTTGCAGTGGAGTATATCTTGTTACAACAATTAAGCTCTTAGCACACTGCTTGGCATAAAGTAGACACTATATAAATAATAGCAATTCTAGTCCACCATTTATATAGTGGTGGACACTATATAAATAATAGCAATTTCTCACAGAGCAATGTGAGAAACATATCCTTCTGAACCTATATGCCCATTTCCAGCACCCTGACAAAAGAGGGTTTTGCTAGAATGTGACTGGCACTGGAGTTTCAATTGTTAGACTGAAGTCAGAGACACATAATCATCCACATGAACATCTCCACCTTTCTTTCCTAGGCTGCTTGTTAGTGCTGCAACAAACATCCAAAGGCATCATTTTCCCTGGTTATGGTGTGATTTCATACCCCTTTATCATCAATACTACCCACTGTCGGGGCTTACCATGATTACAGTGTGTTATGAGGAAATATTTGCTCTGGTAGAATAGGGGAGACCATTTGTATTGTAGAGTGTTTTAACTAGGAGTGAATACTTTCCCATCTGTTATTCCATTTGGTGCTCAATGCAAGCTTGATGGGGAAATGGGGTCAAGAACAGTTACCTCCATTTGATAAATATAGAAACTGAGGACAAAAGAAGGGAAATGACTTATAGCTTTCATATAACCTGGACCCAGAAGGGACATTATATCTAGTCCAACAGTATCTTTACAGAGAAAGAAGCTAAGACCAAAGTAGGGAATTGCTTTGCCCCAGTTGATGCAGTTTGTAAGTAAGAAGTAGGACCAAGACCTGAATCCTCATGTATCTTCTAACTTGGAAGTCAGGAAGATCTGGGTTCAGATCCTGTCTCAGAAATGTACTAGTTGGGTGACCTTGACTAGTTCCTTCTTATATAAAGTGAAAGGGGTAGATAAGGATGGTCTTTAACATCCCTTCCAGCTCTAAAATATGACCCTCAGACTCCAAATACAATGTTCTTTCAGCTACATTGTGCTGCTTCACCCTTTTCTCTTGGGTATTTTTTGTTTATTTGTTGGGATTATAAAATTTATATTAGCTCAAGTTTGTACTTTACATACCCAATTTCATGAAATCCTGACAATAATTCTGTCATGTAGATAGTGCAGATAGGTAGTATTTATTTCCATTTTACAGGCAAGGGAACTGAGTCCCACAGAGAAAGTGTTAATAAATAAGAATTGCTATTATTTATATAGTGTCTACTTTATGCCAAGCAGTGTGTTAAGAGCTTAATTCTCATAGCAACACCAAAAAGTTGGTATGTCATTATCTCCATTTTTGTGCCAAAGAAATTATGGCAAATAGAGGTTAAGTTACTTGCCCAGGGTAACACAGCTAATAAGTGTTTGAGACTGAATTTGAACTCAGGTCTTCTTGACTCCAAGTTCAGCACTCTCTCCACTGCTGCACACAGCTGCCTGGTTACAAAATTAATAGGAAGCAAACATTTTGACTCTACATTTCATCCTCCTCTTCCTATGGCATACTTTCTCTCAAGTTACTTAAGGTCAAAGACTGTATGATTTTCTCATATCTTCTACAAACTCATTATGATATTGGGCACATAATAGGCACTTCATAAATGCTTTTTATCCCCCTTGACTTTTGAAACAAACCATTAAGATCTTTGGGACAACTTCATATGGAGAAGAGTTAGAGGGCAAATGCTCATCGTCTTCATGTCTTTGATTCCAACTATAGAGTATAAACTCCCTGAAGGCACAGTCTATTCCATTTTTGTCTATGTATTCCTAGAACTTAGAACAGTGCTTAGAGCATAGTGTCCATTTAATGAATGTTTTCTGACTGATGGTTTGAGTTGAAGGCTTCCACCTTGGCAAAGAAATTAGACTTCTGTGTCTACCCAGAGGACAAGGTTCTGAGTTATGACAGCCATTTGCAGAGTCACATTTAAGCATGGCGGATGGAGGAGAGCACAGAACCTTACTAACAGAGTTATCCATAAATGGAATGAACTGCCTTGGGAAGGGTAGGTTCCCCTTCAATTAAGATTTCCACGTATAGTAGCTAGCCCTTGATGAGGGTGCTATAAAGAAGACTTTGGCCAGGTACAGTGTAGACAACAGAGGTTCTGAGATTCTTTTCACCACCTAGATTATATTCTTCTAGGGTATTCTGGGGACTTGAAAGGCAGATTGGTTATTTGTAAATCAGAGTTTTATTTCCCACCAAAATTGACATGGAATGGGAGAATTCAGGCTTGCATTACAACTCTGTCACTTCCTGTATGACTTTGGGAATGCTGATTTACCACAGCTCTGGATCTCGCTTTCCTTATTTGTGTAATGATAGGATTGGATTAAATTACCTTTAAGGTCCCTTCTACCTCTAAATCTACTATATTGTGACCTGCAGTGGAGAGAACCTGATTCTTCATCAGGGTTTTGATCATCTAAATCCCTTGCATTGATGTTATTATGATTGAATGTAATTCTGATTAACACAGTGATCACCAGTGATTCCAAAGGGCCAGTAATAAAACATGCTATACCCCTACTGACAAAGAAGTGGTGGACTGAGGGTGCCATTTGAACCATGCACAATTTTGGACAGGACAAATTCAGGAACTGTTTTGGTTAACTGAGTATTTGTTGCAAGGGTCTTACTTGTCTTTTTTTCTCTAGATGATGGTGGAATTGAGATATTTTATTCATTGAAAAAATATTCAATTTTAAAATAGTGATTGAATGCTGTTTTTCATCTTTTTTTTTCCATTTTAGGGCTCCTTGGGTTTATCTGGTCCCCCAGGGAGAGAAGGAGCCAAAGGTGTCCGGGTAAGTTTTCATGGGGTGGTGTATTGGACTTAATGATTTCTGAGTCTCCCTGAATTTATGACTACAAAGTTCTATCTTCATCTATTTCTACAGGTCTAATCTATAATTTTGAGATTTTGATTTCATGAACTTTGGAAACTTTAGAAAGAGCTTGGACTCTGGTGTCAGAGGTCCATGATTCAAATCTCATCTCTGGTGTGTGACTTTAGTAAAAATCATTTAAACTCCTTGGGCCTCAATTTCCTCATCTATAAAAAGAGCATTTAGACTAGATGGTTTCTTTTCCAGCTCTAAAGCTATGATCCTTTGATAATATTCGAAGATACTGTGCATCTAATATTATTTTACAAAAACATGATTCTGTGAGTCTTGGATTTTGTAAGTTTGACTTCTGACTATCCTTGCAACACATTTCATTAAGTACGTTATGTGCATCAGGGCCAGGGGAAATGGAGGAAAATGAATTGTTATTGAGTGGAGGACATTTTAGGGAGTAGTGTAGCCATTTCCAGAGTAACAGAAACCAGCGGCTAAAGGTTAGTAGTCTACATGTTCCTACACCTATCTAGCACAGAGTGGTGTGTGACGTCCCTTGGATTAAATGTGCAAAGAGTCTCCTGGTATCAGTCTTCTAAGTGAGAAGAGGAAAAAGGCCCATGACCTGGAGACTTCCCTAGGGATGAAGGCAGTATGTTCTCCTGTTCACCCATAGGGTGGGCATAGGACTCTGTAGGAGCTGGAGAGAAAGAGAAGAATCTCAGATTGGAGATTTACTCTTCCCTCTAATCACAGGATGATTTGAGTTATAAGGAAAGGAAAAAGCTGGAAACAGAAGAGTAGCCACCATCATTGTGCCAAGCAGCTGTGGCTTGTCAGCTCAGGGGGTTAGAGCAGCAGTGATAATGAGGCTGAGGTCATCCACTCTTTCCCCATAGGGGCCAGTTAGCTTCTCCCCAATTTGTGGCCACAGACCAAGCTCCTAACCCTTTCTGGCCTCTGGTAGTGAGAGGGTACTTGGAAATGCAAACTCA
This sequence comes from Pseudochirops corinnae, assembly GCA_028646515.1. NCBI lineage: Eukaryota > Metazoa > Chordata > Mammalia > Diprotodontia > Pseudocheiridae > Pseudochirops > Pseudochirops corinnae. Next base: position 281,588,863 of record CM053587.1, read on the forward strand.
TTTTAATCCAGTATAAGCCAAACACAGCAAATCTAGTCAGAAACAAAATAACAATATGATTCATCCCAAAGACAAACACAAGATATTTTTGGATTTTGTCCCTGAGATGCTTATCCTCACCAATGTTATCCTCTATCTTTAAGTGCAAATGAGAGAAATTTAATATTTTGGGGGCCCTTCCCAGACAGACTTGATAGGAGAAAAAAAATATTCCTATTCAAACCTAGTCCTTCGACTCTAAAGCCTTGTGTTCTCTCTACATTATGTTAATGCCTGAGAAGGGAAGATGTTTCTAATGTCCTCAAGTTGTCTTTAACCCTCAGTGATTTTTGGGCAATGGATTTAGTTTCCTCACTTACCCTAAGCGTCTTTATATCTAAAATAAATGGAGTCGACCAGTGATTCTCAAAATGCGGTGCAAGGATCCCCTGAGGTCTTTGAGGTCAAAACTATTTTTTACAAGATGTTATTTACGTATTAAAATATTCCCACATTTTCCAACCACATAATTGTGTGTGGTTGGATTGTCTTTATATACTTCAACCAAAACTACATCACAACCAACTGATTGTGGAAGCAGATATAAAAATACAGATATCTTTATTAAGGTTGTAATTAAATAAATCTTCAAAAATATGTAAAACCATGCTACTCTTCCAACTATTTTCATTTGGAAAAAATATTATTTTTTATAAATATTCCTTTATGTTAACATGCAAAGGATTTATTCTTATTATAATGAATTAATATTTTTAAAAATATATCATTTTGTACCTTTTTTTTAGAGGGGGGAAGGCTAGCAATTGGGATTAAGTCACGTGGCTAGTAAGTGTTCAGTGTCTGAGTTCAGGTTTGAACTCAGGTCCTCCTGACTCCAGGGCCAGTGCTCTATTCACTGCACCACTTAGCCGCCTCCAAATATATCATTTTAAAAATTTCTAATACAGTAAATATCTATAGAAATAGACTATATAAACAAAAGCCCTTTAGGGTCATAAATAATTTTTAAGCAGGTAAAGGGGTCCTGAGACCAAAAAGTCTGAGAACTGGCTGCATTAAAATAATGATCTCCAGGGTTCCTTCCAGCACTAAAAAAAAACCCAAAAAACAAACAAACAAAAAAACCCTGTGCTCTAAGACCCTTGTAGTTTTTATAGCTTATGTGATAAACCCAACATTCTATTTTCTTACCTGTTATGTTTCATTGTTAATATAGAAATATGTTTTAGCCTGGAGAAGAGAAGATTTTGTAGGGTCACAATGGTGGAGTTTGACTGCTATCAGAAAGATCTGAATTTGAATGCTGCTAAATACTTACTCCCTTTGTGACTGGACAAGTCACAAGTCTGCTGCATTTTCTTCATCAGTAAAATGAGGGAGTTGGATTTGATATCCAATAAGTAAATATGACTTCACATGTATTATCAGTATATTGCTTGTCTTCTCAAGGAGTGAAGTCAGAGCAGGAGGGAGAGAATTTGATGCTCGAAATTTTTTTAAATGAATGTTAAAAACTTTTAAGAATGTAATTGGGTAATATTTAATGAAATAAATTATTTTTATATATACATACATATATACATATCTCTTTTTAATATGCTATGTTTTAAGATCCTTTTCAATTCTTAATAATCTATATTTTCAAGTACCTTCCAGTCCTAAGATCTAAGTTTCTGAGGAAATTTATTTGAAATAGTAGACTTAGAAAGGAAATCTGGAACTCACTCATTTCATGAATTAGAAACCTCCATATTAGCTCAGGTTGTAATAATTTTATTTTCATGCAGGGGGAGCCAGGAGAACCTGGATTACCTGGTGAGGTGGGTCTGAAGGTAAGCTTCTTTCTTTGTAACACATTCTAATAGATTGTAAGTTCCTTAAGGGGAAGAATTACTCTTTTTCGTGCCTTGCACAAAGTAGGCATTTAATAAATATTTATTGAACTGAAATATAGATATGCATTTCTAAAAACCAGACTTGTAATATTTCAGCTAGTCCACTAGGTTAAATTGACTTTGGATGAACTCATGAAATATTCTATGATCCATAAGATTATAGTCTATTAGAGGAATAAAAAGAAAATACTCATGGCTAGTAGGGCATTAGAGAGGTACAAAATAAAATGACCTATGAACTCTAAGGGGGAGGAACTAAGCCTAAATGGATGAGATGGCATTTGAGTTGTATTTTAAAAGTAAGCATAGGGATTCCACAAGCAAAGAAAGGAATATAGAATGTTGCAGGGTTATCATAGGGAACACCCTGGGCAAAAGCATAAAGATGAGAAGGTGTAAGTCCTGTTGGGGGATCAGTGAATTGTCTGGTATTCCTTGACTTTAATATGTGGATGTAATCAGTATGAGATATATTGGCACCAGTTTATAGAACCCTTCAAATATCAGACAGAAGAGAACCTGAACTTGATTTAGTGAACAGTAAAAGGCCGTAAAGATTTTCAAGCAGACATTTTTTGAGTGATGTGTCCAAAACTGCATAAGAAAGATAATTTGGGCATCGGTGTGAAGACTGAATGGAGACAGGGGGTGAAGAAAGACTGGATTGGAAATAGAAGTTGACTGCAGTAGACCAGGTGAATAATAATGGGGGTCTCTAATAGAGTAGATACAGTGAGAATAGAAAGTAGGTGACAGATTAAAAATTTATCATAAAGATGCAATTGACAGGACCTGATAACTGATTGCCTATGAGATGGGAGGGAGAGGGGAAAGCCTAAGATAGCCCCACAGTTATATGCATGGCTGAATGGAGCTTCAGACCCTAAGAGGAGGGTAAGAGTTACATCCTGTGGGCATTTGGATCTGCCACAGTCAGAAGCCTTAGTTGGCAGTACCTGGCAGAAGCAGATTCTGTCCAGAATTCCTTTTAGCGCCTCACTTAAATAGTGTCTATAGCGACTGTCCAAAGAGAAGACCATGCCTCAGCAATGTCCAGCAACATTCCAGGTTTGTCCTCAGGACTCATCCAGGATCTTGCTGACTTCAGAGGAAAAGTGAATTGTGAGAAGTTTGAGGAATTACAACCATTGTTTCACTTAGTAATGCATCAGCAAAGTCCAGAGAACTGAGAGATGGGAGGGGACGAGGTAGGACTGGAAAAGTCACAGCTACCATTACAGCTGGCACAATCACAGCTCTGGCAAGGTTACTTCTCTTTGTCTGTTTCTAAGGAAGCCTAGTCCTACCCATGACTTTCAGGTATGTGTATGAGACACTCAGTAGAGACAGCTTATGTTTTTGCTTATATTTTCCCTTGTGTTCTTGGACTCTAAATCCTCGTGTTCTTTCTACTACATTATATGAATGCCTGAGAATGGAAGATGTTTCTAATGTCCCCAAGTTGTCTTTTAGCCCTCAGCTAGTTCTGGCTCTGTTGTTGTGATACACTCCCTGCATTGAAACTGAATTCAGTACTCTAGGAAGCTTAGCCTGGAGAAGATTTTGTAGGGTCACAGTGGTGGAGTTTGACTGCTGTCAGAAAGATCTGAATTTGAATGCTGCTAAATACTTACTCGCTTTGTGACTGGACAAGTTACAAGTCTACTGCATTTTCTTCATCTGTAAAATGAGGGAGTTGGATTTGATGACCAGATATAAATCTATGCTCTTATGAAACTTCTTAACAATTTATATCTTTCTTGATCCTAACCACCTTGGGGTGGGGGGGCAGGCCAAGCAGGAATTCTTGTCCCCGATCTTGCAGATAAGGTAACTGATACCAAGGGAGGCAAAGTACTTGCCCTAGCTAACATACTAGAATTATTTGAGGAAAGTACTTATAAGACTTAAAGTGCTTTAAACTTGATTTTAAATGAAGAGGCTTGGAAAGGATGATGGTTAACTCCGAGGAAAATAGTACAAGTTTCTATTGCACTTTCACATTTGTAGAGCACTTTTCTCAACACATCCTATGAGAGCAATAGTGCAAAGAATGGTATCATCAGTTTAAAGATGAAGAAAATGAGATTCAGAGAGATGTTGTGACTGGCCCAGATCACACTGTCAGTAGGTGTTCGAGGCCAGAATTCAAACTCATATCTTCCCACCTGAAGTTAAACAAGCAAATATTTATTAGGCATCAGCTATCACTGTGCTAGGCACTAGGAATACAAGTACTAAGAATGAAATAATCTCCAATTGCAAGCCATGGTGAATGAGATGCCATTAAAGAATATGTAGGGATTCCATAAGCAAAGGAAGGAATGGAGATCGCTGAAAATGTTTTATGGAACAGTCTGAGTAAAAGCTTGAAGGTGGGAATGTGTAAGCTCTATTGGGAATCAGTGAATTTTCCAGGAGCTCACTTTTTTTTTTTTTTTTTTGCTTCTTGGAGAGGGGAGGGCAGGGCAGTTGGGGTTAAATGACTTGCCCAAGGTCACGTGGGTAATAAAGGTTAAGTATCTGAGGCTGGATTTGAACTTAGATCCTCCTGACTCCAGGGTTGTGGCTCTAGTCACTGTGCCACCTAGCCACCCCAAAGGAGCTCACTTTCTAATGGAGGAACAAAGAATATATGTGTGTGTATAACATATCCATAATATAGCATATTCACAAGGTGAATAAATACAAATAAAAACAAATTAGCTGATTACAGGGTAATTTGGGAAGGAGAACAATTACATTTATGGGATGAGGAGAAGGTGGTGATTGAACTTCATCTTAAGGGAAGAGAGGGACTCTATGAGGCAGCATTAAAAAAGGAATGAATTACATGAATGTGGGATGGCAATTCCAAAGGCATGGAGCTGAGAGATGGAATATCAAAAGTATAAGGAAAAGAGAGAAAGCCAGAGTGACTATATAACTGGGTATAGAAAGGGGAGCAATGCCCAGTGAAATTGTAAAGATAGACTGGGGCTGGGTTGCAAAGGGCTTTGTAAACTAATCAGGAGAGTTTAGACTTTATCCTAAAGTCAGAAGGAAAATATTGTAGATGGCTGAGTAGGGAAGTTACTCAGTCAGATCTGTGTTTAAGGAGAATAATTTTGGCAGTAGTATATAGGAAGGACCAGAGAAGTAAGAGACTTGAGACAGGGAGGCCAATTAGGAGTTTGTTGCAGTAATCCAGGTTAGAGGTGATGAGGGCTTGAACTAAGATGACATCTCTGTGGATGGAGAAGAGGGGTCAGATGTGAGTGATGTTGTGAAGCAAAAAGATAAAAGATTCTGGCAATAAATTGGATATATGGCATGAGGTAGAATAAAGATTCCAGGATAATGCCCGGATTAGAAACCTGAGAGGCTTAGACGGTGGTGCCTTTGACAGAAATAGGGAAGGCTGGGAAGAAAGATAATGAGTTCCATTTTGGACATCTGAAGTTTAAGAATTTTTTGAAATATCCAGTAAGCAGTTAGTTATGTGAAACTGAAATATGGGGGGGAAACTAGGGCTATGTCTATCTATCTATCAATCCATCATCTATCTATCTATCTATCTATCTATCTATCTATCTATCTATCTATCTATCTACCTATCTACCTATCTACCTACCTACCTGCCTGTCTATCTATCCATCCATCCATCCATCCATCCATATCTATTCATCTCTATCTGTCCATCAAGATATCTATATATCCATCTCTCTCTCTCTCTCTCTCTTTTTCTCTCTCTCTTTCTCTAATTGTCTACCTATATGCCTATCTCTTTTATTTGCCTTCTTCACAAAGATGATAATTTTAAACTCAGGAACTATGAAGTTACCAAGATAGAGAGAACAGAGAGAGAAGACATTCCAGGACAGAATCTTGAGGAATATCAATAGTGTAGGGACCTGATATGATATGAATGAATAAATCAAGTCAAGCCAACAAGCATTGATTAAGTGTTTACATGTGCCAGGCCTTATGTTAAGTCCCAATGTTACATATAAAAGATAAATTAAGTGCAGCCCCTGTCCACAAGAAGTTTTAAGACTGAGAGGAGTACCAAAGTGGAGAAATGGTTGTAGAAGCTTGAGAATGAAGGATGTTTGGAAATTCTGCCTTGAAATAGAGGCTGTAGAACAGCGGTTCTCAACCTCTGGGTCGCAACCCCTTTGGGGGTCGAACAACTCTTTCACATATTTCCGATGGTCTTAGGAATCAAGACACCACTCCTCTATCCGTCTCAGGCGGGTCCGCCCACATGCCGATAAGCCCACATATGTGTATTAAAGGGTCACGGCATTAGGAAGGTTGAGACCACTGATCTAGAACAACTCACCAGTGAGAGAATGGGGCTGTAGAAGCAGAGGGAGAAAGCAACCTAAAGGCAGAAAAGGTAACTAGGCAAAGACAGGTAGAAGTAGAACCAGGAAAGAATAGTATCATTGAAACCCTGGAAATGAGACAATTTATTTTTATCTAAGACAATTTTTTTCATGTATACAGTTGTCTCAAATATAATGAAATTTTAGGTGTTGTGGGTGCTCTTGGGAATGATACTGTCCTAGTTACCTCTTACATCATCATATATATTCTTTTGTGTCAGGGTAGTTCCTCTTGCCTTTTATTACATGAGAAACTCTGAGTTTGCTGACACAATCTCTTCTTCCTTTGATTCTTCTCATGATAGTGTTAATTTTTTTAGTTGCTTTCGGTTTTGTTCTTCTTATGTTTATTGTTTTTCACTATTTTTGAAAATGTTTTTCCAGGGACCAGTGGGGCCTCCAGGACAACCAGGGCTTCCTGGACAGATCGGAATTCCAGTAAGTAGTGGTACTGTCTAGAGAATAAATTTTCCCTCTTGGAAATGTTTCTGCTTGATTGAATCCCTCTAGAAGGTGACTGAGCAGTGCAGGGGGAAACTTCCAAGCCTCTGTTTATACTCACACACAGCCAGGGTTCTAATTCCAGCCATGCCACCAATCAGTCCTAGTATAACAACAACAAAATGAAATGACATGTTCCTGGATCTAAAGCTGGAGGGGACCTCAGAGTTCGTCTAGTCCAAATCCTTCACTTTATAAATGGAGAAACTGAGCCCTGAACAGTGTGATGATTTGCCTAAGATTGCCCAGACAGTAGCAGACCCAGTATTAAAATATAGTACCTGTGGCTCCAAGGTGAGTCCTCTTTCTACTGTGTCTTACTCCCTTGAACCTTGCAAGTTTGAAAAAGCTGTAGATTTGAAGCTACAAGCCCTGGGGTCACAATCCTGGGTCTGTTGCTAACCAGTTGCATAACCTGAGGTATGTCACTTTCTTTGTTCCTCAGTTTCTGTACTTCTAAGACCAGAGTGTTGTAGTATGGAAGTCTCTAAGGTCCCTGGTAGGACTATTGTTAAATAAAGCTTAATATATCACCATTGCTAAGGAAAATTTATCTTTTAACAGGAGATTACATTTTGGCAAAAGAAAATGTTAATAAGGGGATATTAGTTATCCACAACCTTAGTGAAAGATGTACTTATTTATTTGTTTATCTATTTGTCCATCTATCTTTCTGTCTGTCTATTTGTTTGCCTTGGGGAGCTAGGGATGGGTAGAGTAACCTATCCATCAGAACCCTGAAATTGTGATACAGAGACAATTACACTGTAGTTTCACTGTCTGCTCTGGCCTACTCTGTTCATAGATTCATAGATCTCAAAGTCAAAAGTAACCATAGAGATCATCTATTTAAATCACTGCTTGAAAAATGCATTTCTGTTAGAAGTTTGAGATCAATTTCCCTTAGAGCATTTAGATATTAAGTGAATTGTCTAATATCCCTTAGTCCTTCTGTGTCAGAGGTGGGCCTTGAACCCAAATCTTCTTGAATTCCAGGCCAGCTCTCTCTCATCTATATGTAGTCACCTTTTTTCCGTGTGTTAATACCTTAAATACTTGATAACAGCAATTATATCCTCTGTAATTTTTTTCTTCTCTAAATTAAACATTCCTGGCAATAATCAATCCTTTAATCAATCACAAAAATTCATTATGTACCTTATATATTTTGGGCACAGTGCTAAATAGCTAAATTTTCGATGATGCTTTAAGGCAGGGGTGTGGAACTTGTGGCCTTGATGCCACATGTGACCTTCTAGGTCCTCAAGTGGGGCCCTTTGACTGAATACAAACTTCACAGAACAAATCCCTTTAATAAATGAATTTGTTCTGTAAAACTTGAACTCAGTCAAAAGACTGCACCCAAGGCTTTACAAGGCCACATGTGGCCTTCAGGCCACAGATTTCAGACCCTTGCTTCAAGGTTTACAAAGTACTTTCCTTACAATAACATAAGAAGTAGATAATGCAATTAATGTTATCCTCCCTTTATAGATGTGCAGCTAGGTGGATAGAGTGTCAGGCCTGGAGTCAGAAAGACACATTCATCTTCCTGAATTTAAATCTGACCTCAGATGCTAGCTGTATGACCCTAGGTATGTCACTTAACCCTATTTACCTCAGTTTCCTCATCTGTAAAATGAGCTAGAGAAGGAAATGGCAAATTACTCTAGTATCTTTGCCAAGAAAACCCCAAATGGGGTCAGGAAGAGTTGAACACACCTGACACAACTGAATAACATTTTATAGATGATGAAACTGAAGATCAGAGAATTGAAATAGATTATCTGTGGTCACACAGCATAAATATCAGAGACAGTGTTTTGCTGCAACTCTCTTGATTTGAAATCCCATGCTCAATCCATTTAAAGACTTTCAATCACAGGGAACTCAGCATCTCATGAATGAGCCCATAAGATTTTGGAATAGTTCTCATTTTTAGGAAGTTTTTCGTTATTTTGAGTTGAAACCTTCTTCTTTACAATTTCCTCCCTGTAGTTGTTTCCACCTCTGCCTTATGAGCCCATGCGGACTCTCTTCTACATTTTTTAGTTGGTGGTGAAGGGAACTGAACCCTTGATTTCATTGTTACATAGAATATTCAATAATGGTATTCCCTCTAGCAATGCAAATCAACAACTGTTATGAAACATATAGTTTTAGAAAGTGGCCTGATGCACTTGGATGATAAGTGATTTGACCAATATCCCGTAGCCCAAGTCTTGGACAAGTCTTCTTGACTCAAGAGTCAGCTCTGTATGACAACATCCCCTATATGAAGATGGCTTTAAAATCTGTATTCTCTAGACTGGAATTCACTCCCTAGACTTACATTTCTTTTCTATAACATCTCCAAAAGAAGCTGGTAGTCTAGAGAACTGGCTTGTAGGACTTGTTCTGCCACTAACTAGTTCTGTATCCACTGGACAAATCACATATTTTTATTCAGTCTTCATTTTCCTGTCTGTAGAATGAGGGGGTTGGGAGAAGATAATCTTATAGATCTCTTCCAGCTCCAATATCTCTGTAGTGTGCAGGCTGAGAGGCTACCAGGACCACTGAGGACATATCCTCTGCATGTGGTTTGGACCAGAATAGGCAAATGATGAGTGCAGGAATGTAATTGAAAATATATATGATTTCCTTTGTTTGTTTGATAGGGTCTCCAAGGAGAGCGAGGAGAAAGGGGGCCTCAAGGAGATAAGGTATTTAATATACTCTTCAATCCATACAGTATTTAGAATATAATCAAGGAAATAAGGTTCTTGATGACTGTCTTCTGCGTGTGTGTTCCATGCACACGCATGTACATGAACATGAGTATGTGAGTATATGCAACTACAATTGTGCGTTTTTGTGCAAGTATTGATTCATCTGTATATGTGAGCATATTTGTGTTTATATGGGTATACATACACACATATTTAATTCTCTTTAGTTCTTTTTTCAAAAAATATAAAAGGGCAGTATTGTTGAGATTGATATGTAATCTCTCCACAAACAGAAGTATGACCTGAAACAAGGTCTTCCTATATAGCCTAAGATGTTTCTGACAAAGGATTGGATCTTAGGCTTGGAGATATGGGTTTTTGTCCTGATTTGGGCCTCGGGACCTTGAGCAAGTCACTTTGTACTGGGCTTTAGATGTTGTTTTAAATCTGGAAAATGAGTGTGTACTAAATTTTCTCTAAGCTCTCCCTCAGCTGTCACATTCTCAGTTCTGCAGTTCAGTGCTGAGAACTGGAGACTTTTGCCTGGAAAAATCTCCTTATCACCCTCCCAAGATAAATGGTATAGTTTTCCAATTTAAAAGGGTTGGGGCAGGCTGTCTCTCCTCTGCTGACCTCCTGTAATTGAAAGAGTTCCAGTACTGGGTTCACTGATTTAAAAACAGAAAAAACAACAAAACATAAGAACAACTGACAAAAAAGGACCGAAAACTTTAACCAGTATGTAGAGAAAATTTTTTTAGACTTCCACTGAGCCTACGCTATTTGTATTTCTGCAGCAACCAAGTAATTCTTCTCTGGATTTCAAGTCCAAGCTGATTTCCTTCCTAGAAGGGAAAGTAAAGAAGCTTGAAGAATGCCTCCCCTGCTCTAGGTTAGGGGAAACGAAGCATTCCTAAAGGAATTAAAAGCCTGGTTTCAGTGGCTGGGAAGATGGGGGCAGCTCTGGCATGGAGAAGGGGAGATTTGACCCTTGTTAAAATTCCACAGAATGGGTAAATGTTACAAAGAGAAGCAAGAGAAGGAAGGGGTCGAGACCCTTCCTGAAGAGGAGGGAACTGGGTGCTCTAAGTAAGCCAAAGCAGCTAGTCCTGCAGAGAATACTATAGTAGTAAGCCATAAAGCTATCAGCTGTGCCATCATCCAGTCAGGTTCAGAGGAAGGATTAAAGAGCAGTAATAGTTTGTTGGGCAGCTAGGTGGTGCACTAGATAAAGTGCCAGACCTAGAGTCCGGAAGACTTATCTTACTGAGTTCAAGTCTGGCCTCAGAAACGTATTAGCTGTGTGACTCTGGGCAAGTCACTTACCCCTGTTTGCCTCAGTTTCTTTCTCTGTAAAATGAGCTGGAAAAGGAAATGGCAAATCACTCCAGTATCCTTGTCAAGAAAACCCCAAATGGGGTCATGGAGAGTCAGACGTGATTGAGAAACAACTGAACAAAAAAAAAAGTATTTTATTTTCTAGTCAAGGATATTGAAGAAGCTGTTCATTAACTCAATAACAGTAATAGAGAGGAGTTTCTGATGTATGTATCCAAGCAATAGGAGAGAAATTTCTGTGACATTAAAATGGATGACCACTACCCCCTTTTAATGTTTCATATGGTCAGAAATGATACTGTCAGAAGAAACCTAAAAATTGTGCCAGTGATGATGAAGCGTCTTTGAGAGATCAAGAAGATGATAGGGACAAAAGTTATGCTTACTGATTTTAAAATAACAACAACATTTTTTTGCCATCAGAGGCAAGGGAATACAGAAGAAACAAAAAAATAACTTGGGAAATGAAGTGATATCTGAGAAGATGGTGACTGAGAAGGATACATGGATTTCTGAGCTATAGCTTACAGTACAGTGATAATAGAACCTTGGCAAGAGATAGAATAACCCTAACAAAGGGTACCAAGAATATGCTTTCCAAGTGTCTTGCAAATCTGATTTAAGGTGCATTGAATAAAGAATTGGAAATGGAGAAGACTCCATACGTGTGTGTGTGTGTGTGTGTGTGTGTGTGTGTATTTAGGTGTCTGTTTGTTAGCATAGTGTCTGGCACGTAGTAGGCACTTAAGAAATGTTTGTTGGCTATCCATCAAGATGGACATCATAAGGAGTAGCTATAATGAAGGGAAAAGAACACAGTTATAGTTGTGATAGCCAGAATTAGAAGGAGACAGATCCACAAAAGAAGACAGTATTAAAATCCGTGACCTCATATCAATCTACCCACATGCTTCAAACTTAGGAAATAAGGGACGGCTAGGTGGCACAGTGAATAGAACACTGGCCTTAGAGTCAGGAGGACCTGAGTTTAAATCTGACCTCAGACACTTAACACTTATTAGCCATGTGACCTTGGGCAAGTCATTTTACCTCAATTGCCCTTCCTTCCCCTGCTCCAAAAAAAAAAAAAAAAATAGGAAATAAGCATGAAGAATCAGAGATCTTAATTCAGGGAGTCAAATTTGAACTAATAAGTATCACTAAGTCTTGATAGGATGAATCCCATGCCCAGACTATGGCTCTACGTGGATATACCTTATTCAAAAGAAATAAGATAAGATAAAAGGGAAAAGAAAGAAAAAGAATAAGGATTCTTACAATGCCTACTATGTGTCAGGCATTGTGCCAAGTACCTTGCAAATAATAAAAGGCAAAAGTAGCATTACATGTTGAGAAAATACATTCATGTGAAGAAATCCAAGAATGTGAGCGGGGTGATCATGGAGGAGAAGATCTGGGTTAAAATGAAGCTGAAGCAATTTTGTCATCAAACTATACAGACCACCTAGACAGATTGAAGCAGATGAGGAAGTTAGGAAACAAATCATAAGCCTAGCACAGAGATATTGCATATGTATATGTGCATATATATATATATATATATATATA
>CM053587.1:281601346-281616873 GCA_028646515.1 Pseudochirops corinnae
TCTTCTAAAAGAAGAACAGCTAATAACTTCTTGACTTGTCTTAATGCTCATTTTATTCTTTAAAATAAAAGAATCAAACAAGGGGAAATATGATCTTGGATCTTATTCTCACTAACATAGAGTAACAGGTTGCTGGGTAGAAACGATGGCAACTCTAGAGAGAAATGACTAGTCCCCTCCACAGTTTGTGACTCAGTTACATAGTAAGCATAGAGGTAAGATTTGAACTTAGGTCTCTTGAATCTTAGGGTTCATAAAGATGACCTGATCCAAACTTCTCTTTTTAAAAATGAGGAAACCAGAGAAAAATGAAGTGATTACCCAACGTTTTACCACTAGAAAATGGAGGACCTGGAATTTCAGCACAGATCTTCTAACTCCAACATAAATGTTCTTCCTATTACATGCTTTCCTCTATAGAGTTAATGTCAAATGAATGAAGGAATAGATGGATAAATAAACAAATGAATGAAGTGAAGATATTGGATATTGGAGTGAGGACAAATAGTTCCTGATCCTTTTCTTTATTTTTCTTTTCTATAAAATATGGGAATTGGAAAAGATGATCTCTAAAGTTCCTCCCTACTCTAATATCCAGCAGTTCTATGAAATTTAGCCCAATATATAAATGTGATTTTAACATTTCAAAGCCTGGACCTGGTGTTTGGGATCTTGCATACATCAGATGCTCATCAAATATTAGTTGTATCAGTGAAAAAGAAGAAAAAAAACAATGCAAGATTTGTCATTGGGTGTTTCCTAGTGTTATGTAGCCTGCTTCCTATCAATATGAAATAAGATCATCAAAAATTATATTTGAGAACCTCCTTTAGTGGTTTGCAGATGATCATACCATTTGACTCTTCACTCTTTATTGAGTTTTGCTCCAGACATTAAAGCCAAACACTTCTTAACCTCCAATCCGCCCATCCTCTAACTAAGACTAGTTACCCACAATACAGATCCTTTTTCTCTTCTGACACTAAGCTGGCTTAATTTGGTGGCTTCATATTTAAGGCTCCAAGTCCAAAGTCTTCCAAGAACCAGTTATCTTTTCCAAACACTTTCCTTGTTTGCTTTCAAACAAGTGACCGTCCCTTCTCTGACCCAGACCCTTGGATCCTCAACAGTTCAGAGCCCCACTCTCCATTGATTCTCATCTGACTTTTGTTTTGCTCATGTTTCCTCAAGGTTTGTGTTTACCTTTCCTGCAGAGAGCAAGTCTAAGATTAATAAGATAGTCACAAATGAAGAGAGTAAAAGCATGAATCTGATTCATGTGTAACATTTCTTTTTAAAGATTGTTTTAATGAACTTAATCTTCAACATCAAATGAACAAAACAAGAATACCATAAAAGCATAAACTTCAGACTGTAGTTCACTAAAGGAAATATTTATATAAACAGACATACATGCATTTATAAATGTACAAATACAAGTAAACAAAAATGTATATAAATTGCTTAAAAATTATCAAATATGTTGCTTTTTCATCTGAATTCCTTTTTCCCTATTTGATTTTTTAGATAATAAATACTCAGTAATCTTCTAACTGAGAAATGTCTATTATGTAGTAGTCTCGGGCTACTTCTAGAGGAGAAGAGAAGACAGAAAAGACATGGTTCTGGCCCTCTGAAAACTCAGGATTTTGCATCTTCATTCATAGTTGCCCACTTTTGTTCAACAAACTTCTATTATGTATTTTCTGGTGAGATATTAGAATACATTGGAGAAAGGCATAGTTTTAGAGTTGGAAGACCTGGGTTCTTATCTGCAAATTCTTCCTCTGACACTTAATAACTACGTGACAGTATAAATTACTTAATATCCTAGTACCTCAATTCCCCTGTTTTTCAAAATAAGCACAGTTCCACATGTATATGTGCATTTGTGTGATTGTGTTTGTGCATCCCTTGCAAACTATAACCTCCATGCTCTGTTTACACTAAGTCTTAGTATTTTTTAAGTAAAGATTTAAGTAAAGATTTCTCCATTGAGACTGTATGGTGAGGAGGGAACTATGAGTGATTTGAATAGAACTAAAAAGGTCTGGAAAAGCCCTTTTAGTTGGTGGGATAATAAATCCACTAGAGCTACAGAAGGATGGCCTGGCTGCCAGGGCCAGGGCCCAGTTAAGCTTATGTAAGACAAAGTTATAGTAGATGAAACCTGACCACAGTGGAGTCAGAGCAAGTCCCAGCAAACTGGTTCACCCACTGAAGGGGTGATTTACAGACCTCTAACCACAGGAGGCTGGTCTGTTGGAGCTGCGTAGGAGACAAGTGCAAATCCTGTGGCAGTGGCAGCAGCTACTCCTGGGGCTATCAGCCCACAGCCTGAAGTTCAAAAATCACCTACCTGATCTTGCAGGAGCCAAGATGGTGGAGTAAACCCTAACTGTATTCATCTCCCTCTCTGATGCTGGAAAAAAAAACAAACAAACCCAGAATTTTGCCCCAGTGTAAAATCCAGGAATAGTAGAGCCAGTGGCAGGCTTGAGAAACCTGGAGAAAGGGTGTGACTGTGGCTGTGCTGAGGCTAAAGTGCAGGATGAGAGGTGTCCCAATACGTCCCATCTCAGCTGACCAGTGGGAGAGCCTGAACCCCAGGGGAGTTGGGGCCAGCAAGCACTAACATCAGAACTCCAGGTGTCCCTTCACACAACCAGGGGAATCAGCAGACACCCGTGTGGCCCTGGCCTGCTGAGCCTGTCTGAACTCTAGCCCAGGAGCACAGAGGCAGAAACTTGAAGAGGCTAGACTACCCCTTCCCCACACCTCATGCTTTTAGCTTCATTGTACCTCAGGGAAATGCCAAAGTCCTGGACTCTGCCTCAGTCTAGGCTCTCAGAGGCCACAGCACACAAAGGCAATAACCAGGCCCCTAACTCCCAGTATAAGAAGCATGGGTCAGATGCCTCTGTAGCCCAGAAGCAGAGATCTACTTTAAAAGCCAGGAAATATACAATCACAATGGGCAAAAAGCAAATTGGAAAAAACAAAGACCCTGTAGAATCCTATAATGGTGAGCAAGGACAACCAAACTCAGAAGAGGACAATATTGACCCTATACCCACGTCCAAAACCTCAAAAGGGCATATGAATTGCTGTCAACCCAAAAAGCATTCTTTGAAGAGCTCAAGAAGGATTTTATTTTATTTTATTGGGGGGGAGGGCAATTGGGGTTAAGTGACTTGCCTAAGGTCACATGGCTAGTAAGTGTTAAGCATCTGAGGCCAGATTTGAACTCAGGTCCTCCCGACTCCAGAGCTGGTGCTCTATTCACTGTACCACCTAGCTGCCCCTTAAGAAGGATTTTAAAATACAAATTAAAGAGGTAGAAAAAAACCTGACCAATTATTTAAAAAACATCGTTGGCAAAATGGACAAAGATTCATTAAAGAGCACAACTTTTTATAAAGTGCAATTATGCAAATAGAGAAGGACATTCAAAACCTAACTGGAAAAAATAAAATCTGGCCTAATGGAAAAGAAGATGAAAAAACTAACTGAGGAAAACAATTCTTTAAAAATTAGAATTGGATTGGACAAGTTGAAGCAAATGACTCCATAAGGCATCAAGATTCAATCAAACAAAAATCCAAAAAAATGAAAAAATAGAAGAATATGTAGAATATCTCATTGGAAAAACAACTGAACTGGAAAATGGATCTAGGAAAGAGAATATAAGAATTATTGGTCTACTGGAAAGCCATGTTGAAAAAAAAGAGCCTGGATAGTATCTTCCAAGAAATCATCCATGAAAACTTCCCTGATGTCCTAGAACCAAAGGATAAAATAGTCATTGAGAGAATCCACTGTTCACCTCCTGAAAGAGATCCCAAATTGAAAACTCCAAGAAATATTGTAACCAAATTCAAAAATCATCACGTCAAGGAGAAAATATTACAAGCAGCCAGAAAGGAACAATTCAAATATCGTGAAACTACAGTCAGGATCACAAAAGACCTTGTAGCTTCTACTTTAAAAGATTGGAGGGATTGGAATATGATATATTGTAAGACAAAGGAGCTTGGACTACAACCAAGGATCAACTACCCAGCTAAACTGAGTATAATCTTTCAGGCAAGGAGATGGTCATTCAGTGAAATAAGGGACTTCCAGACCTTGCTGATGAAAAGACCAGAACTCAATGAAAAATGTGATCTTCAAATATAAGACTCAAGAAAGACATAAAAAGGTAAACAGGGAAAAAATAAACACACAAATATGTGTGCGCGCATTCACAAACACACCAAAAAACAAAACAAAATCCTTGTTATTAAATAAGAGCAAAGTGTTTACATCCCTATATGGGAGGATGACACCTGTTAATCTTGCAAACTGTATAATTTTTATGGCACTTATAAAAGATATACATAAATAGAGGGCAGGGGTGTAAATTAACTGATGTGATGATAAAAAGCCTAATAAAGCGGTACAAAGGGATTATAAAGGAAGAAAAGAAAAGGAGGAGGCATAAAAGGGTATAATATGTCGCATAAAAGGGTATAATATGTCACATAAAGAGGATCACATGTATTATAGTAGAGCAGCGGTTCTCAACCTGTGGGTCGTGACCTCTTTGGGCATCAAACAGGGTCGCCTAAGACTATCAAAAAACACATATTTCCTGTGGTATTAGGAACCAAGACACTACTCCTCTATCCATCTCCAGGCGAGTCCACCCACATGCAGATATGCCCATATATGAGTATTAAAGGGTTGGCATTAGGAAGGTTGAGAACCACTGTAGTAGAGGGAAAGACGGGAGGGAGATGAGCATTGTATGAGCTTTACTCTCATTGTTTTTGGTTAAAGGAGGGAATCAGTTAAGTATAGGAATTTAATGTGAAGAGACACAAAAACCTATTATAGTAGAGGGAACTAAGGGATGGAGAAGTGCATTGTTTGAGATTTACTCTTACTGCACTTGGGTCAAGGAGAGAATAACATACTTTGTTAAGTATAGAAATCTAACATGCCCTACAGACAGTAGGAGGGGAAAGCAGAAAGAAAAGGGGGAAATTAGAAGGAAGGGAAAAGGGTAGGTAAAGGGAAATTGACTGATAGAAAGGGAATATTGAAAAGAGGCAGTGCTCAAAAGTTATAGTGGATTCAGGCATCGCAAATCCCGAACAAAGGCTCACTACTCTATGAACTTATTAAGGAAATTAGGAAACTCACTGTCCCAACCCCCTATAGTTGTATGTAAAGTATAAATAATGTACACACACACACACATCTCCATATATGTTTTTTCATACATATATATATGTGCATATGCACGTGTATATTTCACAGGATTGTTGGAAAGAAAACATGTTATAGATAGAGAAGCGTTCTGTAAATAAGAGGTATTATAATGTTCCAGGTATCAAGTTTTTCTTGGACTTAAAAAACAAGACCAAACACAGCCCCATTCCTACTTGACATAGGGGTGGGGGAAAGGGATAATAATAGAAATTAAGAGTGTTATCAGTACATAGGAGAAAACAAGTCAATACGGGGAGAGAACACTATGCTCACAGGATTCTCAGGTTTACAGTATAGTTGGAAACTTAGCTGGATCTTTGAGAAACATAAAGAAGACTTTAGCAGTAGAGGGCTGGTTATTTTTGATATGAGAGACACAGCAGATAAAAAGAAGGAGAGGCAGGAGAGGGCAGGATGAGGAGCAAGCATCAGAGAGTTGGCTAATTTAGAAAATAGAATGCATGTGGAGGAGGAGGATAAGACTGGATAGGCTGGCCGAGACCAGGTTGTGGAACACTTTTTAAAACTATGAGGTGCTCTGCAAATGTCAGAGATTACATAGCAAAATCAGTTCCCTCTGATGACCCTATATACCACGCAATTCAAAGTCACTTAGAGTCAAAAAGAAAACTCATAGACTCATAGAGTGATGGAATATAAAGATACCTTTAGTCAACCTACTCCATTTTACTCACAATCCACTCCTGTGAATAAATGCAAGCTTTGAAAGGGGAAGTCACTTGTCCAATTAATTAATGTCAGCAGAAGCTAGAATTCCTGTCTGTTGAGTACCATTGAGAGATTTGTATTGGGATGTGGGGTTATGGGTGAGGGCTGGAGATGAGTATTTGGTGATCATCCATATTGAAAGGGTAGTTGAAGCCATCAAGGTAGATAAAAGAATTAAATCCAAATGCAACTTATTTAAAAACTTTTAACTGACTTCTTGAAATCATTGATCAAGTCATGGATGAACACATTGATGGCCTGATTATTAGAATTTCTGGATGACAAAATTTGTAGAGGACAGCTAAAATGAGTCATAGAGTTAGAATGTCAAAAAGATCTCAATAGATTAGAGTAATAAACCAAATCTCATAAGGAAGGGATAAATGTAAAGTCCTAACCTTGGGTCTGAATAATCAACCATATAAAATATAGTATGAGGGATTTGGGGCTGGACAAATTTGTGCAAAAAATGGGATCTGAAGGTTTTTAATGGATGTCAGATATGAATCTTGATTATTTTTAGTTCCAGCCTTCACATTTTAAGGACTCTAACAAGCTGGAAAGCTTCTAGAGGGATACAGCATGGATTGTGAGAGGGCACAAAACCATGCCATAAAATAAGCTTTTGAGAAGGAACAGAGGATTTAGTATTTGAAGGGATGTTGCTGTGGGAGAAGGATTAAACATATTACGCTTGGCCCCAAGGGACAGAAGAAGGCTTAATTGGAGGAAGTTACAAAGAGTAAGACTTTATCTCTTTACAAGGGAAAGCTTCCTGACAATTGAAATTGCCCAAAAGTCCAATGGGATGTCTCAGTGATAATGAATTACACATCTCTGAAAAATTTTCTAAAGTGAATCAGAAAACTTGTGTTCAAATCTTAATGCTTACTCCCTGTGGAACTTTGAGTAAAATCATATAGCTTCTCTAAGCCTCTGTTTCCCCATTTGTGAGATGAAAGGGTTGGGTTGGATAGCCTCTGAGATCCCTTCTTGCTCTGGACCTGTAAATCTGTGAGCTCACAAAAACTGTATCTCCTCTTTACAGGGATGTGGTTGATTGGATTCTTTCTCAGACTCCTTCAAAACTTTGAAATTCTGATGCTGTGAATAGAAGAGACACTGAGTACTATGAATTAAAAGGAGGGTAACATTAACTGTGGTCTGGGGTGGCCTGAGATTTCTTCACTATAGAGTAGGGGAGAAGGAAGGTGAAGACTTTAGCCAAGTCTTTAAAGATTAGTTAAATTTGGCTAAATGAAGAGGGTAGTGGAGAACAGACACCTGGGCTGTTATACAATGCCTCTGCCCTTTGCTTCCAGCATCACTTTTTTCTCTACCTTTCAAAAACCTCTTATATTGTAAGAGGAATTTAATCTAGTGTCATTCAATTCATTGATGCCGCTCCCATCAAAATATTACTTTTAAAATACAGCTTGATGTTCTCCTGCTGTTAAGAGATTTTTAAAAATAAGCTTTCTAAAACTCCTTGTTTAAAGCTTGAAATACTTAAGGTTTTGTCCAGCCAGGGGATGCTGAGCTCAGTGATTACTGCAGTGTTATGGCTGGAAGGGACCTCAGAATATGAGAAAAGAAGACAAGAATGTTAGGACTGGATATATTCTCAAAATGTAGAATATTAATGCTGGAAAAAAACCTTAACCTATATTGTCTGAACTAGGGTGGTTCTGGGGGCATAAACTGTTAGAAAACAGAATATAGCTAGAAGAGATGTTATATATCATCCAGCCAAATCCATCATTTTGAAAATGAGCAAACCCCCACCCAAGGAAAAGAAATAAGTCAGCCACTGCCAAATAACTTATTACTAGCTAAGTGATGAACATCCAGTTCAGACAATCGACATTTGTTAAGGGCTTAGTACTTCTCTGGTAGCTAGATGGCTCAGTGAATAGAGTGCCTTGCCTCAAGAGGAAGAGTCATCTTCCTGAGTTCAAACCTGCCTTGAGACATTTACTAGCCATATGATCCTGGACAAGTCACTTAACTCTTTTTGCCTCAGTTTCTTCATCTGTAAAATGAGCTGGAGAAGAAAATGACAAACCACTCCAGTATCTTTGCTACGAAAACCCAAATGGAGTTACAAAGAATCAGAGGGAACTTAAAAATCAGTAAACAATAAACCAACATGTCTTGCTTTTTACTAAGCATTGGGGCTGCCTCTTGGTAAAAGGCAAAAACAGCGTCCCTGACCTCAAGGAGCTCTTACTTAAATGAGGGAGACAATGTACAAATAACAATACATAAACATACATATTATATATGTATAAAATTACCCATTTTATATACATACCTAAAAACGATTAATGAATTCCAATTTTGTGGCTGATACACACAGATAAATGTATATACACACATATATATACAGTATGTATATATTAGACACACATATATACATATTTATATACACACAGATATACTATATTTGTTGTAAATGGGAGGCAATTTCCAAGGAAAGGCACTAGCAGTGGGTATGGGAAGGATGAGAATGGGAAAAGCCCTGGCTGAAGGTGAGATCTGAACAGAGTCTTGAAGGAAACCAGGGCACCCAGGAGGCTGAGATGAGGAGGGTGAGTGTTGCAGGGATGGGGGCCAGCCATGGAAAAGGGCACAGAGTTGGGAGGTGGACTCTGCATGAGGATTACTGCTTTCTTGCTTGAGCTGCTGAATCTGCAGATTTGGGTAGGGCTTTAGACTTGGCCCTACTGGCTCATCTATTGCTGATCAACCTAATTTACTTCTTTTGCTTGCTCCCTCCTTCAGTGTCCCTGAGCTGTTGGATAAATTAATTAACTGTATTCAGCCTCTTAATCAGTGGTGGCCCCTGCTGATAGGGAGCCACCCCAGGAGGCTAGTACAGCAGCTGCTTATGCTATATGAGACCGCACAAGGTAATGGAGCAGAGGGCCACATTCAATTAACTTTTCAAGGGAAAATAAATTTAGCACAGTGTACCTATCAGCCATAGAAACTGGAATTCATTCTTTCTTCAACAGTGTATCTCCAACCTTTATGGCAAGGTATAATGAAAACAAAACAAAACACTGGACTCGAGTTTATTAGACCGTGAGTTCCCTGAGGGCAGGGACTATTTTTATCTTTCTTTTTGCCTTTTCTTAAGCCTTTAGCACTGTCCCAGCCCCATAGTAGGCGCTTGTTATATTTCTGAGCCCTATTCTACTCTCTGTGACTCCATTTGGGGTTTTCTTTGCAGATATTGGAGTGGTTTGCCATTTTCTTCTCAAGCTTATTTTACCAGTGAGGAAACTGAGGCAAACAGGGCTAAGTGACTTGCCCAAGGTCACAAAGCTAATAAGTGAGAGCAAATTTGAACTCGGGTCACTTATTAAGTGTTTGTTTACTTGCTGTAGACTTGCTGAGGAATAGGGAGCCTTGGCTTATATGAGAAGTACTTAGAGCCAGCAAAGTGGAGTAGAGGGTTCAGCCCTGTGGCTGTAATCTGGAAGCCTGGAATTCAAGCCCAACCTCAACAACTTGCTATCTGTTGGACCCTGGGTAAATCACTTAACCTGTTTGCCTCACTTTTCTCAATTTCAAAATAAGAGATAAGAACAGCCCCTACTTCATAGGTTTATTATAAGGATCACAAGAGATATTATTTGAAAAGCATTGAGCACAGGGCCTGGCCCAAAGTAAGGGTTATATAATGCTTATTCCCTTCCTTTTAGAGTGCCTTGGGTTAGATGATTTCTCTGCTCCTTTCATGCTGCTAATTCCTTAGAATCTCAGCATCTTGTGGGATCCTGATCAGTGTTCCAGTGTCCCCAACTTAAGATTCTAGTTTTTATTTTATATTTTCATTTTTCCACTTATGACCATTGTGACCTTAGACAAATTGCTCGACTCTTTTAGGCTTCAAGGTTTTTGTCTTGTTTCGTTTTAATATCAAATGGGCGGATTAGAAAAAGGCAATATTGGGTAGTAGGATTTTTTTTTTAAATAGAAAGGAGTTAGGAATTTTATTTTATTCAAAATTTTACTGTTGACTCAATGTGTAGCCTTGGATAAGTCCCTCTTCCTGCCCTCTGAGCCTCAATTTCCTTCTCTGTGAAATCAGGCAGCATACTAGATGATTGGTAATATTTCTTCCAACACTGTTTCTTAGAAACCATATAATCACCAAGGTCTCTTCCAACTCTATACTTCTTCGATTATAGCAATAATAATTCTTATTTCTATAGCATATTAAATTTTGCTAATCGTTTTCCCCTATAATATCTTTCTGAGATAAGTAATGTAAATATTATCTCCAGTGTTAAGAGATAAAAAAAACTGAGTCTCCGAAAAGCTATGACTTTATACATGGTCACAAAGCTGGCAGACATTTATGGTAGTATTCAAATCCAGGCCTCCAAATTCCAGTCAGGAATCTTTCCACTATACCACCCTGCCTTTTTAGCTCTCCCATCTCCTAAAATGCCACATCTTTGTTGTCTGTGGCAAATGAGATTAGTCAGATCTGTTTGACATACCTCCAGCACTGATGTGAGAGGAAGAGGAGGCATAAACATAAAATGTGAATACGAGAGAGCTCAGAGGCTCCAGATGCATGTTAATCCCTGACCTGCCAGAACTCCATTTTTCTGGTGGAATCTATCCCTTCTTCACTCCTAAACTACAAAAGGGTTTCATATCTGCTACTCTTCCTTTGGCTATAAATTAAATGATCCTAAAATCCAACTGAGTCACAGGTAGGGACCCCCTCTAATTTCTGAGCAAATGACCTTAATACATGCTTCAGATAATTTTCTGTATCTGAGCTCCCTCTACTGGCCATGATCCACAATGCATGGAGAATAGGCCCACAGGAGGTATTTGGTTTACTGCCTCTAAGATTTCTGAAGCCTGATCTTGTTTAACTTTCTGATGTCACAGTTGTAGTATTGTAGTGGTCTGAATCATAGGTTTAATGGTGGAAGAAACATTAGTGGTCATGTAGTTCAGCTCCCTCTTCTTACAGGTGAGGGAACCGAGCGTCAGAATGGTTAATTGATTTTCCTGAGGACACACAGCTATGAAATGAAAGAGATGAACTCTAAATCAGGTCCTCTTTAACTCTGACTCCCTTATTATCTCAGACCCTGTCCCTTTTGCTTGTTGAGAACACATATTTTACTTCACAAAACCCAAGGTCCAAAGTGTAGGTACTGATCTTAAGGATTAGAGCCTTAACTGCTTTGATCTCTGGCTAAAGTCATGCCAAGGCAATGGAGATTGCTGAAAATATCAGTGGGTTGAAAGTCAAGAGACATTTATTTGAGTTCTACCATTGCTTTTGCTACCACCAATTTACAATTATTCTCAAGCGAGATAATAATTGTAAAGCACTAAGCTCCGTGCCTTACATCTAGAAATCACTTGTTCCGTCTTTCCCCTACCAGGCTGGTGGAGTCACCTCCAGTCACCTAACGTATATCTTGCGACTGATCCCAGGTGGCCCGGGAGGAGAGAGTGATGCCACGGACTTTGCACAACTCCTCCTCACTCAAATTCATGCACTTGCAAGGCATGAAATCACATTCCTGATGTCATGGTCCACTTCAAAAATGAGGGGCAAACAGCACCCTGTGAATGGTTGTAGTTGCCCCACTGGGGACCCAACTGACCTGTTCCAGTTAGGCAACATAGCTCCTTCCTTCCTCCCTCCCTCCCACCCTCTTTCCCTCCCTTCCTTCCTTCCTCTCTCCTCTCTTTCATTCTGTCCACATAAGGAATCAGACCCTTACCTGCAAATATTCTGCCCAAAAGAATGTAAATTTTGAACCTTGCAAGATGTCTTGGGGCGTATAGGCTACATTTCTCTGTTAAGGCCCATGCCTAAAACCAAAATCACTCTGGCTCTTATAGATCAACCAACAATAGGTCTCACCCCAAGCCTCACTTGGTCATTGTTTGGACTCTGATGGCTCAGAGTTAATGTAAATAGCAATTGTTTTTGTTTTTGATCAAAACCCTGAGGGTCTTCCCTTTTCAAATTAATTTTGTTTTTTTGTCTAGGTAAAATAGGCCATTTTTGGCTTCATTTCTTACCTAGCCTTAATCATTGAATAGGCATTGCCTCAGTCACACTAAGACTTGGAAAAGACCTTCATTTAAAAAGGCCAAGGTCTCCCTCTGTATCTGGGGCTATTGATACTCATCCTGAGCTATATTTGGCTACTGGACCCAGATGGCTCTGGAGGAGAGAGTGAGGCTGGTGACTTAGCACAGCCCTCCCTCATTTAAATCTAATTCATTTCCAAGTCATGGCATCATCTTCCTGATGTCATGGTCCTCTTTGAGAACGAAGGACAAATAAGAACCAGTCTGGTTCATTTGTATGGCGCTTTATAATTTCTAAACTGCATTCACACACAGAATCTCATTTTGATGCTCATGAAATAATATTGAATGTTAGCCCTAAAAGAGACCTTAGAGCCATCTAGTTGATCTGTATCATTTTAGAAATGAGGAAAGCAAATCTTAGAGAAGCTGAATATTTTGCCAGAGGTGACAAAATTGATTAGCAGCAGAGCATAGCCTAGATAACCACAGGTCTTCTGATTGCTATGTAATGTTCTTTCCAGTACTACCATATTTTTCACATGGTCAATATGGATTTTCCCTCACTTTCATGGCTGGACTGACCACTTTGCCCATGGTGAGAACACATTCCTTCTCATGGGAGAAGTTACAGAAAAATGCCATGTCTAGGCCATCCATACTGAGCGTAGAGTACCCTTTGACCCTGTGAGCCAGAACTCTCCTCAAATATGATGAGTCTTATGTAAATTCAGCCACCACACTGGCCCATTTATAACAGTATTTTTGATCCTGAGAGGGATAGATTAGTTTTCAGTTTAAATTGGAGCAAGAATCCATTTTGCAAATAGCTCATGAGCTGCAATATTGGTGACTTTAGGTTAAATCAATCTCTAGGGGTTAAAATGCTGTCATGAGATCAAGCCTCGACAAGCAATTAGAGCAGTGTCTGAGCTCATAAAACAACAATGTGCCGTGATATCCAGTTATGTGTAATTTTCTGGTACCTCCTATAATACCTCCAACAGATTTCTGCCTGAAGATCCTACCCATCTTTCTAAGTCAAGCTCATTTTGCCACCTTTTCCATGAATCCTTCATGATTCATTTTCTTGCAAGATTTATAGCTGGAAGAGCCTTTAGGAATCATCTAGCTGAAATTCTCTTCCTCCGTTTAATAACTCAAAGAAAAGACTTGCCCAAGGCCTCCTAGACAACATGACGCAGTGGAAAGAAGCACGAGATTTAGAATCAGAGAAGCTGATTTTGAGTTCTGTTTCTGTCACTTATTGTTTATGTGAAACTAGGCAGCTCATTCTCTGTGCCAGTCATATCATATAGATTATATTTGTACTTTGTGTTCTTCCAGCTGATCCCATACACGGCTTGTTTGTACATAGTTGTTTGCATGTTGTCTCTAAGTTTTGCCTTTTTTTTTGGCATCCCCAGTGTGCTCAGTGTGGCACATAGCAGGTTCTGAATAAATGTTTCTTGACTAATAGGACTGTGGCGAAGAAAGCCTAGGACTAAGGACTGTGGTATAAGAAGATTTGTAAACATTTAACTATCATAGAAATGTAAGCTAATATGAAGCAATAGATCTCAGATTTATACCCAGGGCTTTAGTCTTCAAATTTAGTACCTTTTCTATTCTGTAATGACTCCCTCTGGGGGAAGTCATATTTTTTTTTTCCTGTGTCTGATTCCATAGTACTTTTTACTTCTCTCAATGCAGTGGCTAGAATCTAAGCTGATAATTACAGTTATCTCTATATGTATCTTTTCTCCTTTACTAGATAGTAAACTCTTTGAGGGCATGAATGGTTTACTTTTATGGTTATATTACTCTCAACACCTGGCACAGTGCCTTGTCTATGGCAGGAGTTAATATTTGTTGAAAACAAATACTTGATCGGTCTACAAAGTGACTACCTTTGAACAAGATACATAGTACAAGTATTCTTATGAATTGCCATTTTATATTGAGAAAAAAGCACTTGGAAAGGCTAGTTGACTTACCCATAGTTATACAGCAAGTTATTTTCACAACTGGTCTTTGAACCCTGCTCTCTCTTGATTTCAAATCTTGTGGGGTTTTTCGCTTTAACCTATTGAAGAAATTAAGGATTCATTACCAACATGATCAGTCAGAGAAGCCATGATGTAGACTGTGCTTGGCTTCTCTGACTGGGCACTAAACAAACATTTATTGGTTGATTGATTGATTGGGTCTATTTAAGGGATAATAATTACCAAAATTACCACTTTATGATGTCATCTACCTTCAAACATGGCACCAGAGTTGTATGAGAATAACATCTATCTAGATTATGTATAATACTAGTAAGAGATAATTAATAATATATCGTATTGAGGCAAAAGAATCTTTGTTAAACTGCATGCTTCTTAGAGAGAACAATGCCAATCAATTGTTTCTTAGTAGGAATATTTAGTAAAGAGCATGGTGTATGTATGTATCCACATGTTTCTGTGTATTTTTGCTTGTTTATTTTATGTTGGTGGAGGGGGTTCCAAAATATCAGAATTTATCCATCCAAATAAGTGTTGTTCCTTTTAAAGTAGCAACCTCTGCTATTTTATTCCTATTAGACTAACATGGCCAAAATACCTTTTTTTTCTTTTGTTTTGTTTTGTTTTTGTTTTTTTGCAGGGGGAAAGTGGGCAAATAGGGTCAAGTGACTTGCCCAGTGTCACACAGCTAGTTGTGTGTGTGTGTGTGTGTGTGTGTGTGTGTTAAGTGCCTGAGGCCGGATTTGAACTCCCAAAATACTTTTGAATCTCCTCTTTGAGAGAGGTCACCACAGTCCATGGTGTACCTCCAATGAAAAAGTTTCCTTCCTTTAAAGTTCCAAGTCAGTTGGAGTCAACTGTACTTTTAGGGCACTTAAAATGACCTAGCGGATGATGGAGCAGAGTCTCAGAATCAGATGTGTATCAGACAGGGCCAAAGCAATCTTCAGAAGTTCTCCTCATCACAAGTTCAGGCTCTATTTGAATAATGATTCTTTGCCTCCCAGAGGCAGTAAAAAGACAGGTGTCTAATGTCTGTCAAAGGGAGTTGTAAAAACTCAGAACCATCCCATATGGTGTCTTTTCCATTACTATACCTGGGAGAAGAAACAGAGATATGTCCACATCAAAGAAATATTCTCCCTGGGAAACAGGGCACCCTTCTCAAGTGGTAAAATCCACTCTAGGTGGAATCTTAGTCTGCCTCTGTAAATAATTTAAATCCCCTAAGGAGAAAACAAAAAACAAACAAACAAACAAAAAACCTTGGACTCCTGTATCAGCAATGCAGTATTCACAATGCCTAAAGTAACTATAAGTATGCTGATATAGTTATTAATCACAAAATGGAACAGGCTCTCTACATAAGAAATATAGATAGTGCATTCATTTAAATACCAGAAGACTGAGTCCCAAAACCAGAAAGTCAAAGCCAACCCAGTAGTGATG
>CM053587.1:281617373-281665954 GCA_028646515.1 Pseudochirops corinnae
TCCCCCTGTAATTCTTATTTAAAGTGTTGCAACTTTTTTGGAATTATGTGTTCAATGAATACAATAACATTACAGTTATACCTCACTTATCTTGGTTATTGATGAAGGCATTTGACCCCAGGTATCTAGTACATAGCAAAAAAAAAAAAAAATCGACCAGAATGTAAGCTAGTGTAGTTACAAAGAAGAGACAAAGAAATACTAAAAATCCCATATTTAAAATTTTAGTACTTGACTTATAAAAGAACCCCTCAGGGTTCCAGAATAGGGGCCTAGCTCCACCTATTCCACAAAGATTTGTTACATATATGCTAAATAATTGAGGTTCCCCGAGGGAAAAAGAGATGAGAAGCAAGATTAGGGCTCAAAGAGAACTGTTAAGAGTCAGGCACACAAATAGCAATGAGAAGGTGAGAACTGACAATCTGATGCAACAGCAAGTGTAAAAATAGAAAAATTCCTAATAGTAGACAGAAGAGCTCAGAGTGCATAACTGTCTAGGATAATTCAGTGTGGGAGCAAATGGCCTATAAAGCTTATGGCCCTTCAGAGCATCCACTTACTCTCAGCTGCTCTGCTTGGCTTGGCCTCCCCCAGTATAAGCTTATCATCTTAGAGATTTATTCAGCTTCTCTCCTCCAAGTTTTCTTATTACCCTCAGTCACCTTTCCCCTCTGCTTGGAAGGCTGGGGAGTAGACCAATGAACTCTCAAGACCTCCTTATATAAAGTGCTCAGACTTTCCCAGTGGCCTTCACTGACCATGAGATGCTCTCCTTGCTTTGGACCTTCTGGGGCTCCATATATCCCATCCCCCTTTCAGTTTCTTTTTCTGTATTGTCCCCCCACCCCCTCCACTTTTAAATTACAACCTACTTGAAAGCAGGGACTATTTCTTCTTTTTCTATTTTGTATCCCCAGCATCTAGCATACAGAACCTAGAACATAGTAGGCACATTAAAATTTTTCACAACTACTGACTTTTGGCATTGCTGAATTACAGCACCGTAAATGATGTTCATAATGATGACCCATCATCATCCTCATCATCATCCTCATCCTCATCATCCTCATCCTCATCCTCATCCTCATTCTCCTCATCCTCATCCTCCTCCTCCTCATCATCATCCTCATCTTCATCAAGGAGAGAACATATTATGTTTCCTGCTAGGAGGTAGGATAATTTAGGGGAAAGAATAGTGTATCTGGAATCAGACAACATAAAGTTCAAATCCTGGTTCTTCAACTTACTACCCATTTGGC
Source organism: Pseudochirops corinnae (assembly GCA_028646515.1). Lineage (NCBI taxonomy): Eukaryota > Metazoa > Chordata > Mammalia > Diprotodontia > Pseudocheiridae > Pseudochirops > Pseudochirops corinnae. Next base: position 281,618,636 of record CM053587.1, read on the forward strand.
ACTAGATAAAGACACAACTTCTCAGTGACCCACTTTTTTCATCGTAATATATTTGAATTTCACAATCTTTATGATTCCTTCCAGTTCTAAATCAATGATCCCATGACCTTTGTAAAGTGTCCAGACACCATCCTTAAGCTCAAGAATTGTATTAGTTTATATGTCAATGTCTCTAAACTGTTCACTTTAAGAATACAGAATGATTGTAAGTATAACAATAATGAGGATGATAACAACAATAACAACTATAATAACAGACTACGACATTTGTCCATCTCTCTAGACCTCGGCTGCTCCCAGGCCTTTATTGATTTTTTTGTAAATTTTTAAATTTCAAACTTAAATATAAAATGAGAAAAGAAAAAAATTACCATGCACATAGCACAATATAAGAGCAGATTTAATATGAAACAACAAATTTCCATTTCCACAAAACTATATAATAAATAATATGTACTGTTTTCCAAGCTCCATAGCTTTCCTTTTGTTTCCTTGTAGGCATTCTTTTTGTTCTCTGCTGAGCACTTTTTATTTTCTTTTCCCCCTCCTTCCTCAACAACTCTAAATGAGGCTAATTAAATTAAATTATTATAGATAAAACATATTGTATATATTTAGGCATATACATAAATATCTATAAAAGTACACACATCTGTAAGATCATACTATGTGTATTTCCACATATGATATCTTTCTCTGCAGGTAGACAGCATCTTCCATCATAGTCCCAAATCTTTCCATATTTTTGAAAATCAACCAGCTCATCATTTCCTACACCATGGCAATATTCCAACACAAGCAATTCTGTCTGAATGGTTGTCTATGAAAGCTTTTCCCCACTTTTTTTGCAGTCCTCCTACTCTCAGTTTCAGTGGTTTTATTTATACGAGAGTATTTTAATTTAAAATAATTGAAATTTTCCATTTTACACTTCAACTTTGCTCTCACCTTATAATATAGTTTAAGATCTGATACTGCTGAATCTCTTTCTTTTACATCTTTTTCCCCTTGTTTCTTTGAATGTGCTGACTTTTTGTTCTTCTAAATTATCTTTGCTATTATTTTTTAACACAGGAAGATGATTTTCTTTAGTAATCTAATTGGGATGGCATCAGATACCTTTTTGTTTTTTGCAACATACATCAGAGAATGGTTCTGCTTTGACATCTGCCGGTTCTTTCAGTGTACCCTTGGATGTGGTCCCTCTGGAGTAGATGACCACCTCATCGAGGTCAAATCTTAGCAAAAGTGCAATAACTACCTAACTTATAAGGTTGTTGAGAGGAATAGATTTTGTTAACTGTGAAGTAATATATACATTGGTGTGATTATGAGAGCTATTATTATTTTGATTGTTGTTATCACCTTCTTTCTCATCCTCCACAACCTCTAACCCTGGACAATAGTGAGTATGTAGAAAATGCCTGCCCACTGGTGAACTTAACCAAATTTAGAGGAGGCCAAGTCTCTCCAAAAGAGTTAAGGTGGAAAGTCAGGCATTTCTGGGTCTGATTTCTGACTCCGATTTAAGTCCTTGTGAAACACAAACTTCTAAAAAAAAAAAACTTTCAACATTGCAGACTGAGGGCATAACACCTTTATTTATTGTAACTTTTAGCTGTTTATCCCCATCTGACAATGCTATTCCAGTGTACATAAGCCACTAACCCCTCCCCACTCCAAACCCTTTAATTATTGTAAAAATAGAAACCACTCAACCACAGTTCTCTAACCTGATAACCATGAATAATGCACATTAATGCACAGTCTAAGAATAGGGAATTGAGCATGCTGACAGAGCCAGACATGAGCTGAGAGAAGAAGGGACTAGGATGGAGGCGAATTGAATAAATATAATTTAGAAGTGTCACACTTACAAACTGACCATACACCCACATTTTCTTGGTTATATTCCTTGCATTCTGGTGCTGACCCTATAAAATGAGTAATTTTCTGAGCTTAAAATCATCCATGGTGAAGCTAATTACTCCCACGAGCTAGTCCCTGGGTGGTCAGCTAGTTTTGATTGTTAAAGGTTTCTGCTCATCCTTTACACAGTAATAATAATGTACTAAAAAAAAAAAAAAAAAACCACTTTATTTAGGTAGTGAAGGTCTTCTCTTCATGTTATAATTGAGGACACCAAATCTCAAAAGAATGAAGTGACTTATGGTAACACAGTCCTTTCCTATCTGAACCTGGATTTAAGCCGAAACCTCCTGACTTCAAATCCATAACCATTTCACTGTTAATACAATATCTAACTTGCTTGTACTTAGGCAGCACATTTATTCACAGTGAGTGCCCCTCTGAGTCAGGTGGTATAAAAATATTATACTCATTTTACAAACAAGGGCAGCTAGGTGGTGAAGTAGATAGATCCCTGTGCTTGGAATTAGGAACACTCATCTTCCTGAGTTCTAGCTGTGTGACCCTGGGCAAGTCACTTAACTCTCTTTGCCTCACTTTCCTCATCTGTAAAAATGCGCTGGAGAAGGCAATGAAAAACCATGTCAATATCTTTGCCAATACAACCCCAAATGGGGTCATGGAGAGTTGGACTCACTGAAACGACTGAACCATAACAATTTTACAAGTGAGGAAATTGACATCAACATCATTACATAAAATATCCCCCTTACTCTCTGCTACTGTCCATCACCTCGGTGTCAGGAGGTGAATAATATGCATCATTCTTCTGGAGACAAGGATAGTCATTGCATTCACTGAAGTTATTAAGTCTTTCAGAGCTGTTTTTCTATCTATATTGCTAAATTTATACATACATACATATATATATATATATACATAGAGAGAGAGAGAGAGTGTGTTCTCATAGTTCTGCTCACCTCACTTTGCATCAGTACAGATTATGCAGGATTCTCTAAAATAATTTATCATTTCCTATAATCCAATAACATTATATTACCTTTATAAAATTCTAAGGTTCTGCTTGTCTAGGAGGTAAACTAGGACAGTTTCTCAGATTCTACTCCTCCCCCCTTCTTAGTCCCCCATTCAGGAACAGCAATGTGGCTTTGCTCAAAGGTATTCCTTCCCTTCTATTAACCTCCTTAACTCTGACTCCTTTTCTCTCTCTCTCTCTCTCTCTCTCTCTCTCTCTCTCTCTCTCTCTCTCTCACACACACACACACACACACACACACACACACACACACACACACCAAACTGGGCAGCTAGTCATACAATGAATAGAGTGTCAGGCCTGGACAGACACTAGCTTTATGACTCTGGGCAAGTCACTTAACCCTCTTTACCTCAGTTTCCTCATCATTTCTCATAAGAAAGGGAAAAAAAATGCAAACCACTCCAGTATCTTTGCCAGAAAATCCCTAATGGGGTCTCAGTCAGACACAACTGAAACTGAACAACACCACTACCAAATTATTATTGTTATGTGTAGGTGTGTGTCAAATCTCTTTTGTGTAGTTCATCTGACACTGGCTCCTCCCTTCCTCCATGTTTATATACTTTTCTCACGCACTCCAAATACAAGAAACAAGAAGTTTCATACCATGTTTTCCTCCTTTTTACAGTACTGTTTGATACTCCCTTCTTGTTCCTCAATTCAAACACTCATAATAGATCCATTCTGTTCCTAGGACCTTTGTTTTTCTGAAGGGTTGATGACTCGCTTCTTTCTCTACTATTAGAATGTTAGCACTACATCATCATACAGCTCCTTAAAATTGCTCAAATAACTATCTAAGTTTCTCTGGGTTCTTGTGTTTTTATTTCAAAAGTTCTACTTATCTCTGAACTTCATGTCACAAATACTTGAATGTCCTTAATTCTTTTAAGTCATTCTCCTAGGATTATAGCACTTTTTAAAGAAAATTATTCTTGGTTGCAAGTCTGTATCTTTTACTTCATGGAATGCTGTTTTTTAAGATCTCTTCTAATTTATGTTAGAAGCTGACAGGTTTTACATGATTTTAAGTATGTTCATTAAGTTCTCCTTTCTGGATATAGTAAGTTTTTTTTTTTTCTTTGATGTGAGAACTCTGGATTTTGACAATGACATACTTGGGATATTTCCTTTTTTAAAAAAAAATTAATTTATTTATTTACTTTTAGTTTACAAGATTCAGTTCCACAATCCCTTGAATTTCAAATTTTCTCCTCTTCCTTTCCCACTCCCATCCCCCCACCCCCCCATGGCAGCATACAATCAAGTATAGGATCTGCAGATACTTTCACATTGTGCAATAGTGTGGTTGTATAGAGGGGTTGTAACCAATAGAGGAAACAATGGGAAAAAAGAAAAAAACCAAACATGGAAAAGAACGCTAGCATGTAGATTGCTTCAGTCTCCATTTCAACTCTGTTCTTTCTAGATCTTTCTCTGAATATAGATATCTCCTTCCAACCTGAGACTTGTAGAGTTGTCTTATACCTGTGCGTTGCTGAGTTTTCAAAGTTGGTCATCACACATATTATGTGTCTGTGATTGTGTACAAATGTTTCCTGGTTCTGTTCTTCTCACTTAGCGTAAGTTTATATATGCCTCTCCAGGTAAATATGAAGACCATCTCCTCCCCATTTCTTATAGCACAATAATATTCCATTACATTCATATACCACAACTTGTTTAGCCATTCCCCAATTGATGGGCATCCCCTTAATTTCCAGTTGGGATATTTCCTTTCAGAGTTCCTTTCAGGAGGTGGCCAGTGATCTCTTTTTATCTTTACTCCACTTTCTGATTCTCACAGATATGGGCAGTTTTCATTTATGGTTCCTGAAATAGGCTTTTTTATCATGATTTTCAAAGTGCAAAGAATGAGTGTTGTGTCCAGTTTCAATATCATCAGGATCTAAGAGTACAATAATTCTCAAATTCCCTCTTCTTGATGTGTTTTTCAAATCAGAAATTTTTTATATCAATTATATTTTTTCTTTATAAAAACATTTTGATTTTTTTCTAATATTTCTTATTGTATCATGGAACAACTGATTCCTACTTGGTCTTTTGTAGCTTTCAAAGAGTTCATTATTTAAGGAACTTTTTCTTCTAAACTATTTATTTTCCTTCCAATTCTTTTCTCCAGAGTTTTTATTTCATTTTTTTTGTCTCTTGCTTCATTTTTCCTAGATATTTATGCCATCCTTATGGGAAATTAATTTCTTTTTCCTTTGAGTCTCTACTTAGAATTATTTACCCCTACTTTTGGGGGGTCTCTAGATTTGCAGACCTTTTTGATACTACTTGTCATCTACAGTTGTAGTTCTTGAATTAGGACGTTGTGTTAGGGCCATGTGTAATGGGAATGGCAATTTGAAGATCTTTCCTGCCCCTTACTAAGCCGAATGTAATCACATGGAGCCTATGATAGAAGGAGTTTGATAAACAGGTGGAATAGAATGTAGAGGAAGCTAGGAGAGCAGTTAGAGCTGGAGGAAAGAGAAGAAGCAGACAAGGAGACAGCTAGGCATGGTGTGGTTCCCTGCTGTGTTATGGTGTATTAATTTCTTTGTTGCTATGATAGATTCAGTTTTTTGGTGTTGGGATTTGGCTTTCTGGTTTTGGTATTTAGCTTTCTGGTTTGGGGATTCAGCTTTCTGATGTCTGAATAAATGTTTTGCTTCTGTCTTTTATATGGAGAGTCTGTTATATTTTGTGATTCAGAACTATGCCGGCATATTCATAGTCACCATTTGGTGTTGTGAATATTGTGTTGATGCTACAACATGCTCCACCCCTTTCTGAGGTTTTGGGTGCAATGACTGGCCCTGTTTTGCATCTTTCTGAGTCACTTGACTCTGTTTCTCAAGGTTATGCCCCATGGATCTTTGTAATTCTAACAGCTGGATCTTAAGGGCCCTTTTTGGTATCTCAGGACAGAATGTTAAGGACCTTAGAGCAACATGGTCTTAGATGTTTAGTCTGCTAGTTAGTCAATGCCTAGGATTTTTAAGGTCCCCAACCTAGAACACTGACTACCTAGGGGCTTTCTTTTGAGAAGTCCTTCACTTTTGGTGCCTCTGGAAACAAAAGCTTTTAGCCTAAATGTCTCTGTTCACTCTTGGAGACTGCCTTGCACTACTGATGGTGGCCCCTTTCCTATTGCCCTCAGACTTTATGCTAACCCTTCTGTGCAGCTCTGGGGTGGGAAAAATCATTTACTATATTTTTTCACTGGAATTCTTAAACATCATTTGTTTTGCTGTGATGTTTTCAGGGTTTTACTGGAATAGGTATATGGGAGCTGGGCAATCTACCTTCTTTCTAATCAAGCAGCTAACCATCTTGGCCAGAAGTCCAATTCTATGAACTTTCCAGCCTTATTTCTTTTCTGTTGTTGTCAAATATTAATTCATTGCAATAGTCTCCTTTGTAGCTTTTAACTTGCTGGACATTCAAAGGCACTACTACTGATGTTACCAATGACATCATGAAGATGTCCGTCATCAGTGTTTCAGCCCACATACTGGGCTGTTCCAAGTATCTCTTTAATAGTTCCAGAGAGGTTTCTCACCAAGGACTGGTACCTCATCCATCAAGTGATGTTGATAATGTCATTGAGACTGATGTTTCCACTGTGTTTAATATTTTTCTGCTTCTTTCCATCCTGAGGAGGTTCTTTAGGGCTTTGATGATCAAGGCTGAAGCAGAAGCACAACCTCAATCTGTGCCTATCTGTTCTGAATGGTAAATTTTATTGTGATCCTTATCCCTTTCTAGTGACCAGTTGCCTTGGTGATGTCATCACCAACCTTTTTGGGAGACCCAAAAGGACCGATTTTGAGAGCCAGAGCTGATATGGCACCAACTTCAGCAGAAGTGAACATTAAAAACATGACTTTCATTAGGGTCAGCTATAGGTAGCATGGCAGTGACCAAAGTGCAGGCTCAGCCTGGACGCTGCAGGGTGGCTGCCAGTATCAGATGAACCAGGATTTGGGATGATCAAAAGAAGTTGTACCTTCACTACCACAAGTTGGAAGTCAAAAGTCCAGCCTTACTTTAAGCCAAACTGGATTACTCCTCCTTTCTCTTACCCCTATCCATCTGCAAAACCCAACTCCATGGAAGAACTATCTGTTCATCAAAATCAGGCAATTAAAGCTCTCCATAATCTGGTTCCCACCTAACTTATCACTCTTATTTCAAATTATTCCCTTTCGTGCATTTTTCATTTCAACAAATTAGTCTCCATCTATTTCCCATGTGTAACAATCCACATTTGACCTTCATTACTTCATATAAGTTGCCCTTCATGTCTAAAATGGACTCTCCTGTCATTTGCACCTTGTAGTATATCTAGTTTCCTTCAAGGCACAAATTGGGCACCACTTCCTACATGCACCCTTCCCTGATGTTTCTTCTTATTAGCACTATTTCATTTTTCAAAGGTATTTTTTATTGCCTTGCATTTTTTTAGGTTGACTTTCTTTTGTACATGTGGTGAAAGAATGACAATTACTTGAAAGCAGAAACTGTTTAATGTTTGTCTATTTTTCTTTAGATACTAGTACAGGGCCTGGCATCTAGAAGGTACTTAATAAATGTCTGTTGAAATGGGTTAAAATGAATTGAATTGAAACCAATTTCCCTTTAAGGCAGAACTCAGGTCTTACTGCTTCCACAGTACCTTCCTTAGTCCCCTATTCATAAGCTGTCCTTCCGACTTTGAATATCTCTTTGTTCACTTTGTGAACTCTTCTATCTCCTCCTTCTCCTCTCCAAAATTTTGATGGCCAGAACTTGCCCACTTAACTTGGGCTTTACTGACTAGGTTTCTTTCTTTTCCTTCCTTCCTTCCTTCCTTCCTTCCTTCCTTCCTTCCTTCCTTCCTCCCCTCCCTCCCTTATTCTTTCCTTCCTTTCTTCCTTCCGTCCCTGCCCAAACTGCACTTAATGGCTGTATTTTGGGCCATACTGGTTTAGAGTGAATGTCAATGGCAACTGTTTTTCTTTGGAATGGCAACCCTGAGGGTCTTCCCCTCCCTTTTTTTTTTTCTTTTTTCTAATTAAAGGGGCCATTCCTTGACTCACTTCTTAAAGAGGTCTATTCACTGAACGGGCATTACCTCATTCTACATGAATACTTGAAAAGGCCTTAGACTAAAAGGCCCAGGGTCTCCCACTGCATCCTTGGTCATCTCTCGTCATCCTGATGAATATCTGGTCACTGGAACCAGATGGCTCAGGAGGAGAAAGTGAGGTTGGTGACCATGCACAGCCCTCCCTAATTTAAAGTCAACTGCAAGTCATGTTATCATTTCCCTGATGCCATGGTCATCTTTGAAAACAAAGGACAAACATAACAACTACAACAAAAATACTTAATCACTTTCTAATTTATATCATACTTGTTTCTGTACATACATCACTCCTACTACTAGACTCTCAGGTCTTCACATTGGGCATTGTGTACTTTCTCATCTCTATGGAAAGAAACAAGCATGAATTACAGTAAGGAAGGCACAATTGGATTGTTATTTGTCCTAGAGAATAAAATGACTACACTGCTACTACTCAGAATCCATAAAAATACCCAGGTTATTATTAAGAAGTTTTAAACCTACCTTAATAACCTTTACCCATCACTCCTACATCTGACCTACTTCAAATCTCTAGGCTGACATCAATTAAATGAGGGAGCATTTAAAGTACTTTGTTATCAGAACATTCATAAATGTTACCTATGAATATTATTGTCACTCCTAGTTCTCCCAAGTCTTACCCACTCACAGAATATCTACATTGCATTCTCCGGAGGTAAGAAAGATTTTGGTTATAGCTGGAGGCATGAGCAGTGAAACTTAAGTCACTGGGCTCTACTCCCAGCTATGCCAATTACTGGATATGTGGCCTTTAGCAAATCACTTCCATTCTCTAATCTCAGTTTCTCAGTCCTTTCTAGCTCTTTCATCCTAAATCCAAGACCCCTTTCAGTTCTAACATTTTATGTTAAATCTATCAATCAAACATTTTCTAATATTCTATGTTTTAAGGTCTCTTCCTGTTCTAATGTCCTATGTTTAAATCACTCATCATTCTAAAATTTTATAAAAATCTATGTTCTTTGTTCTCTCTCAAGTTTCACAATTTATGTGCTAAAAATCTATGTACTAAGGTCCTTTCATCTAAGGATAATCCATATATCCAAATTCTATTCTAAAAGCTCTCCCAACTCTGACCTTCCATGACTATGTGAAAGGGTAAAATTGAATGAATCATTATGTTGGCTGAGTAGTTGATTAGACTTAATCAAAATGTATAATCAAAATGAGCACCTACTGTGTGAAGGATGCTATATGCATTTCTAAATCACTCACAATCAGGAACAAGAAAAAATCAAAGGTCCCCAAGCTTTCCTTTGAAGAGGTCGTGTTTTCATTTTGTCAGAGTCTGGTTCATCAAAGGCTTGTATGAGGGTTGTTGATACCCAAAGACATGTGAATTTGAGCATTCATTAAGGTAAACGTTTAATTTAGGGTGCTTCCTTTCGTATGAGTCCCTGATTTCAGCCTGGTTTCAGAGAGTTTACAGCCAGTTCTGTTTGATAGCACTGAAGAAACAAGAGAAGTTTTGACCTTTAAGTCCCAGGGATCATCTGGGAGAACAGGTATGAACTCTTAATTTCCCAGCTGGTTATCTCAAATGGATGAAGTGGGAGTTGAGAATGTCAGTAGTAATTGGTTTGAGGACCTATCTGATTTCAATGATACCTGTAGCTCACATTTTTATAGGATTTCAAGTCTTCTAAAAAGAATCTGTCCCACAACAACCCTGCTAGATAGGGATAGAGGTAGGAGAAATATTATCTCCATTTCAGAGTGAAGGGAACAAGGGGAAGGGAGCAAGCATTTACTACGCACCTACCATGTACCAGGAATTGTTCTCTAAGTGCTTTATATATCTTTTTTTTATCCTTATAATGACCACAGGAGGCAGGTGCTTCTATTATGCCCATTTTATAGTTGAGGAAACTGAGACTGACAGATTAAGTGACTTGTCCAGGATCATACAGCTAGGAAGTGCCCGAGGTCAAATCCGAATTCACGTCTTCCTGATTCCTCACCCAGACTCTATTAACTATGTTACCTAAATTCTCTGATTCTGAGAATGAAACTGATGTTGATAAAGAGATTTTTTTTCCACATCTATAGAGCTAAATATCAGAGTTGTATCTGGAACTAAGAGCTTGTAACTCTAACTTAGTTCTCCTTCAAGTATTGTACTGTTAATAACAGTAAGCATCAGTGATAGGATCTGAACTGAGATCCTCAGACTACAGAGTCTTTTTCACTATCATATAGTTTCCTTCTTCCCTTTAAGTCCAGAGGTTTGGACACTCTGCTATGGGGCCACTCTCTCAAAAATACTCACAAACATATTTTCACTCCTAAAAGAGCCACACTGTCCCATCTGTTCCTGCCAAATAATACACCAACATCCACCAGACCTCACACACACACAAATGTCCATCCCCTAGATGCACATATACATCATACACATGTGCTCACGTGCTCTGTCCCCTACAGTACTCATACATACTCCGATGCTCTTTCCTGCACACATAACATGCATGATTTAACACTCTCACAATACTAAGCCACTCGCATAATTCTCTTTTCACATAGCATAGGTACAAAACACACATGTGCACGTGCTCACACTTTAGACGCGTATGCTTGCACATACTGGGTCTCACTCACAGACATATAAATACAAACGCATGGTTGACATTGTAGAGCCCCTGAGAAGACAGAACAGCTGAAGTGGCTGTTTGTACTAAACAATGATTTCTTTCCATCCTCTTTCATCCTTATGTGTTTATGGCCATGTTGAGAAAGTGAGTAAACAAAGAGAGGACAGGCTCAGCCAGGGTCTAGGAGGCCAAAATGTTGGTGATGCTGATTCAACAGACTCCGTAAGATGCAGCTGACTTCTCCACATTTGCCTTCTGAATGCTTTTTTGAAAGCACTTGCACTGTGAAACTTGAGCACAAAATCCATATCAAGTTTATTTACGGCCATATGAATTTCTGTGAAAATGCTTGAGAAAGCGCTTTTGTTTTCTGTTGTGAACATGAAATGAAAGAAAAAGAGAAATCGTTGAACCCTCTTTTGCTGACTACGGCATTCCTTCTGGGGTCCTTCTACTCTGAAGAAGCTTGTTGAATTTGTTGGATTCACCTGCTTCATACCTACCAATAGAAAGGTGACAAAACTGAGAGACAGATTGATATGTACATTGTTGAACATGGTGAATCTGGGGCCATATTTTGCTTAACTATGTTCATTTGTTAAGAGGCTGAATGACCTAGGGGTGGCTAGGTGGTGCAGTGAATAGAGCGCCAGCCCTAGAATCAGGAGGACCTGAATTCAAATCCAGCCTCAGACACTTAACACAAAAAAACTAGGCGTGTAACCTTAGGCAAGTCACTTAACCCCAATTACCCTACCTTACCCCTCCAAAAAAGAAAAAAAAAAAGAGGCAGAATGACCTGATGGATAAGACAGCTGGTCTCAGAACCAGGCAGATCTGTAATAAAGGCCCACCTCCAACATATACTGACTGGAGGATGCTGAGTAAGAAACTTAATTGTTTAATGTTCTAAGTAACTCTTCTAAGCTTCAGAGGAGGTGCTCACCTTCTGCATTGGTGTAAGGAGAATTCTCATACAATTCCAGATTCAGTCCCCATGCATATTTGTTACAAATTATTTCTTAATGGTGGAGGGGTTAGGAAAGAAAAAGGGGATTAGTGTTGGTGATCCCCTTAAAACACACACAAACACACACACACGAAGAGAAAAGAGGATCACTGCAGCATTTTTAAAAAATGCAAATAAGAGAACAGAAGGAAGTTCCAGAGATTCAAACAAGCAGGAAAATGTTAAAAATTAACTTGTTGAATTTATTACTTCTTGGACGATTTGGAATCAGCTCAAATGCATGATGAAAACAAAAAAAAAAAGTAAGTTGTATATAATAGTGATTCTTGGTTTTAGGTAAAAAAAATCATTTGCTGTCATTATTCCTTAATATATTCCTATTGACTATGGAATAAAATCCTGGTATTCGAGGCTTTCCAAGAAATATTAAGTAAGTCACATCAACTATCTTGGCCTCATTGTATCACCTCTGAAATATGAATGGATTGCCTTGATGGTTTCTAAGGCTCCTCTGAGGTCTGACAGTCGATATTCTAGTTTCCTATTTCTATGTTCTAGAGTCTCTTCCAACTATAACCCTCTGTAATTTTATGATTCTTAAAAAATAACTAATATTTAATAGCATTTTAGGGTTTATAAATCACTTTATAAGTATTATCTCATAGGGTCCTCACAACACATAGTGTTTGAACTCAAGATGTCCTAAAGTTCACATTCCTAATGAAGGAACTACTGAAGAATAAATCCTAGTGAGGAAGAGCTGACTTTATATATGCTAGAGGGCACTAGAACATCAGGCAGAGGAGGAGAAACAATATAATGTCTCCACTTAGGTTTTCTCAAAGGCAAATAAGCTTTGGTTTTCTGCAATGGCACTTCTGGAGTAAATTTTATGGTAGACTAAGATGGAGCAAAAGAATTTTGCCATATGAATGTCAGAACACATATGGATTTTTGTGTTCAATTCTAAGAAGCACATTTTAGAAAGCTCATAAGCTGGACATATTTGGGAGAAGGAGATCAAGATATATGCCATAAGAGGATCTGATGAAGGTGCCACAAAAGGATTTGTTGAAGGAACTAGGGGATGTTTAGTCTAGAGAAGCAAAGACATGGAGAAGGAAAAAAAATGATTACTATATTCAATTAATCAAAGGGCAATAATGTGCAAGAAAATTTAGATTCACTCTAGACTTCTTTTAAAAAGATTTAGATTCACTCTTTCAGTCAGAACTGAGACGTGATAGGTAAAAGTTCCAGAGAGGGTGTGCTACAGCTAAACCTAACCAGAAGTGAAAAGCAAGGGGTTAGTAAGTAAACAGTTTCCCATCACTAGGACATGTCCAAAAAGAGATGGAGCTTGAGCATGTGTCAGGGACGATGGAGAAATGATTCCTAAATTGAAAAGGGGAATGGAATCTTGCTCAGGCAAGTTTCCTTGAGTCTAGAACAGCTTCCATTACTTTCTCTGCCTATTGGATTCTTGTGGCCAAAATCAAATACCACCTCCTCCAGGAAGCCTACCCAGACCCCTTGGCTGGTAATCACTTTTGTTCATCATACCTCAGATAGCACTTTATAAATTTACAATCTATAAGAGGCAGATTCGTTATGGTGGACTAAATACTGAACTTCACATCAGGAAGACCAGAGTTTGAATCCTACCTCAGATAATGCTGTGTGACGTTGGTAACGTCACTAAACCTCGCTAGACCTCCTTTTCCTCAATCTGCAAAATGAGAATAAAATAATAATAAAAATAATAACACCTACATTAGAGAGTCATTGTGAGGATAAAGTGAGATAAAATACATAAAGTACTGGTAGTTATTGTCCTTTGTTCTTGGAAGAGGACCAAAATTACATGATTATGCTAAAGTCGAGTTTCAATGTGTCTGACTGTATGTAGTTGATCAGAACAATACAAGTTTGGAATGCTCTACCATAGGTCAGGCACAAATAGTCCCTGTGAACTTTTGGGGTAGGTTCTATAAATCTGTGCATCCTGCATTTCCTTTGAGCTGTTTCAATTTTGCTTTGTTCACAGAGCGCGGCATCTTCTCTGTTGAGGGCATGCCATACTCAGCGGCCCTGTGCCACAGTCTCCCATGTTACACAATCAATTCCAAGATTCTTGAGAGAGACCTTGAGGGTGTCCTTGTATCATTTCTTCTGACCACCATGTGAAACGCTTGCCCTGTGTGAGTTCTCCATAAAATAGTCTTTAAAGCAAGCATATATTTTGCATTCGAACAATGTGGCCAGCCCATTGGAACTGTGCTCTCTGAAGCAGAAGCTGAATGCCTGGCAGTTTAGCCTCAGTATCTGGTACCTTATCCTGCCTCTTCCTGAGGCAATTCAAATTCAAAACTCTCCTATAAAGCACTACTATAAACATAAAAATGTTCTATGTCAGCTAGAAATATTTTTTTTATTACCAACTCTAATGCACCCACTATGCAAAATTCTTTATTACATCTATCAATGTTAGTTTCTTATCCCTGACTTGATTGTGATACCTGGAAGGTAGAGACCCTATCTTATCTAACTCTTCATCTCTTTCACTGTCTGGAAGAGTGTCCTGTACATAATATATATTTAGTAAACTTTTGCAGATTTTGATTTGATCTCTCAGATCTGAGATTTATTTCAAATTTTTCTAGTATTGGTTTTCCCTTTTAAGATTTCATTGACTTGGTCAACTTCCAGGAGTCAAGATGGCAGAATAAGCTTTAACTCTCCTATATTCACTTCCAAACAACCATAAAACAGCACCCCAAAATAAATCTTAAAATAGCACAACGAGAAAAAAGATACGGTGAAACAATCTTTTAGCCCAAGAAACTTGGAAGATTGACAAGAGAGGACTCTCTTACTTGGGGAAAAAGGAAGTATAATCTAGGACAAGGTAGCATCTCAGCAAGCCAACAGCAAGCCCCACCTCAACAAACCAGCAGGAAATTCTGAGCCACAGTGTGGTGGAGCAAGCAAAAGCCAATACCAGGACCTCCCCTCCCCACACATGCCTCAGTATAGCTGGGGAACGGAGAGACTACAGGTCTGAGCACCTCCATATGCTTCAGCATATCCCTGGGCAAACGGCCTCCAGTAGCCAAATCCCCAAGTGCTTCAGTGTAGCCCTAGGGAAATGCAGAACCATCCTACCAGCCTCAGCACATGCCAGACACCAGCACTAGGAACTCAACTCAGCACCATTTAAACTGCCAGACCTCTATAGTCTCCAGTAGCACCAGTCACCCCCCACCATAGCCCCTCAACACAGCACCAGATAAGATGCACCCCAATGGGCCTCAGGGCAACATCAGTCCAGCATCAGGTAAAGAGCCAGGGTCTGTAGCCCCTAATGCTAGAAGTCTGAGATGGTTCCCCTTGCACCCTAGGAGCAGAGCTCAAATTTAAAAGAGAAGGAAAGGCCAAAAAAGATAAGCCAAAAAAAAAAAAAGAGAGATAATCTTACCAAGGAAAGCTATTATGGTGACAGGGAAGATCAAGACACAAACTCAGAAGAGTACAACAATGTCAAAACCCTATGGACAAAGTCCCAAAGAGAAACGTGAAGTGGTCTCAAAGCCAGAAAGAACTCATGGAAGAGCCCAAAAAAGATCTTAAAATCATATAAGAAAGGTAGAAGAAAAATTGGGAAAAGAAGTAAGAGTGATGCAAGAAAATTATGAAAAAAGAGTCAACAGCCTGGGAAAAGAAAATAACTGCTCAAAAAGTAGAACTGGCCAAATAGAAAAGGAAATATGAGTACAAGTGCAAAGCTAAAAGAGGAAAAAGCTCCTTAAAAGTTTGAAGTGGGGAAACGAAAGCTAATAATTCTCTAATACATCAAGAAGCAATCAAATTCAAAAGAATGAAAAAAAATGGAAGTACACGTAAACTACATCATGGGAAAAACAACTGACCTGGAAAAAAAGTTCAGGAGAGACAATGTTAGACTCATTGCACTACCTGAAAGTCATAATCAAAAGGAGGTCTGGAACGTATCTTCAAGAAATTATCAAAGAAAAATGTCCAGATATCCTGGAACCAGAGGGCAAAATGGGCACTAAAAGAATCCACCAATCACCTCAGGAAAGAGATCCCAAAATACAAACTCCAAGGAACATTATAGCCAAATTGCAGAACTATCAGGTCAAGGAAAAAATACTGCAAGTGGCCAGGAAAAACAATTCACATATCAGGCAGCCACAATCAGGATTACTTGGGATTCAGCAGCTGCAACATTAAAAGATCAGACGTCATGGGGCATGACATTCTGGAAGCCAAAGGAGTTAGAATGATAACCCAGAATCACCTACCTGGTGAAATTAAGCATAATACTGCAAAGGAAAAATGATCATTCAACGAAATAGAAGAATTTCAAGTTTTTATAAAGAGAAGATAAAAAATTGATCTCCAATATCAAAACTCAAGAGAAGCCTAAAAAGGTAAAAACAGAAAAGAAAACAATGGATTCAATGGAGCTAAACTGTTTACATCCCTACATGGGAAGATGATACCTATAATTATTAAAAATTGTACCATTAATAGTACAGTTAGAAGAAATACGCATAGACGGAGGGTATAGGTATAAGGTGAATTTGAGAGAATAACATAATAATTAGAGGATGAGAAAGAAGTGTACACTGGGTGCATAAGGAATGGATAGATAGAATGAGGTAAATTATTTCACATGAAGAAGTGAGAAAAACCTATTACAATAGAGGGAAAGATGTGAGAATAAGCAATGGGCATCAACTGAATCTTCCTCTTATCAGTATTGGCTCAAAGAAGGAATAATATGCACAATCGGTTGAATATAGAAATCCATTTTACCCAACAGGAAAGAAGAAGGGGAGCAGATCAAGTAAAGGGGGTGAGGGCTTAACAAAAGAAAGAGCAGACTGAGAGACGTGATAGACAGAAGCAAATCATTGGTGAGGAGGGAAAAGGAGAAAGGAGAGAGGACAAACAAGAGGAAGAATAGAATGGAGGGAAATAAACAGGTAGTAACCATAACTGTGAATGCGAATGGGATGAATGCAAATTCTCCTATAAAACAGAAGTGAATAGCAGAGTGAATAAAAAAACCAGAATCCTACTACTTGTTGCTTACAAGAAACAAACTTGAAGCAGTGAGACACACACAGAATAAAGGCAAAGGGGTTGGAGCAGAATCTATTATGCTTCAGAGGAAGTAAAAAAAAAAAAAAAACAGGAATAGCAATCCTGATCATACACTAAGCAAAAGCATATATAGACTTAATTAAAAGAGATAAAGAAGGAAACTACATCTTGCTAAAAGGTACCATAGACAATGAAGTAATATCAAAACTAAATATATATGCACCAACTGGTATTGCATCCAAATTATTAAAGAAGTTATATGAATTACAGGTTCACGACCAAACAAGAGATAGAGAACATTACAAAATGTAAAATAAAAAATTTTGAATATATTAAATTAAAAGGCTTTTGCAGAAACAAAACCAATGCAACCAAGGTTAGAAGCAAAACAGAAAGCTGGGAAACAACCTTTATAGCAAGTATCTCTGATAAAAGCTTCATTTCTCAAATACTCAGAGAACTGAGGCAAATTCATGTGGTCAAAGGATATGAACAGGCAGTTTTCAGATGAAAAAGATCAAAGCTATGTACAGGCATATGAAGAAGTGCTCTAAATCATTTTTGATTAGAGAAATGCTTATTAAAACAACTCTGAGGTACCACATCACACCTGTTAGATTGGTTAATATGACAAAAAAGGAAAATAATAAATATTGGAAAGGATGTAGGAAAATTCAAAAGCTAATGCACTATCAGTAGAGTTTGAACTATTCCAAATATTCTGGAGAGCAATTTGGAACTACGTCTATAGGCCAGCCAAGCTGTGAATACCCTTAGATCCAGCAATACCACTATGAGGTCTGTATCCCAGAGATCATAAAAAAGGGAAAAGGACGTACCTGTGCAAAAATATTTATTGCATCCCTTTTCATGGTGGCAAAATATTGGAAATTGAGGAGAGGACCATCAACTGGGGAATGCCTGAACAAGCTGTGATGAATGTAATGGAATATTATTGTGCAATAAGAAATGATGAACGGGCAGATTTCAGAAAAAACTTAGAAAGACGTATATGAACTGATGCAAAGTGAAATGAGTAGAACCAGGAAAACGTTGTACACATTATCAACAACACTGTGTGATGATCAACTATGAATGATTCAGCTATTCTCAGCAACACACTGATACAAGAGAAGTACAAAGGACTCACAATAGCAAAAGTTATCCACATTCAGATAACTGATGGACTCTGAATGCAGATCAAAGCATACTTCTTTAACTTATTTTGTTCTTTTTTGTGGTTTTTATCTTTTTAATCTGTTTCTTCTTTCACAACTATGACTAATATGGAAATATGTTTTATATGATAGCACATGTATAGCCTATATTAATTTGCCTATCATTTTAGGAAGAGGGGAGGGAAGGGATGGAGGGAGAAAAATTTCAAACTCAAAATCTTTTATAAAAATGAATGGTAAAAATTGTCTTGACATGAATTGGGGAAAATAATACTATTAAAAAGATTTCATTGAAGCTATTTAAAATAGCTCACATCACTGTAAGCCAAGGAGAATACATAACAGATTTTTTGAAAAATTAATTTGACAGTTATTTCCTTGTGTTGGGTATATTTATCCCATGATCAAAGACTAATGGGGGATGACCATCAAGGTCAACTCTACTTACTTTTATGCCTTTACATAGATGTACGCCCAAACAATCCTAGCCAGATAGCTACCTACTCCTGTCTTTAAGCCTTTCAGAAGTGACTTTAGTTTATTTCTTGGGACCCAAAGGGAAATGATAGAAGAAAAGTTATTATAGACACAGGAAACTATCAATTTCACACATACAAAGTGAAGCTGGCATGGTTAGACAGTAATTGGTCTGACAAGATCTAGGGGTTTTATCGGAGTGCAATTTCAATATGAGTAATTAGTGATATGGCAGCCAAAAAAATTATATGATCTTGGTTTGCATTAAGAGAGGTTTCCAGGAATAAAGATTGAAGAGTTCTCTATTCTCCACTGGTTCAGACAACAACCAGACCATTTTGTTGAATTCTTGGTGCTGTGGTTTGGGAAGTACATTCATATGACTGAGAAAGAACAATGGCCAAGTAGGATAAACTGGCATCAAGGTCAGAAAGTCCTGGATTCATGTCCTGTCTCTGACATATGTGGGTCATGTGACCATAAGATACCTGTTTAAACTCTTAGTGCCCTAGGCAACCCTCTAAGTTTGTAAGTTTCAAAGCAGGTATACCTGCATTTGTAATGGTGGTGCCTACATTACTAAAATCATGGGTACAGTCTACCTCTCTTGCCCCTGTGCCCAAACTATACAGTGTTACATAAATAGGATGGATTATTAAGGCTGGAAGAATGTAAAATGTATGCAGTCCTATATAAACTGAAACACAGTAAAATAAGCAGAATTAAGAAAATACTATGTAGAATGACAATAATGTAATCAGAAAGAACAACAACTACAAAAACTGTATGTTGTGTTTTTATAATGTAGAAGTTTGTCCCTGGAGAACAGCTGAGAAAATGCATCTCCCTTCCTTCATTAAAGAGATGGGCAGATAAGTTATGGATAGATAGGTAGACAGATAGATAGACAGATGGACAGATGGATAGATAGTTAGACAGACAGACAGATAGATAGATAGATAGATAGATAGATAGATAGATAGATAGATAGACAGACATAGACAGATGGCAATGTAGCTAGAGTACAGAATATACTGCCGTACATGGTAGATTGGTTTGATTTTAAGCAGTTTTCTCATCTTTTTTGTTGTTATAATGAATAATTCACTAGATGAGGGAGGGATACATTTGGAAATTAATGCAATACTAAACCATACATATTAATCAAGATGATATAAATTTAAAATCAATCTCTATCTATCCATCTCTCATCTATCTTTTATGGAGTTCAACTCCTTCATATGTGAGATGAAAAATTAATGTCCAGTGTAGGGTTGTGACCTACCCATGGCTCAGTGAATAAGCAGTTGAACAAAAACTCCAACACAGGTGTTCTGACGATTCAGTTTAGAGTATTTTGTACCACACCAC
Organism: Pseudochirops corinnae; assembly: GCA_028646515.1. Classification (NCBI taxonomy): domain Eukaryota; kingdom Metazoa; phylum Chordata; class Mammalia; order Diprotodontia; family Pseudocheiridae; genus Pseudochirops; species Pseudochirops corinnae. The sequence goes on from CM053587.1 coordinate 281,638,446, forward strand.
TGCAGAAATTGATATGCACTGATATACCAATGTACATACAAACGCAAGAACGTATGTATGTATGAATCAATACATATATGCCTGTATATGTAGTTGATTTCAATGTTAGGTAAGACTCCATTGTCTGAAAAGTTCATATCCAAATAGTTCTGACACCTACTGTGCATAACCTCCCATTCTGAGGCTTCAGTTTCCTCAACTATAAAATGACTCAATAGACTCCAAGGTCTATTACAACTGTCTCACAATTAATTTATGTTCCCAAGTGGTGTTCAGAATGTGAAAAGTATTTTCTCACAGGAAAAAAAAATGTTCTAAATTGTGGTTAGATTCCATGGTTACTGCAGACATTCCAATTTAACCTTAATCTTCCACTTCAATTTTGCTCTACCCATAATATACCTGAGGCTCTATACTAACAAGATTGCAGAACTTCACCTTTCTATGTAAATATGCTTCAGTGGGAACCTGCGATCAGGATTCAATCTTGGGATGCCAGGAACAGATTTAATTATGGAAATCAAGGACCTTCAAGATCATGGAGCTAACACCTTCACTTTCTGAGGATGGTGCTCAGGTCTAGAGAGGGAAAATTATTTAACCAAAGTCATGAAAGTAGAAAGTAGCAGAAGAAGGATTCAAAACTAGTATATTTTCTTTCCATATGTTCTTTCTATTACTACATACTAACTTTGTCAACCTTTCTACGCATCTAGTCCTACTGTACATACAACAGAATAGGGGAAACTCCATTCCATCATCAGAATCCTAGATATCAAAGACCAAGCCCATAAGCCAGTTCCTTTTTCCCATGGAGTCTTCCCTGAATACCCCACTCATAAATGATAACCACTTTTTGCAATGCAGGGACCCACCTCCCAGGAAATTGGACTGAAAGCTCACTACATTGATGATTTTTCTATGGCCTGAGACAGGGGTTCAGTAGGAGGTATCAATCAAGTTATAAGGGTTTAGAGTGGGAGGGGATAGCAGAAACTATGAGGTATAGATTAAATAGGAAGTGGAAGGAAGAGGAGAAGGGTAAATATTAAATAACAGGAAGCCCAAATGAATCAAGGTCATATTCAGGAAGAGATTGTTGGAATCATCCTATACCACTGAAAATCAGCATGGTTGTAGGAGAAAGAGAACTTATCCAGAAGTCATCAAACCAGGCTTCCCCTGCCAATTTATGAACCAAATTAACTGGCAAAGGTGGCCCAAGACAATTACGTCTCTCAAAATCAGAGTTTTGTCCTCTTTAAAAAAAAGGATTTTAACTAGATCCTCTCTAATGCCCCTTCCAGTTCTAAAACTCCATGTTCTACATTCTAAGGCTCCTTCCAGCCCAATGCCTTTTGTGTTGTAAGTTTCCTTTCAGCTTTAATATTCTTTATTCTATGACTCTGTGGTTATATTACTAGAACAAATAACTGGAAGAACGTGAGAAAGTCTCTTTCAAGCTGCCAGCAGCAAGAACCTTGTAAATGTATAGTTAACATTTACCTAACTAGAATGGATTTAATTGAAAAAAATAAGTAAATGATAGAATCTCAGAGCCGAAATTGATCTCAGAAGCCATTTAGTTCTGACAATACCTAAGTATGAATTCTCCAAACACAGCCCTAGCAAATAGTCATACAACTTTTGTTTGAAAACTTCCATTGTGCAAGAAATAACCATTTCCCAAAGCCAAGGAATAACTTTGTGAGGAAATCTGATATTTCCCAAGGCAATCCATTCCATATTTTGATAGTTCTCATTATTGAAAAGTTTGTTCCATAGACTGAGCTTCAATCTATCTCTTCTACCAATTATTCCATGTTTTAGCCTCTGCCCCAAAAGATAACAAGTTAGTTCCAAATGCTAATCCAAATTCAAATTTCTGAAGATAACTATCATGTCCCTTGCAAATCTTTGCTCATTCAGGTAAAACACCCCAAAGTTATTCAGCTTATAATCAAAACTCCCACTACCCTTTTTCATCCTCCCCCTTTGGAGACTTAACTAATCTATATCCTGTCTAAAATGTGTTTTCTAAAAGTACATATTATACTTCACATCAAAACAGGACAAAATATAGGACTTCCCTAGTTCTGTACATTCTTCCTTTCTTAAGAAGGGCTGAGTTTGCATTAGCTTTCTTGGCTACCATATCCCACTGTTGACCTATATAGAGCTTCCAGTTCATTAAAACCCCAGGCATCCTTTCATATGAAAAGTTGTCAAATCATACCCTGAAGACCTAGTGTTTCTTCCATCTTGGAATCGTATAGTTCATTCTCTGAACCCTAATGCATAACTCATAGTTATCTATAATGGAGTCCATCCCAGTAAATTTGATCCATTGTTTTGACCTGTTGAAATCTTTCCATTGAAAAAAATTCTGTGAAAAAACCCAGGTGGCACACTATTGTGGAAAGGGTGGAAAGATTTGGCCACAGAGAACCTAGGTCTGAATCTCTCTTGACTTGACTTTTAAGATAAGTCACTTAACATCTTGGGTCTAATTTTCTATCAAAAAAAGGTAGTGAGATTCAATTGAACTCCAACTTCCCTTGTAGTTTGAAATCTATGATTTTAAATTGCCAGGAAACAGACTTTTTTAAAGGCCTTCACTGCTTGTACTCAGATAAGGAAATCAGGACCATTTGACCTAGAAACATTTGAGAACATGGTAGAATCAAACACTTGCAGAACTAAAAGTGAAATCATCTCAATTAACCCTTCCTTTTTTGTTGGTAACACAAAAGAGTTGAGAATGAGGGAGAGAAAATGTCTTTCCTAAGAGCACACAGCAATAAGAAATGGGAACAAGGGCCCAGGTCTGATGATTTCCAACACAAGTTTTTTGTTTGTTTTCTGCTACTATATGCTGCTCCCTAGGACATCTGAGGACAATCCTCCAATTAGCCTGAAGCCAAGATATCAAACTGAGGGAAGAAATGATTTATAAAAACAACAGCAAACAAACCTTAAAGGACTGCTGTCCTACATTTGAGCAAAAAGTACCAGAACATTTTTTCTTTAAAAAAAAAAAAGATACAATTGAATAGGGTTCTTCACATGTAAAACAGAAGCTAATAAGGAGTATTTCCACAAATTTTGCCTTCTGTTTCTCACTGAAGTTACCAGAGTTTGGTATCCCTATGTGAACTCCCTTAGATTCCATCCATGAATTGTAAGTGTACACTTGCAAAAAAATTTGTGGAGGATCTGATCCAGAAAAAGCAAACTGGAGCTCTACCATGAAAGTGATTAAATTGTCCATACCCTTTGAATCAGAGATCTCATAACCACCAAAGATGTCACCTCCAAGGAGGTCAAAGATAAAAAAAAAAAAAAAAACAAGAAAACCAAGTAAGAACCCTACATACACCAAATACTTAGGTGAAGCTCTTTTTGAGGAAACAAAAAACTAGAAGAAAAACCGATGCCTAACATTTGGGAAATGGTTAAACAAGTTGTACTATATGAATAAAAAGGGGGCATTATTAGGCTGTAGGCAATGACAAACAGGTTGAATACAAGGAAGAAAGGGAAGATTTATATGAGCTGGTCAAACGAGAAGTGAGCAGAATCAGGAAAACATTATACATGACTCTAACAATATAAATGGAAAGAACTACAATCACAAAACAATTGCAACTGAATTATACAAAACTTAAATAAATGACCTTGGTCCTAAGGAGAGATAGAAAACAGCGTCATCTCTCGCTTCTTTGCAGAGTTGGTAGGTCGTGGGTGTGAAACATCACATATATGATGTCACTTTACTTTTTTTTTTGATATTTTGGCTAATTTTGCTAAACTCTTTCCCCACCCTCTTTTTTATTCTCTTTAAAGGGATGACTTTCTCAGGAAAACAGATGATATAAAAAAGCCATCAATAAAGTTCATTTTTATAACTATCTTTTATAAAACTTATTATGTATTATCAAATGAGATAATATTTGTAAGGTGCTTTGTACAGCACCCAGCACATAGTAAGGTACCTAATAAATGCTTATTTCCTTCCTCTTTAAAAATGCATGGATGAATAACTATCCTTATATAATTGTGTACTTGTGTTGACAAGGGTTTATGGGTACATGTACATATTAGGAAGGATGAAGGCAACTTTACTTTTTCAAATTTAACTCACATCATTCCTATGGAAGACTCCCCCATTATTGAATGCCCATTGATTAAGTTGGTGCCTTTACTCATGCTGCTCCCCATATTTGGAATGGATACCCATTCCTTATCTCTTCCTATAGAAATCTTTTATTTCCTTTCCATCAAGTCCCAATCAAAGTGAGAACTTTTCCATGAAGCCATTCTCATCCACTCCATGTCAGTGTAATTTCACCTTTCTCAAGTCTTTTGAATCATTATGTTTAACCTTTTTATGCACTTATGTTCTCATTTGTGTTAAAGTTGTTCATGTGCAGGGCTGATCCATTTCATTCCTTAAAGTCTTTATTATACATCCCTTTTCAAGAACAGATATTATGTTGTTTTTTTTTTCTTTTTTGTGCCTCTAGTGCTAATAGGGCCTGACTAAGAGTTCATACTTAATCAATTTTTGTCCGTTATTGAATTGGAGCTGTTTAGTGAAAAGACTCTTGCTTACTTAATAAATCTTTAAAGATTAGAGTTTCATTGTGGTTAATGCTCTGGAACTAGAGAACAATAAAGCAGTATTCTAGAGTCCTTTAAGCTTTATTTTCATCTTCTGATCTTGAAGCATTGCTTAATTAGGGACATTTTCAATTTGATTTGCCATGTAGTATCTGTGGACTTGAAAAGATTCATTTCACTTGCACTATCTTCTGCCATTCAATAACCCTGTCCCTTGGCATACTGATGTGTAAAGAGTGACCCAGGGTATAGGATATCTGGAAAGTGAATGGCTCCTTGACTTAAAACCATAGTAAAAACTTGCATATTAGCTCTCTCTGCCTTTCTTCCAGCTCTTGGAAAACTCAAAAACTTTCAGGATCATGGAGGAGAAAGAAGTACCAATGATGGCATAACACTTGGAAAACAGTCTCTTTAAGAAGTCCCTACTAGAAAATGCCATTACTGATGGCTGATCCTGGCCATGCCAGACTCCCCTTGCCATGTTTTTGACTCACTTCACAGGGCCCTCAGTGCACTGTGAAGCAGAAATCATACCTTTTCACCTTTTTCTCCTTTGAAAAATGTTCCTTGACCCTAGGGAAGAAAGCCAAAAAATGGAGAAAAGAGTTTAATTTATAGCATATCACCACCCTCATAGCAAAATTACTATTCATCCTAAAATATCTTATAATTTTGAAATGATTGCATATATTCCCCTCCCCCTCAATTAATTACTCTACTATAAAGAATCATTAAGTTACTCTTTCTAGTAATCTTCATTATATCTGTCATGTTTATGACAAACTCTTCTGTATTCAAGAACCTACCAAATCCTTCCACCTTCCTCCATCCCTTTTCCCTAATTTCAGTAAGGCCGGTTTCTTAACTATCTTCCACAAAACATTCCTGCCTTTGATGACACTCCTCCTGCCACTGCCTCTTCTCTGCAATGGTCAGAATCTTACCAGTCTTTTAAGTTCCCTCTTGTGCATGAAGGTTTTCCTGACCATTCTAGTCTCGCCATAAAGTCTCTCTCTTCTAACCTCCTAAAGCACGTACCCTAGACTTCAATGATAGGCTGTATTGGATCACCTCTAATTGATGGTGCCTTAGCAATAATGCCTTAATAAGTGTAATAATAATAATAATAATAACTTTAATTATATATGTGCTATTATCTATAGCAAAAATATACTGCTGACTGTACATTGGCTCATACAGGACATGTGTTTCTGCTTATCTTTTATGCCAAGACTGAATCTCAAGCTTCTTGACCCTTAACCCATCAGCAAAGAGCACACTGCCCTGCTTAAGAAACATTGGTGTATTGGATCTCACCAGAAAATTTGCCTTTCTTTCCATGTTCTTCTCATATTGAACCGCAAGGGTCAGCAGTAAACGGCCTTACTTATAACATAAGTCCCTTAAGGACAAAAGCAGTTTTTTTTTTCTTTTGTTGCATCCCCAGCATCTAGCATAATGACTAGAACATAGCAGCACTGAACAAATTCTTATCATTTCAGTGACTGACTGACTGATTATTTACTTACCGAGTCACCTTTCTCTCCTTTGGGCCCAGGGACTCCACTCTGTCCTTGAGCTCCAGTTTCTCCCTTAAAATTTTCAAAGAGAAAAGTATCAGGTTAGCCAATTAATAAGTGGGCATATTAAAGTTTTATTTTTTAAACCCACCCTAAGGCTGTAGTATGAACTTTACCTTCTCTTCTTCTCTCCTTCCTTCTATCCCTCCCTCCCTCCCATTCTCACTTAGTGCATAGCTATAGATATAGATACATGTCCATATGCATACATATTTTTAAATGTTTCTTCACTTCTCCTTTCCTACATATTATCAATTACCTACCATTAAGAAATGTAGATATCTAGATTTTCAATCACAATCTTTTTATTCAAGAAATGATACAAAAACAAAAATGCACACACATAACACATCAATTTAAGGAAGATGAGTTAAATTATTTAATTACAATGAACAAACTTGGTCTTAGAGAAGAGCTGAGAAAATTCACCTCCCTCCTTTCGTTACAGAGATGGAAAGACTACAAATGAGAATTACTGCATTGACTATAAGATATGGTTGATGCATTGGTTGGTTTTGCAGAAATGTTTTTTTTTTCTCTTTCCTTTTAAATATTTGTTCCAAGGGTGAGAAAGAGGAATATATTCCAAAATTAATATGATGAAAAAAAAATAAGAGGTATCTTTTTAAAGAAGTAAAGCCTCCATGCATTAAAGTATTGAAATATAAAGGAAACTTAAATATAAAGATCATAATAATTGCTCACAATTCTATGAGATTAGAAAATTCCCATTTTAGAAGAAAAAAGGATCATACTGATGAAGTGATTTGCCCAACATTAAATAGCTAGTTAAGTGCCAGAGCCAGGATTCAAACCCAGGTTTCAAAACATAACACCAGGTCATAGGATAACAAGATTTAGAGCTGGAAGGGAGATTAGAGATGAATAAAATTAATCCCAGAATTTTACAGATGATATAACTGAGAACCAGTGATACAGTGGCAGCTAGGTGGCACAGTGGACGAAGTGCTAGGCCTGGAGTCAGGAAGACCTGAGTTCAAATCCAGCCTTAGAAACTAGGTGTGTGACCTTGGGCAAGTCATATAACCTCTGCTTATCTCTATTTCCTCAACTTTTAATCAGGAATAATAATAGCACCAACTCCCATGGTTTCTAAGAGGATCAAATGAAATAGCATCTGTAATGTGCTTAGCACAGTGCCTGATACTAAGTGCTGTATAAACGGTTGTGGTGGCAGTGGTAGTGGTGATGGTAGTGTTAGTGGTGGTGATGATGGTGGTGGCAGCTGCTCTTTACTAAGGGCCAGAATTCCAACCCAAGTCTTCCAGTTCCAAACTCAATTCTCTTCCTACCATACTATGCCAGGACAGTGCCTTTTCCATTATACTCCACTGCTCCTCAAATAATTAATGCACTGTAACTACTTGAAAAACCCACAATACAGAAAAATCTCTTTTCCAGGTATCTATTTCTAGCTACATTAATTAACACAAAGGCATTTTTAGAATAGTAAACATTCACAGAGTCCTGATTTCATCCTTCAAACACTGCTGTGAAGTAGGCAGGGCAGGATTGTGTAACTATTTTTATTTACACATAAGGAAACTGTCAAGGAGCTGAAATGATTTATTCTGTTAGCCTAGCTGGGCCTGGAACCCAGTTCTCTACACCCTACTTATTGGTCCTAGGTGCTTTCTGAGGTCACTTCCATCTCGCCATCTACCATTCTGAAACTTTTGGTCCTATGATCCTGAGCCAGAATTAAAGTCAATCTCTTTCTTCTAGTGTTTTCAAAAGTTCATTCTGAATAATTAGAAGGATCAAAAGAACAAAGGGTAGATAGCTGACAGGCAGTAATACATTACCAGTGATGATTTTTGCATCAGAAATGATATAAAAGACTCTGTCAAGGACATATATGACTGAGAAAGGAGCAGGGCTGGCCATACAACCAGAATGAAGCATAATAGAGGGATAGCCCAATATAACATTGAAATCAATGAATTATTTAAAAAAAAAAAAGAGGGAGGCTCCCAGTACACTGGGTCAATTCTTTCTGGAGGACACATGGAAAAGAAATGCAGGACTCCTTGATCTTTCACTACTGCATGCTTTTGCACTGGTTTTCCCTCATGCCTGTAAAATGTAATTCTTCCTTACCTCTACCTTACAGAATTCCTTTCCTCCTTTCACACATAATTTGGCACTATCTTCTGCATTAGGTCTTTCTCAATCTCCCCAACTGACTTGCATTTAATTACTATGATTGATATACATGTATATACAAATATGTACACTTTTATTTAGAGACATATATTTATAATTCTCCACTCTATATTATACATACATACATATAAATATATATGTATGCATGTATGTATATACACATATATACATGCACATACACAAATACATACTCTCCTCACTTACAACCTAGGGGGCAGCTAGATGGCACAGCTGATAGAGTACTGGACCTGAAGTCAGAAAAAGTCATTTTCCTATATTCACATCTGGCTTCAGATACTTACTAGCAGAGTGACCCTGGGCAAGTCACTTAACCCTGTTTGCCTTAGTTTCCTCATCTGTGAAATGAACTGGAGAAGAAAATGGCAAATACTCCAGTATCTTTGTCAAAAAAACCCCAAATGGGGTCACAGAGAGTTGGACATGACTGAAAATGACTCAACAATGACAATAACAATTAGAATGTAAGCCCCTTGTGAGGGTAATTGCTTCATTCTTTGTACTTGTATGCCAATCATTGATCACTTTGCCTGACACATAGTAATCATTTAATAAATACTCACTGATTTATGATAGATAGGTTTCTTACCATGGTTAAGTATCTCCTCTTACTATATTTCAGTTGGTCTTATAAAATGAGAAGGTTGGGCTGAGAGACCTTTGGTGACCTTTACAGCTCTAAGATCCTGTGGTTCCACAGCTGTGGTTCAATCATATAAATGTGGTTATTTATTTAGCTGCCTTACCCACCAACTGGGCTGGCCACACTTTTGATTGTTCATAGGACCACAGACTGCATATCAGTGGTAACAAAGCCAAGCTGGAATGAAATTAAATTCTTTAGCCAAGTGGCTAAATCCATATTCACATTTCGTTTCTATCATCATTTTAAATTATCTTCCCCTTGATGTTTTTTGGGGGTTTCAGTCCTGCTTTATCCTTTTTTTCCTGCTAATCCACAGAAATCCTGTGACTATTATATAAACAGCCACTGTTTCATGCAACCACTTTCTATTTATAGGCCCATCAAACCCCCAAATGTCTTTTTCTTGGCAGTCAAGAGGCTATAAGGTCACAGACCATAGAACACTCTGTGAAGCAGAGATGTCTCCATCTCCCCTCCTTCTCCTAGAATCAACATGACCCAATAACCTTGCTCCTGCTTCACCCCATCAGGGCAGAGACAATTCAGCACAAGGCTAACACAGGTGACATCCAGCCAAATGAGTTTTGCAGCTATCAGAGACGACGGACACTCCTCTGCACCTGAAGATGTGCGCGTGCGTGTGTGTGTGTGTGTGTGTGTGTGTGTGTGTGTGTGTGTATGTGTGTTTGACAGAAGGGACAGAAATGGACAGGAAGTACAGGAGAAGAGGATGGATGAATGGGCAACAATAGGGGAGGGATTGTGGGGTAAAGAAGAGGGGAGATAAAGGGAAAAAAGGAATAAGGAAAGGAAAAGTAGAAAGAATGAGACAAAAATACAAAGGCAAAGAGACATAGAAAGAAAATGGTAGGATGTTAGAGAGAAAAGGAAGGGGTACAAGGAAGGGGAAAGAAAGAGTGAAGAGAGAAAGGTAAAGGAGGAGAAGGGGTGGAAATATGGTAGAGGGGGAAGGAAAAGGAAGAGAGGGGAAATAAAGGAATGTAAGTGAGAGGAAGAGGGAACAGGAGTAGAGAGGAAGAAGGAATCAAAGTAAGAAATAAGATTTATTAAGCAACTAATACGGGCCAGGGACTGTGCTAAGAACTTTATAATTATTATCTCACTTGATCACAACAACCCTGGGAGAAAGGTCTTATTATTAGCCCCATTTTACAGATAAGGAAATTAAAGCAGGCAGAGTTTAAATGACTTCTCTAGGATCACACAGACAGTAAATATCTAAGGCTGGATTTGAGGTCTTCTGAAGTCAGGTCTTCTCCAGACCCAGAGTCCCATCCACTGTGCCACCAGCTATCTAGAAGTAGAAAGATAAGGAAAAAGAGAAGCACAGAGAGTAGGGGAAGGCAGATATAAACAGAAATGAAATATGAAGCTTGATGTTTTTTTAGGGGGTCCCTCAAAATAGAGCATCCCAAATCTAAATTCTCACACCTTGTTGCCTTTACCTCATTATTTCTGAAGTTTTAAGTATTGTAGAATAAGAATTGGATTATTAATCAGGAGTATTGGGTTTCCTGTCCTGGCTCTAACATTAATCAGCTGTATGGCCTTGAACAGATTATTCCACCTCTGCAAGCATCAGTTTTCCCACCCATAAAATGAGAAGAAGAAAAAAAAAACTTGCTTCCTCCACAATAACCTCATAATTAGCACGAGTAATCTTATCACACACAGCCTCCGTTTTTTTCACTGGTAAAATTAGCACAATAATAACAACAACAAACTGTCCCCTCCACAATAACCTCACAGTTAAGACAGTAGCCACTTTTTCACATGCACTATCTTATTTGGTCCTTGCAATAACCTACTGAAAGGTTTGAGGTTTTTGCACCCATTTTGCAGATGAGAAAACTGGATCATAATAGGTGAAATAAGCAGCTCAAAGGCACACAAGTAATGAAATTTAGCATGGGGACATTAACCTCCGAAGGTTTTGTTGAGAACCAAGTAAAATGATGTATATTAAAAGATTCTTAGTTGAGTTGAAGTACTACAAACATTAGGAATAATTTATTATTATATTATAATAATATTAAATTATAATAATTATCTTAATACCATTAATAATTTATTATTATTACTATTACTATGAAATATGCTTACAATTGTGTAAGGAACCCCGAGTGGGGGTCTTCTTCTATGATTAGTGTCCAATTGTATAGCAGTTAGAATCTGTACCTAATCTATGACTTAAGATTTTTAGGGTTGCCTAGGAAATGGAGAATCATTGGCCAGGGGCACAGAACTAGAGTGTCAGAGGCACATCTTGAACCTAGACCTTTCTGACTCTGAGGCCAGATCTTTATCTACTTTTTTTTTTTCTTTATCTACTTCTTAGCCAACTCTCATTATTATCATAATATCATATTACATTATTACTATCATATCATTGTTTGAAAAAAAAAAGTCAGGAGACCTGATTTTTAAGTAAGTATATTAGGATGATGCTATGAAGGATTTGATAAGAGAGAGAAGAGAGTCAAGGAAGAGGTATGGTATAGTAATAAGGCTGGTAAGCTGGTGGATAGAGCATCAGGCCTGGAGTCAGCTCAAATCTGGCCTCAGACATTGGTAGCTATGTGATCCTGGACAACTCACTTAATCCCATTTCCCTCAGTTTCCTCATCTGTAAAATGATTTGAAGAAGAAAATGGTAAACCCTGGTATCTTTGCCAAGAAAATCCCAAATGGGGTCCGAAAGAGTTAAATAAGACTGAAATGAGTGAACAACCACAAACAGTATGGTAGAAAAAGCTCTGGATGCCTTGGTCCAGATCTTGGCTATGGGCACTAATAAACTCTATGATTCAGGCAAATTACTTCTCTGTTCTAGGCTTCAGATTCTTCATCTGTCAGATGAGGTCTAACATAGATGATCTCTATGAAAATGAGGAAGCTGGATTGATATCAAAGGTCTTTGTCAGTTCTAATAACCTATGAATCCAAATCTGTGTGTCTGAATGACAAGGGTCATTGGACTATATGTGAGACAGACTCAATAAAGAGAGGATCAGCTGAAGGTGCCCCTCGCTTTACAGAAATGACTTATTACTGAAACTTGCTTCTAAAAGGAATGTCACTAAAATTGAATGATGTTTGATATGTCCTAGGAACATTCATTGTTGAAAATAACCCTCTAGGCTCAATTCAGTGACCACTTGGTCCCCTCAACTACTACTGAAAATCTCCAAAAAACTATGGCTGTGAAGCACACAGGGATTTGGGTACTGTCAAGAGAGGCCTGATGATAACAATCCAAAATGAATCAGAATGTGGCCCAGGTCAATCCAGCCTAACAAACATTGATTAAACAGCAACCATGTGCGAAGGAGGCATTGTGTGAGGCAATAAGGACATAAATAAAACAAGAAAACACAGGCCTTATTCTCAAAGACTCTATGTCCTAATCTGGTAGCAGTAGGATAGTATACATCATATAAACGGATAACAGCCATGATGTGACTATCACATGACAGTTTGAAGAAGATGGGTGAAAGCCCTAACACATGAAGCAGAAAAGGCTTGCCCTAAGTTCATACTTAAAGAAAGCTTGGGATTGTAAGAGGTGAAGGTGAGGAAGGATGGAATTCAAGACATAAGGGATAGCATGAGCAAAAAGAAAAAGAGATAAGAGATGGCAAAATAAATTTCGGGAAAAACAAGTAACCTGGTTGGGTTTGAGAACAGAATGAGAGAGGTGAGAGGGTAGGAGGATGTAAAATACATTGAGAGAGGCAGGCTGGAAGAAAATTGCAAATACTAACTGAATACTCAGTATTTTACTCTAAATACAATAGTGAGGAACTGAGGAAAGATGTGGGGAGATGATATAATTACGTCTCAAGTATCTAAAGACTAGATTCCATTGACACTGACCTTGAGACCTCGTGGTCCCTCGATGCCCCTCTCACCCTATGGGAACAAAGACAAAGGTATAGTTAAGGTTTAGTTTCACATTATGCCCTTTCACTCAATGGTAGTTTCTCTAGCATCCAATACACAATTAAACTCAAGAGGAAATAAACCCATACAGTAAGGGGAGCTGGTGATGTTGGCTGGATACTGTTCAGGAGGTAAAACCCACTAGTTGCAAGTTCAAGGTTACGTTAATTCCATGTATAAACATTTTCCCTCCCCTGTTTTAGTATACCAAAGACATTTTGTCTAACATCCAATCATACCTAGTATCTTACACATAAGAAGAGTTCAATGAGTGAGTGTTGAAGACAGATACTAAACACATTACATGTAAGTTTGTAGCATTTTTCTCAACTGAACTGTCATCCAATTGATTCCAAATGCATAAACATTTTGTTGTACATGGACAAATTCCTAGGTCTTAGAGGAGAAGAGATAATTTGTTAAAAATTGCTTAAGGGGCAAAAATGGGTATCATAGAAGAGGAGGTGGAATGAGGGAAGCCAAGAGAGATGAGGAAATGATCTCCAGTTCCCGATTAAGTTCTAATACAGATCACCCCCAAAGTGCTGTCAGGTGGTCTGGGTGCCTCCCACAATGTTGAGTTGAATTAGGCAGGTCTTGGATGATCATCAGGCACAAGTGAAACTGACATTGTTTTCTATATGTTGGTTTCAGTCATTTTCCTGACAGCCAAGACTACTGGCCATGTGGTCCTTTTGCAGTTGCATTTACTTTTATTTAAATTGACAGGAAGGTAACATAGTAGATACAGGATGAGACTTGTTATCAGGAAGACCTAAGTTCAGATTCTACCTCAAACACTAGCTATCACCCTGGGGAAATTACCTAATCTCTGTTTGCCTCAGTTTTCTCAACTGCAAAATGGGGATAAAGACAGACCCTACTTCATAGGGTTAATGTGAATATCAAATGTGATATACATACATACATATATATATTTACATATAACTCTGCAATACTATATAAATGCCAACTGCTCTTATTATTGTTAACAGATTTATGCAATATCATGGGAAGCAGGCACGCCCACCTCAGAGGGCTCGGTTCTGTTTAGCTGAGCTAAGGAAACCTGAGAGCTCAGGTGGGAATCTAGAAATCTGTCTTTCCCCTTAGCAGTTAAGAGAAGCAGCATAGCATAGTAGGTAATATGTAAGTCTTAGAGAATTAGGAGTTCTGGGTTCAGATCCTTGCTATACAATGCTTCTTGTATGATTGGGGTAGAGATGCTTAGAGTGTCAGTTTACCGATGTGCAAAATGGTAATTATAATAGCTAACTCAGAATTATTATGAAGAAAGTGTTTTGCAAACCATAAATTACTATAGTAATGTAAATTGTTATTCTTGTGTGGATGAGTGTGCAAACAAACACATGCATACATAATTATTTCCAAGAATAAACATAGATCTTGCACGTTTACCTGGGAAGGGACAATAATTTTTATTTCTTTTATATCCCCCTGCCCCATAGGACTATGTCTGGCACTGAGGACATAGAAGGCATTTAATGAAGACTTGCTGACTGTTTAACAGTCCTAGATAAACTACTCTACCTAGAGAAAGGAAGAAAAAGAATTCATTTTTATCAGACATACCCTTAGAATTCCTTACTGTGTTTATAAGCCTTCTAAAATCCGCTGAAGCCACAAGCCAGTGCAAGGGACAGCACTGAGAGTGAACTCTAAAAAAGACTGTTTGGGGCTGACTTCACAGGTCTGGGTGTGCTGCCTGCATGTGTGTGGTGGTGAGTGCTGAGCAAAATTGCTTGGCAGCTAGATATCTATTTCGGTTTCCTAACTAAAAGCAGAAAATCCGTGGGAATTCTTATCAGATGGTCTTTATGATTCTATTGACTCACAAAGACTAGAAAAAAAATGACCGGTCCATCTATAAACCTCAAAGCCTGAGTGTTTTCCCTGGACTAGACAAATTAAGTGATGTTCAACAGGGTAGTCCTAACTGTATCCCGTTTATGGTGTTAATCTAAGCAACAACCCTGATGATATACCATCATCCAAATCTCGTATTTTTATTATTATGAATAGAAACAATTCACATTTCTAAAGCCCTCCAAGGTATATCACGAGCGTCACCAGCAACAACAGCAGCAGCAGCAACATTAGCCAACACTCATATAACTCTCACTATGTGCCAAATTCTATGCTAAACTCTTCACAAATAGTATCTCATTTGATCCTCACAATAACCCTGCAAGGTAGGTACTATTATTATCCCCATTTTACAGATGAAGGAACTGAAGAAAACTGAGGTTAAATTAATATTAGTATCATACAGCTAGTAAGTGTCTGAAGCTGGATTTGAGCTCAGGTTTTCCTGACTCCAGCCCTAGCATTCTAATTATTGTCCCACTTTAGCTGAGCTTTCTCCACAATGATCTTATGAGATGTGTAGTTCTAATATTATTCTTCTAATTTAAAAGATAAAACAGTGAAAGGTGAATGGAACTGACCATAGTCAAAGGGCTATCTTTAGAGCCAGTACCTCTAACCCCTAAAATCAACTCTGCTGAATACTGACTTCCAATTACACTAAGCTCCTCTCTTATCTGATATAGTCATGGAATCAGTCAACCAGCTAGTCAACAAGCATTTATTAAGTGCCAACTACATTGCAGGTTCTGAGCTAAGGACTATACATAAAGGGTCTACAGTAGCATTGGTAGGGAATGGGCAGGGAAAGATGTGTTGGTTTGGGGTAGGGTGAAGTAGATAAAGAGAAGGGATAATGACAAAGCAGGTCTCATGAAAGCCAATGACATTTAGTTAAACACTTTAGGTCAGTGTCCTTCAAATGTTCATATAAGTAGCTCAGAAAAAAGACATCTCTTAAGTTTTCAGAAAAAAGACATCTCTTAAGTTTCACTTGAGCTCTACTCTTCTAAAAGGGCCTAATCTACTCATGCTGAAGCTCTGCATCCTTAGACATATTTGTCCTACCCTTATATTTCATTCTTTTCTAGGAGGTGGATTCAATGTATAGAGTGGTTAGTAAATATTTCTCTATCAAGTCACTGCTCTATTTGTTGCAGAGAGATTCCTGTTCAAATAGAAGCTGGGCTAGATGGCCTGTTCTCCCTCTGGGATTCTATCATTCTTTTGGTGAGAACTACCCACAAGGAAAATAATCCTATTTAGTGGTTTTTAGAATAGTTCGCTTGACTGTTAAATTGGGAATAGAGGACATAACATGATAATTAATACATAATTATAAACAAAGTTTAGCTTCATATTATGACCAGATAAGAAAAAGACAGATAAGATAAAGAGGTAGCCATGTGATCATGTTAAAACCACAATTGATTTCACAGTTCTTATTTTCATATTCAAATTGTTTATTTTTCCTTTAATTGAGTTGTATCCTAGTGGAAGTACCCTTTGGTAATGAGCCACCAAATAATCGGTGGAGAGAAAAACACCTTCAGAGAATTAAACATATAGATTTCATCACAAAGTCAGCAGTTTTCTTACCTGTGCTAGACTAGGAGTCCATTACAATGACCAGCTGATATAAATTAGATTACTAGCTCCTTGAAAGCAGCAATCATGTTGGTGTTATTCCATCCCTCAGTACCCATCACATGGCCTTGGATATACATACTTTATTATTTTATGTCACTGATAAAAAAAAGAAAGTAGAAAGTTGATCCTATAATGACTATGTACTGGACTCTATCCTCTGACCAAGAACACAAATGATAAATAAATTTATCAAGTAAAGTATCCCAGTGGAAAACATCACCAACAGTGACCCTTGCTTCAGGAAGAAGGAGGAGAGGTCAAAAGAGTACCTTTTCCCCAGAAGGGCAGGAACAATTGATGGTCTTCAGAAAACCAATCTGCTCACTGCCAATTGTGGGTGGTGTCTCTGGTAGAGGGGCTTCTGTGATGACAGTCACCTGACACTGAACAACAAAAAACAGAGAACAAGATATACTGACTTCTCCACTCAGTGTCCAAAGCACCATGTATATTCCCATTGGGTTTTTACAATGTCCTTTCCTTACAACAACCCAAGTTTAACCAATGCCATTTTATAGATGAGCTAACTGAGGTTCAGAGATGGTAAGGCACTTGCAAAGTTACATATGTATGCGTATGGATGCGTGTGTGTGTGTGTGTGTGTGTGTGTGTGTGTGCAGTAGAGGTTCAAAAACAAGTTTTGGAGTTTTTCACTAAAAAAAAAAAAACCAGATTTCCTAATTTTATGCCATGTAGTTTCTTCAGAAGTCAAGTTAGTCAGTAGAAGGGGTAACCCACAAAGAGCTACAATACGTTAGGTAGCAAAACTGAAAGAATACAAAGTACCACGAAATCTCACAAGAGAGAAATTTGTTCTATTTTGAATATAGACACTCGGAAAGGCAAAGATTTTAAGTTCTTTTTTCTTGTTGTAGAAAAACAGAAACAATAAAAGAGAAACAAAATGAATGCCTAGCCACAGGGAAGGAGATGGAAAAAAAATGTGGTAAATTTGCATAGCAAAATAATATTGCATTATAAGAAATTGATATGAGGAATTCTTAGAAACAAAGGAAGAGTCACAGACCATAACTAAAAAAAACACTACAAGAAAAACATACACAAGGACTATAATAACAAAAATAATAGCAGCTAAACTCAGATTAAATGTCATGATAAATTCTTCTCCTGGAGAACAAATGATGAAACATGCATTCCTGCTCTCAACAGAGAGGTGGGGGATTATGGGAGAAGAATGTTTCATAAGCTATCAGAGACTGGTAAATTTGGGTTCATTATCTTTCTCTATTACAAGGAAGATGAGGGCATATCAGAAAATAACTATAGTATGAAAAAGGCAAAATTACAACTTTTTTCTTCAGTATTTATGCTCTTGAAGGTCGGCTACTGAATCTTCTCTTCTGTCACAGTGTTAGGACCTCAATAAAGGCTTGCTATAGGGTGACATTGAATATAAGCTTCATTCCTAAAAAAAGATAACTATGACAGAGAAAAGTATACCAGGAAAAAAATAACACTGATTATAGACCACACTAAGAATTAGTAGACACCAGATTTAAGGAAAGACATTTGTTAACTCTTGTCTTTGTGGAAAAAGGGGTTGATAATACAAGTGAAACTGGGGTGCCAAATACGGCTCTTCCATCCTGGCTATGTGACCTTGGGCAAATTATTTGTGTACAAGTATAGCGGTGATGTAGTGGGAAGAGCATGAGATTTGGAATCAAGAAATAATGGTTTGAATCGTCTTAATAATAAGCTTTGTGACCTTGGGCAAAGAATTTCATCTCTCAGTTTCTTCTTATATAAAATGGAGATGAAGAGTCATCCATTGTTTGCCTCATAGAGAAGTTGCAAAGAAATGCTAATCTTTTAAGCACATAACGTGATATGATCTTGGCTTTCCTTCTAGAATAGAAGCTCCATGAAGACAAAGATATTGTATTAATTATCTTTTTATTCACCACAGTACTTGGGATAAGATATGTATATATAGCAGGTATTTAATAACTGAATGAATAAATGACTAAATTAATTTATTGCCCTAATAGTCAGAGAGTAAATAGCTATGTCTGAAATTTCCTCTGCTTTCATTTAAGGCCATATATTTTTGCTTTGTGGACATTATATCTTACCGGTCCTGAAGGGATGTCACAGCAGGTTTCCAATTCAGCATGTCGAGAGTCACAATAAATCACTATCCGCTGCAGATCAAACTGAAAGAGGAAGAAGAGATGATCAATGCCAGTCAGGCTGAAACACAAATGTATCTCTCATCTTTGGATGCTAGTTCTCAGGTTCCCTCTTTCAGGAAGCCTTCCCTGGCTCTGGATGCCAATTATCTCTTTCCTTCTCTGAAGCCTGTACTACCTCTACCTAATGATGATAGATGATTTAATATATAATATGTGATGGTGCTGATAGGCTGCACAGTAGGTAGAGTGCCAGGCCTGGAGTCAGGAAGACTCATCTTCCTTAGTTCAAATCTGGCCTCAGACACTTCTTAGCTGTGTGACCCTGGGCAAGTCTCTTGACAGAAGGAAACAACAAACCACTCCATGATCTTTGCTGAGAAAACCCCAAAAAGGGATCACAAAGAATGGGTCATGACTGAAAAACACCTGAACAATAAAAACAAAAATAATATATGACTTAACATATGATTATATACTACTTTGCATAACTTGCTAAAGAACATGCTCACATGACAATGTGGGTTGGTCTTCTCCCTCCAACTAGACCTTACGTTTTTCAACAGGAGGGGTCATAACCTATAAAAAGGAGATAATGTGCTATAGTGGGAACAGCACTGCATTAGAGTTGAGTGTGTTGCATGAAACAAACATTGACCCTGGAGTCCAAGGGCATAGGTCCAAATGCCATCTCTGATGGTTTTCCTTGGGCAACTCATTTTTTACTACTCTGTGCCTCACTTTCCTAATTTATAAAATGAAGGACTCTGAGGTCTCTTCCAATCTATGATCCCATGACATAGATTCAATCCTCTACTCTGACACTTAATAGGCTTGACCCATTCTGAGATTCTTTTTAGCCACCCAAATTTCCTCTTCTGTAAAATGGGGATTATACAGGCACATGTTGCCTGTATTCATGTTGCTGCAGGGCTGCTGAAAGGGAAATACTTTGGTGGCAGTAACACACCACGGATGAGTGCTAATAACAGCAAATCACCTTCCTCTAGAGCCGTGACAGACACTGTCCTTTAGTGCACATATAGCCAAACTCAGAGTTAGCAACACCTGAGTTCAAGCCCTGTCTCTTACACATGCTGACAATATGTCTCTGGCTCTGCATTCAGTGTCCAAGAAAACTCTCTAAAATATCACATTGCAAAATAGTTGCTGATATGCACTGGTAGAAAGAATTTCCTCACAAGGAGTTCCCTGCACCAGTAAAATCACTCGTCCAGAAAACAAAACAAAAACAGCATTTTAACATTTACCAAGCCCAGTTTTCATCACAGTTTTGCCGAAGAGATAACATGGAAGAAAGAGTATTGAACTTGAAATCAAGGGAAGCCTTAATTCCAATCACAACTCTGATATTTCTGTGCAACCTTGGGCAAGTGCCAATCTCTCTGTTTTTCAGTTTCTTCATCTATAAATGGGAAAACAAATGTTTATACTGCCTACCTAAAATGTATACTGTCTGTCTCACAGGGCTATTGTCAGGAAGGTGTTTTGTAAGTCCTACAGCACTTGTAAATGAGTCATTATTTTATTGCCTACTACCTCCTGAAGTGGCCCACGCCATTTTTGGATAGCTCTAATTTTTAATCAGTTTTCCCCTAAATCTGCATCTCTTCAAACTTGACTCATTTCTCCTAGCTCTGCCCTACTTCTGGGCCTAAGCAGAACAACACTATTTCTTGTTCCGTATGAAAGTCCTGCAAATACCAGGAGACAGCTATCATGTACTCTATTGTTTCTTTCCTCCAGAATAAATAGCCTTCTTCACTGATCCCCATATGACATGAACAGTAGACCCTTCATCAAACAGATTGCTCTCCTCTCCATGAAAAGTCTCTTGTAACAAAGTAACACAACTAAGTAAAACTAACATTATGGGGAGCTCATCATCTGAAAGTACATGAAACATTCCACTTCGGTAGTACCTCTCTTTTTAATGTTTTTAATTAAAAGAAATATATTTTCTTTTCCTCCCACCTCTTACCCCATTAAAAGAGAAATAAAAATTCCTTGTAATAAGCATAAATACATATAAATGCATGTGTGTGTGTGTATATAGATATATATATATATCTATATACACACACATATATGCATGAATGTAGAGTGGGACACATTCCTCACTGTGTGTATGTTTGTGTACATTTGTGCATCTCATTCTAAACCAGAAATTCTCAACCTGTGGGTTATGTTCAATTTGTAACAATGAAAATACATCCTGCATATCAGATATTTACATTATGATTCATAACAGCAGCAAAATTATAGTTATAAAGTAGCAACGAAAATAATTTTATGGTTGGGGGTCACCACAACATGAAGAACTGTATTAAAGGGTTGCAGCATTAGGAAGGTAGAGAACCACTGTTCTAAACCTTAAATTTGTCACCTTTGCAAATGGATTGTTATGTTTCATCCTTATTCACCTGGGCACTTTCCTGCTTACCAATACCCTTCTTGAAATGTTACGGTTAAGAACACAACACCATTTCATTTGTGGCATGAGCTAGGGCAGAGTAGTGGGGAGATCACTTCCTTCTTCCTGGAAGCTATGCTTCTTATATTGTAGAGGTTTTGGGCTACCATATCATAGTATTAACTCATGTTGAGTTGACCTCCTACTAAAATCCCTATATACTTTCCAGACAACTACTGTCTAATCATGATTCTCCCATCTTCCATTTGTTAACTGTATTTCTGAATCCAATTGGAAGTCTTTACATTTTACTATTTTTCACTGTTTCATCTTTGGTCAAATGTTCTAACTTGTCAAAATATTTTTGGATCCTGACTTTATCATCCAAAATGTCTGTATTCCCTCTGAGTTTGACATTATCTGAAAATTTAATAATAATGCTTCCTATGCCTGTATCTAAGTCATTGATTTAAAACAACTGTTAAAAAGTACATGATCAAGTAAAGAACCCTGGGGTACTCGACTGGGGATAACCTCAACCATTTCCAAAACCATCTAACTAAATCAAGATCTGGTCCATAATTAGGAACACTGAAAGTAAGCACTGTTTCAGTCTTTTTTTTATTTGTATAGCCCTCTAAGGGTCAAAATGGATAGATTACTGGATTTGGAGTCAGAAAGACACGAGTTCAGATCCTGCCTCAGACATTCCCTAGCTGTGAGAACCTAGGCAAGTCATCTAACCTCTGGCTCCCTCCATTTTATCTGCAAAATGAAAATAATAATAGCACCTACCTCCCAGGGTTGTTTTGCAGATCAAATGATTTCAGAGATGTAAGGTACTTTGTAAGCCATATCAATCAATAAATCAGCATTTATAAACCCTAAGCAACCCCAGTGCCTAACGCAGTGCCTGGAATACAGCAGGTGTTTAACAAATGGTTGTTTACTGATTGACTCATTATTTGAGTTCTTTAACTTTTCCACTAACTATATGATCCTGCAAATGTCACCTCCCCTTACTGGATGTCAGTTTCCTCATGTATAAAATGAGAACAAAGCATATCCTATGTCCTATTTTCTAAGATTCCATCTTTCATCTCTAACATTCTATATTCAAATATTATTCATTCCAAGAGTCCTTCCAGATTTAATGTTGTATGACCTGAGGTCCCTTTATCTCTAACATTCTATATTCTAATATTCTATGTTTCAAGAATCCTTCCAACTTTCATGTTCTATGACATAAGGTCCCTTCCATCTTAATATCTTACACTGTATGTTGTATATTGTACATCTTAATGTTGTACATTCCACGTGTTTTTCCAACCTAAATATTCTACGCCCCAAGGTTCCTTCCACTTCTGATATTCTATGTTCTCCTTCCTGATTGCCTGTCCAAAGGCTTGTGATAAGTCCATCATTTCATGACATACTTTACTTGACACCTCATTATGTCATGCATCTTGTTATAACATGGGTAAAACAATAAGACCTTCTGACACAGTAATAACACATTATAAAATTTCACTGTAACACATGACATCTATTTAAAATACATCACACACCTCCATTTATAGTGGCATTTTCAGTCAAATACTTCTATTTCATTTGAAACTCACAATAAAACTTCAGAGGCTGAAGATGATACATGTTCTTTGCTTTGCAGACAGAGAAAATGAGGCTCAGAGAAGAGACTTTTCCAAGGATTGGTCATAAAGTAGGTTTTCTACCTAATCAACAAAGAGGTGGTGATCTATTGGTAGGGAGTGACAGATACACTGTCAGAAATGGCCAAACCACTGATTTGTTTAAAAATATTTCTTCATTACAAAGAAAGGTCTATAGAAGAAGGGTGGAGTCACTGGGAAGGGATAGTTATATTAAGGAGAAACATCAACAAAATATGAATGACATATTTTCTTAAGGAAAGTAATGTATCAGGAACACCATATATTGAGTCAGCATGCAAACCAGTCATTGTACTCTACTCTGTGACCTGGTGTATTCTATTATGTGGTCCTGGTTTGTCTCCCTTTGACTCACAAGAAAACCAGTGGCACAAAACTTCCAGCCTTCAAAAGCAAATGCATGTGAGGAAGGGGACAGGAGTGTCTCTGCCATTAGAATGACCCGATCTGTAAAACATGGGCAATAATACATGGAGTCATTATCTTGGCTCAGAGCCTCACAGAAATAAGCAGCTCCAATACCAGTTTACTAGCTCTGTGACCAAGGACAAATCATAGGTTCTTTGAACTTCTTCAGTTATTGAATGGATTTCACTGGAATACCTCTAGATATCTTTCCATCTCTAAAATCTACAATCCTATGATTTCCATGTTAAGCTTGGAAACTTTTATCCCTTTAGACGATCTTTAGACAGATTGTGATAGCTATCTTCAGACAAAACAGGCTGAGCCCCATAGAGTAGTACTAAACACAGGGGTGAAAGGTACAGAGAGTCAGCCATTATTTTGTTCTAGTTCTTCAGTTGTGTTAGTTGTGTCCAACTTTTCATGAGTCCATTTGGGGTTTTCTTGGCAAAATATTAGAGTGGTCTGCCATTTTCTTCTCCAGCTCGTTTTACAGATAAAGAAATTTAGGCAAACAGGACTGAGTGACTTATCCAGGGTCACACGGCTACTAAGTGTCGGAAGCTAGATTTTAACTTGGGAAGTAGGTCTTTCTGCCTACAGGCCTGACACACTATCCACAGAGCCATGCCCAGGGATAATAGGAATGGTAAAAATGAAATATTACCTGCCCTGAAGGATCTCACAATTTAATGGAAGAGACAACCTGTAAATAACTACATACGTACAAGGTATATAAGAGCTAGGGCTAGCGTTTATATAGTCCTTTAAGGTTTGTAAAGCACTTCCCAAATATTATCTCATTTTATCTTCACAACAACCCTATGAGGTAAGTGGCATTATTATCCGGATTTTCCAAATAAGGAAAATGAGTCAGGTGGATATTAAATGACTTATCCGTGATCCCCCAGCTAGGGAATGTCCATGGCAGGATTTAAACTTAGGTCTTCCTGACTACAGGAAGGTTCAGAACTTAATCCACTGTACCACCTACCTATGAATGGAAAACAATCTCAGAAGGAAGGTACTAGCATTAAGGGAGACTGGGAAAGGCCTCTTCCAGATGGTAAGACTTGAGCTGAGTCCTGAAAGACTTAGCCACGGACACCAGGAGATAGAGATGAGGAAGAATTCCATGGACTGGGGACACTAGTGAAAAGGTACCAAAGTGGGAAACGGAAAATGTTCCATTTGATCCTAGATGTAATAGGGAGGCATTGCAGTTTGTTGTAACAGATAGTGACAGGGTCAGGCATGAGAGGATGTTTTTAACTCAATGAAAGAGAAAAAAAGATTCCTTATAAATTAAAACAGTCCCAAAAGAAAGAGGTTGAATGATGGAAATCACGGAAACCTGCATTGGAAGGGACTCCAGCAAGTATCTGGTCTAACATGTACCTGAGCAAGTATTCCAATTTAACACCCCCAATAAACAATTAGTCATATACATAAAATATTTTCTATTGTTACTCTTCATATTTTTAAGGAAGGAAAAAAATCCTATAATTCTTTCACTAGCAAAGCCCTCTATTAAGGTTTCTCATTTCCATGTTAAAGATTCTTCCCATTGGGAAGATGAAGAGTATGCCAGAAAGGAAGACTGTCTCATCTATAGAAATAAACCCCTGTTTAGAGCTGGGACTTCAAGTGGGGTTTAGCCAAGAGAACCCAGCTGGTTTCTGGACTGAGCACCACTTTAAACACTACTTCATAACTCTGGGGGCAAAAAACAAATGATATTTTTTACTCAGCTCCATAGCCAAGTGTCTGTGTTTCCATGATTTTGTGTTTTCTATAAAAATGGGATTGCTTTGGCCTAGGCTTGACCAAGAGCAATGAGGCACCATGGCCCAGTAAAACAGTGACATATCAGGATATCATCACAGCAATATGGGCTTTAGGGCTCTTTATTGTTTATCTCTCTAAAGTTTTATCAGCTGGATTGGTGATGCAAAATGATAGTAGGCTGGACTGATGGAGCCAAGCCAGGTTGGACCAAGGTCAAGTCAAGTCATGTAGGATTAGGGAAGCTGACTATCAGAAAAGGATGAGGAATTGGTCACTGCTTCCTGAAGGAACCTGAGCATCTCAGATTCATAAGTGCTCTTCACATATGTGGAAAGCCACAAAGTTTCACAGAGGCTACCCAAGTTTTCATTTGGACAAAGGGGTCATAAATTTGAAGATAGTAGTGATGGGAGTTTATACCTGTGGACAATAAAAAGGGGGAGGGGCAGCAGTGTGCTGGTATGTTTAATAATTTGTTCTTGGGAGGGGGAGAGAATAGACACAGGTCACACTGCATTATCAACATTGTCTCCACCACTTTCTTAAGTCTTGACAATTAACGACCAAAAAAAATTAATAAAGTTCTTATTTGGGGTGTTTACTGATTTCCAGAGTATAAATATTCACACCAAAGTTTTATCAAGGAAGACTACGTTAAGTCAGCTCTAGCACACCCCTGAAGGGAGGTGGAAAGGACTGGGCTGAAGGCATCATCCCTACAGTTGGCTAGAACCATTCACCATTCTAGATCCAGCATAATGCTTGCCTTGAGAAGAAGAAGCCCAGAAAGAGAAGGAATCCTATAATTTAGGGTAAAACATTCAGCACTGGGACTGGATTCAAGTCCCAAATTTGTTGGGTGTTTTGAAGTGAACCATATTAGCTCCTTGTCTTTAAAATGGGAAAACTAAAACTCAGAATGTTAGGGTATTAATGTTAGAAAGGACTGCAGAGATATCATCCAGTCCAATTACTTCATGTTATAAATAAGCAACATGAGATATTGAATGAGAGAATTTCAAGAGTTATTATAGGAGGTAATAAGAACAAGAAGAAACTGAAGAAGGCCATGCAGAGAATTTTACCTCTTACCTGATAAATTTGTTTTAAGGATCAAAGCCGATGATCTATGTAAAGTAGTATAGAAATGTGAGGTGTCATCCTGAATGATTCTGTTTATTTGAGTAAAGGAGTATTCCAGGGATTCTGTCTACCTCCAAATGAGGTAACTTGGAATTACAGAATCCAGAATCTCAGAGTTGGAAGGAGTCACAGAAGTCATCTAAAGATAACTCTTGTTATTGTAACTACTGAGTATTTCTTCCATCTTGTACAATTTATGACTCCATTCGGGATTTGCTTAACAAAGATACTGTAGTGATTTGCCATTTCCTTCTCCAGCTCGTTTTACAGATGAGGAAATTAGGACAAAGAGAGATATGTGACCTGTCCAAGGTCACACAGCTAGTAAGTGTCTGAGGTCACATTTGAAATCAGATCTTCACAATTCCAGGCCTGGTGCTCTATCCACTGTGCCACCTAACTGCTCAAGGCTGACTTTACCTGAATAAGAATCTCTTCTTATCACCTCCAGTTAGTGGTTACCTGGTCTCTACTTGTAAAGACATCAAATAAGGGAGATATCCCACAGGCTCCCAAGGTAATCTGTTTCATTTTTAAATATAATTCTAATCATTAGTAAGCTTTTTCCTTATATGCAACCTAAAACTGACTTTCTAGAAGAGATCTTGTTGTTATTAACTCTATCTGAGGGCTAAGGATGGCAGCTACTGCACTGACCTCCTCTTCACATCCCCCCAACTCTTCTCCTCATCAGCCTAAGCAATCACATCTCCTTCAACAGAGCCCCAGAGGATCTCAAGGGTCTTCACTCTGACTATTGTGGTTGCCTTCCTCTAGACCCATGGTTTTCAACCCTCCTAATGCCATGACCCTTTAATACTCTTATGTGAGTGTATCTAGGCATATCTGCATGTGGGTGTACCCGCCTGGAGACAGATAGAGGAGCGGTGTCCCAGTTCCTAAGACCATTGGAAATATGTGTTTTCCGATGGTCTTAGGCAACCCCTGTGAAAGGGTCATTTGATCCCCAAAGGGGTTGTGATCCACAGGTTGAGAACCACTGCTCTAGACACTGTGGACCTTACATCTATTGTACCTAAAATGCAGTGCCCAGAAGACAGCATAATATTGCATGTAAAGGATGCCCCCAAAGTCTTACTGTAAATTTCCACTTGAATAGCTTCAAGTATGCTAGCATTCTTCAGGTTTTTGAAAGGTTGTCACAGAGAAGAGAAATTAGGCTTGTTCTATTTACTTTAATAGCTAAAGACTTTTGGGATATTCTGTATACCCAAAACAGTATACTTCTCTTAATGTAGTCTAAGATGAAATTGGTTTCATTTAGTTGCTATCTTTGCTTTGGCTGCCGTGGTTGTTATATGTTCCTGTTGATGCATA
>CM053587.1:281666454-281687991 GCA_028646515.1 Pseudochirops corinnae
TACATACATATATATGTATGGATGCATATATACATACATACACACATATTCCCTTCAACTATCCTCATATTTAGAAAAGTCTCATGAATTACATTTATCATTTTTCCATGTAGGAATGTAAATAGTTCAACTTTAATAAGTTCCTTATGATTTCTTTTTCCTTTTTACCTTTTCATGCTTCTCTTGCTTCTTGTATCTGAAAGTCAAATTTCCTGTTCAGCTCTGATTTTTTCATCAAGAATGCTTGAAATTCCTCTGCTTCATTGAATGTCCATATTTTCCCCTAAAATATTAAACTCAGTTTTGCTGGCTATGTGATTCTTGGTTATAATCCTAGCTCCTTTAATCTCTACAATATCATATTCCAAGCCCTTCAATCCCTTAATGTAAAAGCTGCTAGATATTGTGTTATCCTGGTTGTGTTTCCACAATACTCAAATTGTTTCTTCTTGGCTGCTTGTAATATTTTCTCCTTGACGTGGGAACTCTGGAATTTGGCTATAATATTCCTAGGAATTTTCTTTTTTGGGACTTTTTCAAGAGTTGATTGGTGAATTTTTTCAATTTTTATTTTACCCTCTGGTCCTAAAATATCAGGGCAGTTTTTCTTGCTAATTCCTTGAAAGGTGATGTCTAGGCTCTTTTTTTGTTCATGGCTTTCAGGCAGCCCAATACTCTTAAAAATTATCTCTCCTGGATCTATTTTCCAGGTCAGTGGCTTTTCCACTGAGATATTTCACATTGCCTTCCATATTTTCATTTGTTTGGATCTGTTTTATAGGATCTTCATTTCTCATAAAGTCATTAGCTTCCATTTGCTTCAATCTAATTTTGAAGGAATTATTCTCTAAAGTGAATTTTTGAAATTCCTTTTCCATCTGGCCAAATCTGCTTTTTAAGGCATTCTTCTCTTCTTTGGCTTTTCAGGCCTCTTTTGCCATTTGAATTAATTTATTTTTTAAGGTATTATTATCTTCAGTCAGACTGTTGACTTATTTTTCATGATTTTCTTGAATCATTCTCATTTCTCTTCCCAAATTTTCCTCTACTTCTCTTACTTGATTTTCAGAATCCTTCTTGAGCTCCTCCATGGCTTGCAACCAGTTTATATTTTTCTTAGAGACTTTTGACGCAAGAATTTTGACTTTGCTGCCTTCTTCTGGTTCTATGATTTGATTTTCTTTGTCCCCCAAAAAAGGTTCTGTAGTTTGATTGTGCTTCCTCTATTTATTCATCTTGCCAGTCAATTACTTGACTTTTGAGCTTTTTGCTATGGTAGAACTCTGCTTCCAGAGTAGAGAGTGCTGTGTTCCAAATGTCTGCGGTTTGGAACAGCTATTGTCAGCACTATGAGGAGGGTGCCCTCTCTACAGCCTCCACAAGCTCTGCCGTGCTATCATTCCTCACCCCAGGACCATCACCCATGATTGCTACCCAGATCCAAGCAAGTCAGAGAAAGAACAATTCCCCTCAGAATGGTTGCTTGGTCCCTCCATGATCTGTAGGCCTGGAGCTGAGGAGGCAGCCACATGGCAGTAGCTGCAGGCACTTCAGCTATCTCCGCTGCCCTGGAGGCAGGGGCTAGACCCAATTCCAACAGTTTCCTTTTACTTTTTCTTTGGCATTTATGGTTTCAGAAGTCTGGAGTCTGCCATAGCTGCCAGTGATTCACTCTCCTGAAGTCTGCTGTGGCAGGTCTCTGCCATGGGTCTGTGACCACTCAGAGTCTGGGCCTGCACAGTTCATGTGGGACTACACTCCGCTCCCAGCTTGGTGTGATAAACCCTTCCTGTTGGCCCACCAGGTTGCCTTCTGTGGGAGATTTGTTTCTCTCTGTCATTTTGTGGATTCTTTACCTCTAAAATTTGTATAGAATCCTTTTTTTACAGGTATTGGAGATGGTTGGAGTGGGAGCTCAAGCAAGTTCTGACTTTCACTACGCCATCTTGTCTCTGCCCCTCCTAGAAGTTCCATTTTAAGGAAAGTGCCCAGGTTGGCCATGTTTACTCCTTTATTCCTCTTTGGGTCGGGCTCCACTGCTGATTATGTAGACTTCTTTTTTTTTTTTGGAGGGGGAAATGTAGGGCAAGTGGGGTTAAATGATTTGTCCAAGGTCACACAGCTAGTTTTTTGTGTTAAGTGTCTGAGGCTGGATTTGAACTCAGGTCTTCCTGACTCCAGGGGCTGTGGTCTATTCACTTTGCTGCCCCTTATCTAGACTTCTTTCTCCATCGTGAGCCCTGGTGGGTACCTGTCTGGGCCAGCTGGACTCGGGGGCCCCAGAGTACCTACCGTAGCACCGCAGTTGCGCACAGCTGCCCCCACGGCCCTGCGGGTGCTCTCAGTCACCCCGACGACTCTTTGGAGTTAGAACTCCGGATATGGACAGAATAGTCCGACACACCTCAGTGGAATGGCCAAGCGTCTTTATTGTCTCACAAATCTCCTCTTGCTGCTGCCCCCCAAGCCTTATTCGCCTGCCCCTTTTATTTCCTTTCCATCTGCCCCTTTGTCAGGTGTTCCAGCAACAGGGTCCTGATAGGTGGGGAGTGCTTCTCCATTGATGGTGCATACTCAGTGCCCCCATGTTTGATGTGCAGTCATTAAAGGCAGAATGCACACCTGGATGCCTCTTACCCACCTCAGGTTTTCCCTGTCAGCAAGGGCACACTGACCGAGGTCAGACATCTAGGTAGCTCTAAGGGGCCCTTACAGGTACCTTCTCTCTTCTCTCTCCCTACCACCCTTTTCAATTCTTTTTTATGTGTTATCTTCCTGAATTTGAATATAAGTTCCTTGAGGGAAGAGTGTCTCTCTTTGTGCTTGTCTTTATATTCCTAATCCTTAGCACAAGGCCTGGTACATACTAGGTGCTTAATGAATGCTTGTTGACATGGACATTAAAACTGAGATGAAAGCGTTCCAGATTATTATTATAATTATAATATAATTACATATAATATAATGTGATATAATTATTATAATTATTCAATCAAGAATATATTAAGTTCCTACTGTGTACCAGACACTGAGCTAATTATTGCAATGCAAAGGCAAAAAGGTAACATTCCCTACCTTCAAAAACTCAAGTTCTGTCAAAGGAGCTAGGTATATACATAAATTGATCAAAAGATATAGCAAATACAGGTTAATATTGTGGTAGCAAGGCATTAGCACATGGAGGGTTGGGAATGACATTATTTAGAAGTTGGTACTTTATTTGCATTTTTTCTTCATCTGTATTTTGAAGAAAACTAGGGATTCTAAGTGGCAGAAATGAGGAAGGAAGCGAATTCCAGGCATAAGGGACAGAAATGAAAGTGACCAAATGTAGAATGTTAACTTTTACAGGGGTGCTTAACCTGAGATATTTGAATTTGTCTTAAAAGTGTATTTTGAATAACTTTTAAATGCAATTGTTTTGTTCATAATCAAAGTTTTTATGCTTTTTAAAATGTGATTCAGAAAGGGGTTCATCACATAGGTTTTTTACCAGGCTGCCAAAGAGAACCATCACACACACACACACACACACACACACACACACACACACACACACAAAGATAAGCATAGAGGCATGGAATAGAAAGGTGAAATGAATTGCCTTAAGTCATATAAAAGGTCAGGGATGAAGATGGAATTGGAAATCATGTTTTCTGAGGGTCCAGTACACTTCCATTTTAGAACCATTATACTGTCCTGCCATCGATGAACATTTAATTTGTAATGTGAGTGGGGCTTGTCTGTCAAAATCTTTTCTCTTCCTGCCACTGACTACTAAGCCATATTGCAGATATGGAAACCAGGTGGACTTAACAGAAACCTTTTTCTTGACTTTTTTCAGATCTAGCAAACCAGGTAAATGGCTATTCGTAGTGAACTTTTGCTGTCAAGTAGACAAATCAGATCTTATCACAAGTAACATTTGGGAAGACAGGGTGTGTTTTATATACACTGAGAAAACTACATCATTCATAACATCCTCATTAAATGCCTAGCAAGACCACATCCTTGGGTGCTGTGGTGCATAACCCATTGGAATGAAGTCAAGACGGCAGACACTGACTGACCTCTGCAAAATGCTAATAGATGGCATTTGATAAGAGGTTGGCCTGGTTATTCTGTAGCAATACTTCTGAGTAGCATTTTAGTCTCCCACCTTTTGCAAGCAGCCTTTCTAGTATCTTACCCTTTCCCAGCCCACTGCTATTTCAGTTTATCCTGTATATATCTTATTTTTACAAAGGTGTCAGCATGTTGTCTTTTCTGTTTGACTGTGAACAGCCTGAAGGCAGGAACTATTTGTGGCTTTTTCTTTTTATCCCCAGCTCTTAGCACAGTGCTTGACACATAGTAATTATTGTTGACATGCTTGTTTACTCTTGACTGACTTCCTGACTTCTCTCGCTCCCATTATCTCCTTTTCTCCAACTGAACTTGGACAAAATCAAGGAATCTCAGAATGGAAGCAGAATATGTCCTCTGGTCCAACCCCTACCTCAGTCAGAATCCTCTTTGCAATATGATCAACAAGTCATCTAGCTTTTGCTTAAAGACTCCTAAAGAAGGCTAATCTACACCTCTCAACTCTCCCTAACTAGATTGTAAGCCCCTGGAGAGGGCTCTTTTTGTTTCTGCAGTACTTAGCAAAGTGCTTGCTACATAGTAAATGCTTATTAAATGTTAATTGGTTGATTGACTGTGTTGATGTGTCCTTTTTTTTTTTTTAACCATAGCCTGTTGAACATTTATTACTTTTTGTGGTCATTGTTGCCAATCTGATAGAACACAAAATAAAAAAGCATGAAATAATTTAAATAGCAATAATAAAAATACAGATAAGGGGGCCTAAGCAGTTCCTAATTTCAAGCTATATTTTTAGGCAGTAATTCTTAAAGCAATTTGGATTAATTAAAAAAGAGAGAAATCAGTTGAAGAGATTAGCTGTACAGCATATAGAAACAAATAAATCTAGTAACCTGGTATTTGATTTAAACCCCAAGACCCTTACTACTGAGATGAGGACCCACTGACAAAAAACTGATGGGAAAACTGGAGAGCAGTATGGAAGAGTTTACATTTAGACCAACACCTTATATAAAAATAAGCTTCACATTTTTCTATGATTTTTATGAAAAGTTAAAATCATAAACAAATTTGAGAAACATGAAAAAGATAACCAAACATATAAATATTACAAAAAATTTCATGATCAAGCAAGGGACAGAGGCCATTAAAGAAGATAAAATGGGTGATTTTGATTGTATAAAATTTAAAAGCTTTTGCACAAACAAAACC
Organism: Pseudochirops corinnae; assembly: GCA_028646515.1. Lineage (NCBI taxonomy): Eukaryota > Metazoa > Chordata > Mammalia > Diprotodontia > Pseudocheiridae > Pseudochirops > Pseudochirops corinnae. Next base: position 281,671,753 of record CM053587.1, read on the forward strand.
AATAAAGCTAAAATTAAAAAGAAAAAAGGGGAAAAATCTTTGCAGCAAGTTTCTCTTATAAAAATCTCATTTCCAAGTTATATAAGGAATTGATTCAAATTTATAAGAACACATGCCATTTCCCAATCGATATATGGTCTATGGTTATGAATAGACATTTCTCAAGGGATGGAACCTAGGGTATCTATAGTCATATGGTAAAATATCCCAAATCACTGCTTATTAAAGAAATACAAAAATAAAGAAATTCTGAGATTCCACCTAAAATATGGTACCAAGAATAGAATGCCACACTCCAGATGTGGTCCAACTAGGGCAGCATAGAAGGGAACTATAACTTCTCTTCCTCTGTATACTTTGTCTAACTTAAAACCTAAGACTACAATACATTTTCTAGAAGCCATATCATGGGTATAGCTTTAACTTGAATGTATAGTCGACTGATAAGTCTTACATCTTTTTTTTCATGTTTTCTTCTTTATTTCCCTCCAGAGATGTATTTCCCCAAGGTCTACCTGATGAGTATGCTTTTGTCACTACCTTCCGGTTCAGGAAAACTTCACGAAGAGAAGACTGGTATATCTGGCAAGTCATTGACAAATATGGAATTCCACAGGTAAGTCATTTTCCTTTGACTAATTGACTGATTTTTTATTCTTATAGAACCATTTGTTTCCTTTTTGCTTTGGATCTATAAAGACTCTACTTCCAAGAGTCCGGTCATTCAGAGACAGGGCTGAATTAGACTTCTTGATATTAGTTGGATGGATTTGATTGCTATAACTTTCAGGTCACTTTTTCTTGGTTTGAAGTAGAGGAAGGGCAATACAGAAAAAAAGACAACTTTGGTTGACTAGCAAAGGGACAGAATAATTGGTTGACTAGATGCTGAAATTTGGTACCTGTGGCCTACCGCCCTCTCTGGCTGCCTTCAAGTACCAACCAAAATCTCATCTTCTAAAGAAAGACCTCCCCAACTCTTCTTAATTTTATTTTCCATTTTCTCTGTATATAACCTGTTTGTATATTTTTGTTTGTTGTCTGCCCCAATTAGATTGTGATCTTCTTGAGAGCAAGGACTATCTCTTGCTTCTTTTTGTGTCCCCATGGCTGGGGATATACAGCTTTGTATATACAGCCTTGTAATACGGTACCTGGCATAGAGCAAGTTCTTTATACATGCTGATTGATTGACTGTGGATTCAATGCTTTTAGCTATATATGCAAAACCCTGTAGGTGTGATAAAGGAGGAGGTCCCTAATGACCGTGTACTATTTATTTTCCTGATGAGTGCTTAAAGCAGCTTGATAAGGAGAGTAAAAAATACTTTAACAACTAAGTAAAATAGATGCTGTTTCTACTAGACAGCTGCACTGATTGACAAATCATATCAGAGAAACTTTATCTAGGTAACAGTGGACTCAGCAATGAGTATTGGCATTTATGCTCAGGGCATATGAGTTTATGGCTAGGCAGATTGGACTTCAAGAGCAAAGCACACGGCTAGCATTCATTTTTTTAAACTAGACCAATGATACCATTAATGTAGGGAGCTTACAAAGAAGGATTTCCTCTACCAATGCAAATTAGTGCCTTTCCTTCAACCTAGAGTTTTAGTGAGTTGCTTGGGAACCTGGGAGATCAAGTGATATGCTGTGGATCACTCAACTAGGATCTCAGAGGGAAAACTTGAATCAGGTCTTTGTGTATCCAAGGCCAGCCCTCCAGCCATTACATATTACTACCTTTTGGATATCATGCTGCTTCCATAAAAAAGGATATTTTCTCAAATGGAGACTTTGTATGGGATAAACTGTCATTCATCAACATTTCATGCTTCTCTCAATGCACTGTTTATTTTTCTGTGTTGACTGCCTCCTAACTTTGACTAATGTTCTTCCCTCCATTTAATGCTTCTTCCTAACCCTTTGGATTTTTGACCCTGTTGAAATTTTTGGCTTAACTCTGGAAAACACCCTGAGATCTATCTCAGCTTGGACCAGGCTCATTTCCTAGCATTTCCTCTTTTTCCAATTTTGTTAATTGCCTCTAATCATGCCTTGGGTCATTCTTTAGGACTGTAATGGAACTTAGGCAAGTCTCTCATGTCATATGTTGGCCTTCTCTAGTGTGGGGTTGGGAGGGAGAGAAAAAAAAAAAAGATTGGAACTCAAAAGTAAGAATTTTTTTTTGCAAATTATAAGTATTTTTAATATTTCTGAGATGTGTTATTCATCAGTATTGTCATTTCTTTCACTGTGATAGATCATAATTTGTCCCCCTCCTCCCACAGTTAGTAGCTAATCTTTGAAAATTACTGTTGCCAAGTTTATCGTACTGTAGGGAACCTGGTGGTGAGTCTCTCTAAATGTAACTAGACTGGTCTTTGGAGAAAGCCAACACAAAGCCCATACATACATGGCTGTTATGAGGACTATCACTGATCCTTTCTACCTTAAGAATATGATTGTATTCTCAAATCCATTTGGGTTTAGGGATGCTTCCGTATAGGGCACTTGTGTATGGGGGTAATTATATCAATGTTCCCCCCCTCCACATAATCATGTAACCTACATTTCACCTTATTTTCCGTAAGAGTAACTTGTCTCCAGACTCCCTTCGCAGAGTTATCCTTTTCCATTCTTTGTCCTTCTTTCTTTTCTTCTCTTTCTCTCTATCTTTCCTTCTACTTTGCTTCTCTTTTTTCCCCCTTTTCCTTTCCTAGCCCATCCCTCTAGGATTGGAAGTGCAAGAGATACTCATGGACTAATAATGATAATGGTAACTATTATTTAAATTTTTTAAATTTAAATTATTTCAATAGCACATGAAGGTGCTTTATGATGATTATATTGCTAGACTCTTGAAATAATTCTAATTATAAATGCTATAATTATCCCCACTTTACAGAAGAGGAAACTGAAGCAGGTTGTGGTGAAGTGAACTTACCTGTGTTCACATAGCAAGTTAGTGTCTGAGGCCAGATTTGAACTTGAATCTTCCTGACTCTAAGTTATGCTCTTTATACAATGTGCTATCTCTGCTGGTAATTATGGAAGCTTTCATCTGCTCTGTTTCCCACCTGACAGGTTCACTCCCCTTTAGGCAGCCTGTTGGTCTTCACAGCTTCCTGTGTTAGTACCATACTTAGTGCAGATGGGCTCCACGGCTCAGAATTCCTGAGCTTAAGAAGTCTACCAACATTGGCCTTCCCAGTAGAAGCAATTATAGACAGGCAACACTGTCCCCAATTCCAAAATTATTTCCATACTAGATCGTGGAATGCTGTAATTTTGACTCAGAGTGTTTTGAATAAAATATTTCTTCCTCTCTCAAATATCATTCTACCTTTATTTTTTCCAGTTCTTCACTTTGGCTTTTACTTTTCAACTGATGTTTTCCCACTACCTTCCAAAATAATTTTTGGCTTTCCACTTTGACGGGTTGGAGAGGGTGATTTTCGGCTCCCATATAATTGGGGAATGTGAAACTTGGTAATCCCAGTCATCCCAGAAACCAATTGGTGTGTCATCAAAGATCTCTTTCTCTGGCAAATTGTTAGGTCCTTTGCTCACACAGTTAATGAGCCAACCATATGTCAGTCAGTCATCTGCCTTTGTCTTCACCTGGAAAATGAGCTTTTGGAAGGTAGGTGCCAAATTCTTCTATGAGCCACTGTGTTTCCTTTTAGGAAGTATGTTAAAAAAGGATGTGGCTAAGGCTTTCTCCTTCTGTCTTCTTCATTTGCCATCTGGAACAAAGAGCATTCAGGACACCTGAGTTCTCTTCTAAACTCAGGATTACCCTGCTTTAGAAAGGACACTAAACTTTGAGGTAGAGGTTCTGGATTCAAGCCTTGGCATTACTGCTTACTGATTGCCTTTGGGTAAATCACTTGACCTATCAGAACCTCTGAGGTTTTATCTGTAGCAATGAGAATAAAAAGGCATATATTTGCACACATTTAGTATGCAGGGTACTTGAGAGGAAAATAGTTGGTAAACACTAAATTATCAAATACAGGTTAGAGCCCAGAGGGACCTTAATATACCTGGAAGATGGCCTTATCCCCATTTGGCATACCTAATTGAGACTTGGAAAACCTGCCTGAACAACCCAAGGCCATATGATGGTGGTGGACTCTACCACTATTGTCTTACTCTTTTCACTACATGATTCCATGTTTTGTCTTCTGTGGTGCTAATTTTATAACTCTGAGTCAAGTTACTTTTTCTCTTTATGTCTGAGTTTTTTCATCAGTAATAAATGATCTCTAAGGTTTAGAATAAATGGCCACTAAGGTCCTTTCTTCTGCTAATATTCTTTGTGCCAAGTTTCCTTCCAGTTGTAACATTTTTATAGTTCTGTGATTCTGTGGACCAGGGAGTCATTTTTCAGTTATCTCAGACTCAGATTTTCCTGGCAAAAAATGCTGGAGTGGTTTTCCATTTCCTTCTCCAGCTCATTTTATGGATGAGGAAACTGAGGCAAACAGGGGTAAGCTACTTGCCTAGGGTCACACAGCTTGTAAGTGTCTGAAGTTGGATTTGAACTCAAGATGATGAGTCGTACTGACTCCAGGGACATCACTCTATTCATTGAGTCACTTAGTTGTTTAAGTACATTTGAACAGGATGGAAGTTGGTGAGGATATAGTTGTCTCAAAGGACAACATGCTATATTCTCCGACCCCGTGTCCAAATCAGTGGAGGGTCAACATCTAACCACCACTTCTCAAGGCATGGCAGAAGTGAAAGGATTTGAACTTGAATCTGAATATTTGCTGCTTATTGTATAAAAGGGATGCCTTTTGTAGGCATACTAGATGGCTGCCAAGGTCCCTTCTAATTCTCAGATGTTGTGATTTGGTGAAGTGAAGCTTTGACATCCGGATTTTTGGTTTGTCATCTTTGACTTGAACTGGAATACAAGTCTAACTTAGCCCATTTCTCCTAGAGCAGGAACTAACACTGCTACTACTAATATTCATAGTTCTTTAATGTTTCAAAAGTACCATATTTTCTCTGGGATAGGAAGTCATTTTTTACTCTTTTTTCTCCCCTTCTCTTTCCTTCCCTTTTCTTTCCTTCTCTTTTCTTTTCATTTTCCCCTCTCCACTCTCCTCTAAGCCATGTCCTCTATAGCCATCTCACTAACTGTCTCACGACTACAGAGGTACCATTTCCTACTCCAATCCCCTGTCCTGCTCTCCAGTTTTAGAACCACGGACCATGATCAGTTTAACTATCTCATTTTTCCTTGATTGGGAGAATGGGGAGAGAAGAAGATAAAAACACTGGGCACTATACTAAATACATAAAAATTATTATCTCATTTGGTCCTCAAAACAGTACTTTGAAGTAGGTCCTATTATTGTACTCATTTTTATATTTGCAATAACTAAGGGAGATAGAAGCTAAGTATTTGCCCAGGGTCACTTGGCCAGGTTACCTTGCCCAGGTAAATGCTAGTTAGTTTCTAAGACCAGAAAATATCATCAATCTATCCCTCTGTGACCTCAAAATTTGACTTTCCAGTTGTAACTTTCCAGACTAAAGTTTTACCACTGACCACCACTTTCCTATGTGTGTTGCTTCCCCCATTAGACTATAAACTCTTGAAAGACAGAACTCTCTTTTCAATAATAACTTTTTACCAGTTACTTACTATAAGGCAAAATGATCTGGAATACTATAGTTTCTGAAGAACTAAAGATGAGCATCACACTGAGGGCACTGGAGAAGAGAATGTTGTGGTGAGCAGGTTGCACCACTTGAGAAACTCTATATAACAACAACAACAACAACAACAACAATAATAAAGACCCTCATTTAGTCATTTTATGAAAAGAAGAGAAGTTGGTCAGGTCATATGACAGGAGTGAGGGAAGACTGCTGGAATGCTAGAGTGATCCATTGATACCCTTATGATTTCAAGAAAAAGTCAAGAAGGCTCTAGTGTTTTGGGTTGTCCCTCAATAGTGAACTTTGGAGAAGTCATGGTCAGGGTTGTACCTCATTGGATGGCACTCCCAAATCAGAAATGGTAAAGTGATTACATGGGGACAGTACTGGGGTTCCCATAGTAATATCCCCAAATAATCCCCTCAGTGAAGAATAGGCCAACTATTTTTGTGATGTAGCCATAGTAAAGCAATAGACTTATAATCAATATGAGGACTAGATTTGTACCCCACTCTACCATTTACTGCTTGGACAAGTCACTTTACCCTTTGAACTAGTTTCCTCAACTGTAAAATGGAGGAGGTGAACTGATTATGTGTGGTTCCTAGATCACAAAATTCTGAGGTAAAATGCTTTCATAAGTGCTATAGAAATGTGAGAGAGGCATCCTCAAAGCCAGGAATTTTTCAGTCTTGCATGACTCTTTGTGACCCCATTTGGAGTTTTCTTGGCAAAGATACCAGAGTAGCTTGTCTTTTCCTTCTCTAGTTCATTTTACAAGTGAGGAACTAAGGCAAGCAGAGGTAAGTGGCTTGCCCAGGGTCACACAGTTAATAAATCCCTGAGGCAAGATTTGAATTTAGAAGAGAAGTATTTCTGATTTCAGGCCTGGCACTCTACCCACTATGCCATCTAACCACCCAAGATCTGGGTTCAGTTCCTCTATATGACACATATTGACTGTGGGACCCTAAGGTACTCATTTCAATTATTAGTATTCTAGGAAATTCTAAGATTATACGTTTCAGTGAAAGTGCCAGCCTACATTTATAGGAGTTACTTTACCTGAGAGTTTTTTAAACCAGTGACATTTCAGTTTTATTCCCTGTCTCTGTCCTTATTCTTATAAAGCTGGTATGAGGGCAGGAGAAGAAAGGGGAGAAAATAAAAGTAGCATGGATGTGGACATTCCTGGTGCCACCTTGGACAAACCACTCTAGCTGCTGGATGTTCAACTTTCTCACCTATAAAATGGGAATAATCACCCCTGCTTGCCAACCATAGGTTTATTATGGGGAAAAAATTTTATAACGGTTGTGAAAGAGCTTTGTGCCTATAGATAGCTAAAGAAATAGATGCTTACTATTAAGGTTTTTATAGTATTTCATAGTCAACCTGAAGATCTTTCTCAGTGGGAAAACTTGCAATTTTTGAAACCAAATGAGTGGGGCAGGCTTTTGATCTTTGGGGTGGTAATTGCAGGTAATCTAAACTGTCTGCCATCTGTGACTGTTCTTTTAATTTGTGACACTCCTCACCTCCTCTTCATGAAACTCAATAATGCTACTTAGTTGGTGCCCTCTTTTTTCCCACGACTTGAATGAGCAACTGACCATTGGATAGAAATTGTAGTGTTCTTTTAGATGAAATTGAATTAGTCTCTTTGCCCAGAACTAATACTGGTTCTTGGACCAGAAGTTTTACTCACCCTGAAGTTCAAATAAAGTGCCCTCGCATACTGTGTATTAATCAATTGAAATTAAATTGTTTTATCATGAGAAAATAATTATGAAGTGGATTCATGGATTTGGAGCCAGAAGACTGAGGTTCCAGTCATAAGTCATTATTTACTAGATTTGTTGCCATGTTCAAGGTAATTACACACATGTGTAAAATGGAGGTACCTATTTCTGGAGAGATGGTAGTGGGAGAGGTAATCAAAGAGCCTGCCTTTCCTATGTGCCTCTCAAAAACAATGAAAGAAATATATAAAAAAAAAATTTAAATTAGGATGGTAATACCTGCAGTGTCTATTTCATTGTACACACTACAGTAAATACATAATAATACAAAGTAATATTAAAAAGGGTACTAATAATGGAGGATTAGGAAAGGTTTTTTTGTTGTTGGTATAAAAGAAGATAGATCTTTTCTGAACTGTTGAATTAAGAAGCCAAGTTTTCTGGTTCTAAATACTATACTCTTTGCCATCATATTATGCTTCTTTAGTCTTCAAAATGTAAATTATTGTAGGTGTTCTGGAGCTTGGGATGATACTAGCCTAAAAAAAAGTAGAATACCGGGGAAGACAAATATGTTTGAAGATACAGTTTATGTCCAAATTATGGTGGCCAGATTATTGAAATCCAGTTTGAAGACTTTGAACATCTATCAAGTAGGGAACAGGGAACTATTTGAACAGGAATGTGATGCAAAGAAATTGTTGATTTAGGACAACGCCTCTTTTCGGTACAAGGGGAGGGACTAGAGCCAGAGAGAGATGAAGTAGTGATCTGGGCATGGAATGACAAGGGTCTGGACTAGGGTTTTTAATATAAAAGTGAGAGTAGGTAGAGAAATGTTCAAGGGGAATTTCAAAGGAAAAGCCCAACTGAAATTGGTGACTGATTGGCTACAGCAAGTCAAACAAAAGGAAAGGTCATTGTGATACCAAGGTTTTGAACTTAAGGGAGAGGGAGGATGACGAATTTATTGACAGGGCAGTTGGAAAGAGCAGCTAGTTTGGAAGGGAAGATGATGAGTTCTCTTTTGGAGGAAGTGAATTTGAAGTGACCTTAAGACTTCTGGCAAGAATTCAGGAGTAGAAGAGGAAAAGAGTACTTCCTTATTCTTGAGGTGCTAATTGAGGCCATAAAATAGTAAAGAATGAGGCTGAAATAGATATTTTGGGAGAAAGCCAATGTAGGAATTTATATTGCTTGATTATGCATATTTGTTATAAGGAGTTTGTTTCTCTCTCCCTGTCCCTATTATTGTGTTTTCCTTCTGTTCTTTATCTCCGATTCATCCTGCGTTAATATTATTTCAACATAGTGGTTGCAGGTTGTTTCCATATTAGACTAAAATGTTCCTTGAGAGTAGGGATCATCTTTGGCCTTTCTTTGTGTTACCAGTGATTAACAAAAAGTGCCTGTCAGCAGTTAATAAAATTTGTTTACTGTTAACTGACTTTCAAAGAAGTGGTGGGGATGGGAGAGAGAGAAAATAAATGTGTGTTAACTGGAAAAGTAAAATTTAATTAAAACTCATACCTACATTGCCTACCTCACCAGGTTATTCAGTTTCCAATGAGATATTTAGTTTCCAGTTATTATAAAGCACTTCACAAACTTTAAGACACTATATGGATGTCAATTATTATTATTCCAAAATGGCATGTCATTCTCATTCAAGGACATTTCTTGTATAGTACCATATAAAACACATACAATTAAGTGAAGGAATTAGAGCAGCTACCTTGTAGAACCAATAGGATATACACACATATATATATATGTACATATATATATACATATATATGTGTGTGTGTGTGTGTGTATATATATATATATATATATATATATATATATATGTATGTATGTATGTATTTGTAGTATCTCCACTGTGATCATAGTATTAAGGTTGTTTAAAACAGTTGACTTTTGCAATTTGACTTCAGTGACCTGGTTCCCCAAATTGTTCTTGGGAGCAATAGAAGTTGGCTGCTACTCACTCCAAAGACAGATTGTTTAGCCAACTCAGTTATCATCAAGGTGAATGGCTATGAAGAGAAGTCATGGCTTTTGTCAAGAGCTGGTTTAATTATTTCTCCTTCCTGATCATTTCTGCTTTCTGGCTTTCTCCCTGGTCTGAACTCTCCCTCTTCAGGAAACCTGGTGGGATATACTTGGCTACTTGCCATTCCCTTTTTTGCCATCTGGAATAGCTCTAGAATCCCTCACCACCTCATTATTCTGTGATCTCCTTTTATATCTCATTTGCAGACTCTTTTGTCCTCCTCCTGTCTGACTCTTCCTTCATTCTCTCCTGCTGCCAAAATGAGCTCAGTGCTGAAACCCTGCAGGGCTTCTTGGTGATGAAGTCTGTGTTAAAGATACAGGTCTAACTCCCACGGCCTATCTTGGTAACCACTGATAGCTCCTTAGGGAAACGTTGGCTAGACACAAGATGAGTAGAAAATAACCAGGAAGTCTAGTGGTGGTTGAAAATAAGGTAACATAAGCCAGCAATAAAAAGTTTTTAAAAATTATTTTTAAGGTATGATTCTGGCCTGGAGAGAGACAGTGTGGTATAAAGTAAAGTATATTGGGCTAGGTGGAGGAAACCTAGGTTCCAGTCACATTTTGGCCTCTGATTTACTATACCTAGTTTGAAGGGGGAAAGGAGGGAGGAAGTCAGGGAGGGAGGGAGGGGAAGAGAGAGAGAGGGAGAGAGAGAGAGGGAGAGAGAGAGAGAGAGAGAAGAAGAAGAAGAAGAAGAAGAAGAAGAAGAAGAAGAAGAAGAAGAAGAAGAAGAAGAAGAAGAAGAAGTTCAAGAAAAAGAAGAAGAAAAAGGAGAAGGAGAAGAAGGAGAAGGAGAAGAAGGGAGGAGCAGGAGGAGGAGGAAGAGAAGTTTCTATCTTGATTTTCATTCCTTTATCACAGTTTGCCAGAAATATTCCGCAGGCATCTCAAATTCACCACATCTAAAACAGAATTCACCTTTCCTCATTCCCCTCACATTCCATCCCTTTTCCTAACTTCTCTCTTTCTGCTATGGGTACCATTACCCTTTTGTTTACCAAGGTTCACAAGCCTGGAATCCTTTGACTCTTTTCTGTTTCTAACCCCTACATATCTAATTAGGTGCTAAATCTTCTCCATTATAACTCCACAGCATCTCTAACATCTTTCTCCTTCGTTCTATTCACGTTACTACCCCCCTCCATAGTTTAGCTATCACTTATCTCAACTATTACAATAGTCTGCTAATTGGTCTGTTTACCTTAAATATGTCTCCTCTCCAACCCATACGTCACACAGATGGCAAAATGATTCTCTTAGATCAAGATCTGACCAAGTCTTTCCCCTGCTTGAGAGGCTTTTAGTGGTTTTCTCTTGCCAACTGAACAAAATACAGCCTCTTCTGTCTGGCGTTTCAATCGTTTTACTGTCTAGCGCCAGGCTATCTTTCCAGTGTTGATGAATATCAATCCCTGCCACATACTCTATATTCCAACCCAACTGATCTGTAGTTTCCCAAACATTACATCCCATCTCTACTCTCCCTGCCTGGAATGCCCTTATTATCTCTGCTTTTCAGAATCCTTAGATTCCTTCAATCCTCAGCTTGTGTTACCTTGTACATAAGGTCTTTACTGATTCTCAAATATTTCTTCATATTTGCTTTGTACTTGTATTTAGGTATTTGTGTACTCTTTATGTAGTAGAATGCTAAAGTTCCTGGGGAACAGGAACTTTTTTGAGTTTCTGTATCCCAACCTTCTAGTATAGTGCCTGGCATGTAGCCAAGGAGCTTAATAAATGTTGAATGAATGTCAAATGAATAAAAACATTCTCCCTAGAAGTCCCTTCTCATTTAAAAACTTTCTGCCTTTTTTTTCCAGGTCTCTATCCGGCTAGATGGAGAGAACAAAGCTGTGGAGTATAATGCTGTGGGGGTGATGAAGGATGCAGTCCGGGTGGTCTTCCGGGGTGTACCAGTTAGTGACTTGTTTGACCGAAACTGGCACAAGATTGCTCTCAGCATTCAGGCCAAGAATGTGTCCCTCTACATCGACTGCAAGCTGGTACAGACACTGCCCATTGAAGAGAGAGAAAACATCGATATCCAGGGAAAGACCGTGATTGGCAAGCGCCTCTATGACAGTGTGCCCATTGACGTGAGTTCCTTCTGCCTAATGAAACCCCAGTGCAGCCAACTCTCATGGCTTTGGGCCTCCAGAATAGCCTTTGTTAGGTTTACTAGGCTCATGACATCTTCTCTGAATTCATAAACGTGGTCACATAAATAGTAAATGAGAATGAATGTGAATGACACCCTACTGTCCCTGTCTTAGACTGGGGAAAACAAATTTAAAAAACCTAGATGTGGAGTTAGGGGACCTGAGATCAAACCCTGGCTACTTTGTGACTTCTGTTAATTAATATTTTATCAATGATCTAGAAAAATACATATATAGAATTAGTATAAAATTTGTATATGATACAAATACTAGGAGGGGTAGCATACTGGATGATAAGATACAAAAATATAAATAGGCTACAATGATGAATTATTATAAGTAAATGAGTTTTAATCAGTCAAATATAAATTCTTACATTTGTGATAAAAACTAAATTTCATAGCTATAAGACAGGGAAGACAAGTTTGAACATCAGTTCATCTGGGATAAAAAAATGATCAGTGCGTTTACTGGACTGCAACCTCTAAATGAATCTAGAGAATGACATAGTAGGCAAAATAATCTAGTGCAGTCTTGTGCTACACTGAGGGCCATAGATTCCAGTAATAAGGAGAGAGCCCTGTTGTCCACTATCCTGGACAGATCAATCTAGAATATTGTATTTGGTTCTGAGTATCACCGTTTAAACAGGGCATTGATACAGGCCCAAAAGAAGGCAGCCAAGATAGTAGAGAGTCTGTCCTTCTTGCCATATGAATGTTACGTGAAGGAACTGGGGATGGTTACCTGGAGAGGAGATGACTAATGGAGGCCATCAAACCTCTGGTCAGGTATTTGAAAGACTACAGTATGGAAGAGAGACTTGTTCTATGGCATCCCAGAAGACAGAACTAGGAACAATGTGTGGAAATTGCAAAGTAAATCTAAGCTTAATATAAGGAAGCGTTGCCTGATGATTGAAAATATTTGCAAGTAGATTGAGTTTCCTTGGTACATAGTAGATTTCTGTCTGATTAGAAGTTTTCAATTAAAGGCTGGTTGATGATTTGTTCAGTATTTTTTAATGAAGATTCCTTTTTAGGAATAGGTTGAATTACCTGGCTTTCAAAGGTGCTTCCTACTCTGGAATTCTATAGAAGTAGAGAGCCTCTGGATGACCAATGACTATTCATTCCTCTTCTCAGTGTCCTCATCTGAAAGATGAAGATAATAACAATTAACCTACCTCACAAGATAGCTATTATGAAAGAACCTTGTCAACTTTGGAGCACTATAGGAATATAAATTAGTTATATTATTTTTAGTACCAGAGCCTACTATTAACTGTTCTCCAAGGTGGATCATACTTTAAGAAAACCTGTTATACTCAAAGATAAATTCACAACAAGATAATGTGGGGAGGCCAAGGGCAGGATCATTTACATAAAAATATGTGTCTTCTCTTTATAAGAACATTTTTTGATGTCTTCTTTAAGAAGAACATTAGCAAAATAGAGAGGCAGGGAGGTAAGGTCTAAGGACATAAACTGAGCTTAGGAGTAAGGATAATTAGGAATGTGCGATGCAACAGTCAAAAATGACTTTCTGGACCAGATAGAAATTGAGCTAACCTTCCTGGACATGAAGGAGTCCAAGAAACACAAGGAAAAATGGAGGAAGGAAGGCATTCATTTAAATGATTAGAAAAGATGTACAGGCAACATTGCATAAGGTAGGGATAGCCATGCCAAAGTCTGGTGATCATTTCATGCCTCATTTTCCTCTCTATCCCTCTGTCTCTTGTCTCCATTCTCCTCTACTCACAAGGAGAACAGTGTTACCACCTGATGCTCCCCTTGCCCAAAGACAAAGTTAAGGGGAAGAGGAGTGGATGGGAGAAGGAGAGGGAGAGGAGAAAAAGAGGAAAAGGAGAGAAGAGAGAAGAAGAAGTGAAGAGGAGAGGAGAAAAAGAGGCAAGGGGAAGAAAGGGGAGAGGAAGGTGCCTCAGAAGACTTTTGTGTTATTAAACCTCATCTATCACTTCCACTCTAGTAATATTATATGCCATGTTCTAAATCAGATTTCTTCTTCAGTCTATGCGTGAATCTATGTCTGCCTCTCAGATCTTGATAATTAGAGCCAATATAATTACTTCCCTCAGTTTCTTCAGTTTATACTGGATCTGAGGACCTTTGGAAGTGTTATCTTTTTTTAAAAGGGACAAATTGGTTCTGAATCAAGGAAGAGCTAGCTACCCTGTTAACAAATAGAAAACTGCCTTTTCGACACACACTTAGGGTTTTGCCAACTTTAAAGCACTATTGAAAGGCATAGGATTGGTAGTAGTGGATTATTAGAAGATAGTAATTATGGTAGCATGGTTCAAATCCCATCTCTGACACTGCTTGAGTGATCATGGGAAAGTAACAGTCATTCTGGGCCTCAGTGTCATCATCCATAAAACAAAGAGGTTAGACTAGGTGGCCTCTGGGGTCCTAACTCTAGCTCTAGCCCTATGATGCTATCCTCTAAGATCCTATGACTCAGTGATTCTGTGATTTCTAAGTTCTCTTCTAACACTAATCTTACAACCAATGTTGATTATCTCAATGACTTCGGCCAAATTACTTCTCACTGAGCCTTAGTTTCTTCATCTGTAAAGCAAGGAACTTGGACCAGGCAATCACTGAGTAGTTCCCTTCCAGCACCAATATTTGTTGACCCTGTAACTTTAAATTTTTATATAAAGGTAAAGTATTAGAATAAGACATAACCTCAGCCTTGAGGAAGCTGACAGTAGAGTAGGGGAGATTAGACATGTCCATGTAAGAGTTTATTTCTTCTGAAGCACTAAGCTGTCTTTCTAGGAGGGAGAATTCACTCATGCATGCCAGTTTTGTTTTGTTTTGCCGTCTCTCCCTGGCTCAGTATGGAGTGCCATGACATTAGCCATGACACATCACAAGAGGTGATTGTCATTTAAACTGTCCGTTGCTCATCATTCCTTTTAAACAGATGTCTGGCCATTCCCAAGCTTTCTTCTTTAGAGAACAGGGAGCAGGCCATGCTAATGAAGCAGCATTATTATTTTCACTTACTTAGTTGCCTGTGAAGTGAGTAAGGGACATTTATAGTCTTTTAGAGTTTTAGGTAAATTTCTCTGCCTGTTTTATCAAGGAAGACATTTTGACCTTACTGCAGTTTCTTCAGAACTCCAGCATGAAGGATCTAGGATTTGGTCTTTGCAACTCTGTAGATTATAGCTCATGCATTAAACAAGATGACAAATGAGTTGGATTTTGTGTTTGTTTCTCAGGAAGGAACGAAAAAACACAAGGGAACATTGTAAACATTCTATTTGAACTTAAACCTAAGCTTGCTTTTCGCCAATGAAATGTATTCACAGTATCACATGGATTAGGTATTTGGAAACAACATGAATTTTTACCCATGAAACTGGATCATGAAAATTTTTAGGCAGGATGGTCCTTACATTTAGGAATACTGGATTTAGAATCAGATACCTGGGTGTGAATCCTCTCTCTGCCCCTACCTTTGTGACCTCAGTCAAGTTACAAGTTATCTGAGCTCTGTTTTCCTCATTTGTAAGATAAGACAGTTTGATGAAATAATCTGTACTTTTTTATAGGTTCTAAAATTCCATGGTAACAGGATCAGTGAGGCAGAGGCACATAGATTTAAACCTGAAACTGTCCTTAAAGCATACTTTAATCCCCTCATTTTACAAATGAGGAAACTGAGACCCCCAAATGGTCTATAAAATGGAAGAAGGTGGACTCAATGATCCAAGACGCTCTCTACCACCGGTGATATAGTAATTCTATGAACAGAGACTAAGTGGCATCCGACTTGTTGGTGATGCAGAGCTAACATTCTGGGCAACTCAGTAGGGAGGCAGAAAGATTTTGGCAGAATGCAATGCCAGGCTGAATCTAATAAGGTGAAATTTAAGGATAAGAATAGGGACCAGACCTGGGATTCATTAGTATGAGCAATTCCCAATTGAAGAAGTTCTTTGTACCCATGCAGGCTGGTGTCTTTTCTGCAGTGTATGGTTTTAGAGAATCGTCTATAGTACTGGGGGTTTAAGTGAGTTGCCACACAGTTAGTATATGTAAGACACTAGGGCTTCCTGGCTTTAGGGCTAGCTCTCTCTCCCCTATATTAATAGACCTCTCACACTGAAATGTTATATGAATAAATATGCTTTAAACTTAAGATTAATTTAAAAAAAGAAAAGAAGAAAATCAACTCCACAAGTTCAAGATGTGGGGCACAGTGGATAGAGCTCTGGGCCTGGAGTCAGGAAGACCTTAGTTTGAATTTGGCCTCAGATACTTCCAAACTGTATCACTCTGAGCATGTCAATTAACCTCTGCTTGCCTCTGTTTGCTCATCTATAAAATGGTGAAATAATAGTATCCACCTCCTGGATGTTGTTGGGAGAATCAAATGAGATAATTATAGTGCAGTTAGCATAGTGGCCCCTAGTAAAAATGCTGTATCAGTGTTAGCTATTTATTTTTATCATTTATAATATTATATTATTTTATCATATATTAACAATATTATTATATTTTGTAAATAAAATATTTATTTATAATATTATTATATTTTAGAAATAAAAT
>CM053587.1:281688491-281766298 GCA_028646515.1 Pseudochirops corinnae
GCCCCAGGTGTTGAAAGGATTCTTAAATCAATTTATTCATCCATAAATTCATTCATTCACAAATGCATTAATTCACAAGTTAATTTATTCATAACTACATTCATTCATCCATTCACTCCAAAAAGCAATCAATTTATTTATTCATTCTCCAGGCAAAGAATTATGCTTATGCTACAATGTCAAGAGAGGTTTTGCTCCACCCTTACTATACATCTCTCTCTGTAGCATCTTCAATATTCCCCTGTACACTAGCTTCTTCCACTCTCTTTTCAAACATGTTCACTCTTTTCTATTAAGAAAAAAACAAAAAATACCATACCTATATACCTCGCCGGCTCTTCTAGTTACTAACTGGGTAGAAATTGTAAAAAGTTGTATTCTTATTTAATATAATGAGGAAGTAATAATTTTTCATAATAATTACAGCTGCTCTACAAATGGAAGAGGCTGCCTTTGGGAATAGCTGAGTTCCCTTTTACTGGAAGTCTTCAAATACAGCCTATTGATCAACTGTCAGATATGAAGGGTTTGGCCTGGATAATATCTGAGATTCCATGACTCTGGTTTCCACCTGATCTCTTAGATTACTGCCTCCAATCTCTTTCAGTGGTCCTTTCTCCAGTACTCCAACAACTACTAAACCTTCAGTCATGTCCTCTAACTTGGGCTTAGTCGTCTATCTTCAGGTCAACTGCCTCTTGGGATTTTTCAGTTCTGGTACAAGTAAAAACACCAAGAACAGCACCTTGTCTGCAAATTATATTCTTGGAGAGCACTGAACACTGAGATGTTAAATGACTTGCCTAGCATCACACAATCTGTAATCAGTTAGAATTTGACCCAGGCAAGTTTGGAGATCAGTTCTCTGTCCTTACTTCCTCTCTACTTCATGCTGGCAAGTCTCTATCCCCAACCTCTGCCCACAACTCTGTTTACATACTATCAGTTTTCAAGGAAAATACTGACTTGAAGTTTAACCAATGCAAAATAGTAGCCACAAGGAAAGAACACAAATTTAGAGTTCAGGCTTATTTACAAAACATTAAGGAGGGGGATAACAACTGGAAACAGCATCACCTTATGAAACAATGAAAAACAATTAAGAGAAAAGGGACATGTAGAGAGTTGGGCACTAGTATCATCCAGAGAGCAATTTGAAATGAAATGTAAAGGACAACAAATAGACATGAAATGGAAGAGAGAGACTGGAATTTTCCTAGCAATTTACTGTCATCAATAGCAAGTCTACAATGATAGCATTTGGATTTCAGCTGATCAGACCTTGATATATAATGTAAAGAGTGATACTAGTGCTTCAGAAAATGAAATTGAGGAGAACAATTGGATTTGACCAAATAGACCAAACTCTACTGTGTTGTCATCAGTAATATTATTACTATTGTCAATACTAGTATCATAATTACAATCAGTCATGATTATTATCATACTGTAACAGTAACACTAGCACACAAAATAAAACACCTACTTGACTGAATGAGGCTATAAATCAGTTTGATGAGATTACATGGGATTTTTGACAGAAAGGTACTTCCTAGGCAGCTAGCACCTTGAACCCCAGGACTGCCTGATTATCTGTGTTGAAAATGACTGGCCACTGAGTGTCAGGGGAGATGAAGGTGCAGATTCTTGTCAAGGAAGGAAACTGTTCTCTCTGACCTAGAAGAGTAGACTATGAAATGGTTCCACTTTTTTTTTTTAAGACCATTTCCTTTTTTTCCCAACTTTCTCTCCACCGGACTTCAGAAGTTACTAGGTGATAGGGATGTCTCTTCTCCAAAGCAACAGCTATGGCAACTTACTAGAGAAGCTCATGATAATGGGAAATATGTGCTTGTCTAGGCAAACCTGAATGAATAAATGAATGAATGGGGCACAAATACAAAAGCAGAGATAGTCCTTGCCTTCAAAGAGCTTATCTTCTAATTGAGCAGTACAATGCATGTTGCAGAGTAGTGACCAGGAGTATTTTGGCTCTAAGTACAAAATTTTACAATGATGGCAAGTAGGATCATAGTAGAGCAGATCAACATATCCCTTCCCCTAAACTCTGGCAAAGTTGATTTGATCATTGTACCAGAACTGGAGCAGCAGAAGAAGTAGGATTCAAAGTTACTAGCAAGGCCTAAGAATGGAGTTCCCAAACCTCTCAATTTCTTGCCACCTTCTTCTAACTTTGTATTTTCTTTTCTAAGCTCAGGTCAGTAACTAGCGATCTTAAGAAATGTGTAATTCCAGCTCTGGAGGTATATCTGAGTTCTTGAATCCCACACTCAAGCAGCAGCTTCCCACAAGAGTATTTCCTAGTAATTCTGTTATCTAATATACTGTAGAAGGTCTTTATTGCCTCTAGAACAGTGGTTCTCAACCTTCCTACTGCTGCGACCCTTTAATATAGTTCCTCATGTTGCGGTGACTCCCCAATCATAAAATTATTTTCGTTACTACTTCATAACTGTAATTTTGCTACTGTTATGAATCATAATGTAAATATCTGATATGCAGGATATATTTTCATTGTTACAAATTGAACATAACTGACAGGTTGAAAACCGCTGCAGAATAAAGCATGAACTCCTCTAATAAATATTGGTTCCCGACTACTTTTTTAGTCTTATTATACATTACCCCCCTTCCCACAGTTGGACCCTAAGGTCCAACCAAACTGGTCTTTTTGCTGTGTTTTTCACACAATACTTCTCACCTGTACATATTTTTCTACATGTAATCTCTTATGCCAAGAATGCACTCCCTCCACTTTTCTGTCTCTTGGAATTCCTTGCTTCCTTCAAGACTGAAATCAGACACTACCTGAACTCCCTCTCCAAATCCCAGTGCACTCCTGCCAAAAATAAGCTGGTATTTATTTTGTGTACATTTAATATTTACTTGTATGTATACATGGCACCCCCATAGAATGTAAGTCCTTGAGGGCAAAAGCTATTTCATTTTTGTTTTTGTATTTCCAGTACCTAGCACAGAGAATGGCAGATATTGTAGGTACTTACTGACTGACTAATTTTCTATGGTGGATGTGCAGACAGAGAGTTAAAAATCAAGTCAAACAAGAAAGGAAGGCATAGAGATTTTATGGTCAGCACTGATTGAGGGAATACTCCCATTGGTAAAAATCCAGATCCATCACTATGCCAAAATGGCAGCTAGACTTGTCATTTCAAACTCATTTTATTCCAAACTAAACACATCATCTTCCCCAGAAAAGCTCTTCCTGTCCCTGACTTCTCTATTTCATTTATAATACCACCATGTTCATGGGTACCAAACACTGAATCCTTGAAGTTAACTTTGGCTCTTTTTTTCCCTCTCTCTCCCATCTATCATCCAACCAGTTTCCAAGTCATATAGATTCTTTTAAAATGTATTTATATATTTTGTTTTACATCACTTTCTTGCCCAGATACAAAGTCTGTGCCTCCAGCATTCCCTATAAACAAAGCCCTTCCTATATACACACAGAAAAAAGAAAGAAGAAAAAAAAAAAGGAAAATTAACCAATATATCAATTGTCTGACAGTATTGTAATGCTCCTTATTCATTGTCCCCCACTTTTGCAAAAAAAAGAGAAGGAAGTGCATCTTCTCAAGTCTGGTTCAACTTGAAATTGATTGATTATAACTATATAGAATTAAATTTAGGGTTGGTGTTTGTTTTCTTTTGGTTTGATTTTCTCCCCATTTACATTATTTTAATCATTATGTTTATATACATATATATATGTATATATACATTCAGTATATTATTTTCCTCAGTCTGCTAACATCACTTTGTATTAGTTAATACAAGTCTTTATTTGTTGTTTTATATTTTATTCATTATTTTTATGGTACAATATATTAATATATTACAAAATTGTTTAGCTATTTCTTAATCAATATGTATATAATTATTTCCAGTTCTTTGGTGCTGTAAGAGTTATAATGATCTTTTTCTATATGAGACTTTCCTTTCTGTCTTTGACCTCTGTGGGATATATGCTTGGAGGCATGATATATGGATCATTATATATGGACATTTTAGTCCACATCCTACAGATTTTACTTCTATAATACTCTCATCTCTCCCATCCTTTCTCTGTTCTCATTGTCTTCTTCTAGTTCTTTGCCTTTGCTAGCTACCAATTCCACGTCTGGAATTGGTCTTCTTTTCCCCATTAAAAAAAATCATTAATTTCTGCCCTGTGAAGTCTCTCCCTTAATTCACAACCCAAATTAGGTATCATTCCCTTCACAAAGCCTTCAGTAACTCTTCCAGATTATCGTGAGAAATCTCTCAAATTTCTCACGTGGTTTTGCCTAGACCTCTCCTTTGTACCTATCACATTCTCCTTGAGTTCTAATCTACACAATTATTTGTGTAGATTCTTTTCTCTCCCATTAGCTTGTAAGGTCTAGAGTCTGTTACATAACCACAATTACATTCTCAGCATCTAGTAGAGCATTGTGCACCTAAGAGGCATTTAGACAATGTTTGTCAATTTGAATTAAAATGAGAGTTTTCTGAGAAGTAGAAAGCACTGAAGACAACATGATGTACTGGAAAGAGTGGTGATTTGAGAGTCGTAAGACCTGGGATCAATCTGATCTCTATAACTACAAAGAACCTGGATAAGTGACAACTCAGTCTTCTCATTTCCCATCATTGTACCTTTTCATAAGCTGTCCCCCATATCAAGGGACTCACCTCCTCCATCCTGTTTCCTTTAAGCTCAGGTCAAGTGTCAGCTTTTACATGACCCCTTTTTTCATCTCCCAGCTGCTGGTGCCTTCCTCAAAAAAAAAAATAAAGTAAAAATCTTGAAAGCATTTATATATTTGTATCTCTACTTCTATATCTCTATTTTGTTATATATTTTATAGTTGTAACTTCTCCTTGAGGTCAGGAAGGCATTTTGTTGTCTAGATATGCTGGGCATTTAACAAGACTTCTAAACATTATTAAACGAGTGATCTGAATAATAAGGGTGTGGAACTATATGGCATTTATGGTCCCTTGCAGCTTCATTTCTATTAGTCTCAAACCAAACAAAATGCCCACACCATTCCTGACTGAGAATATGTGCAAATGTCCTCTTTGCTTCTGAAGTTTGATTTGTTTTCTTCAGCTGCCTGGTGTGATACAATCCACAAAATTACCTTGGATCCATTACTATTTCAACCTAACTCCAATTCTCACTTTTCTTGAGTTTTCATTTTCATGGAAACGCAAGTTAAATAGTCTCAGTGTTAACGAGGTCACAAACCAAAGGAGCAGAGTTGTTTTCCATACTGCCTACCTATGATTCCTTTCCAGTGCTCCTGGATGTTTATATAAGCAAAGAAAACAGAGTCAGCCCTCAAAATAGATGCAACTGATTCCATAACAGCAGAAAGTACATCTTGTCCACTGCTGCTGGAAGAAGGAAAATGGGCTGAAGGCAGAGAACAAGTTAAGACAATGAGATGCTGCCTAAGCAGTGTCCCTCTTGGGAAGGCATGCATATGCTATGTTAATGGGTGCTAACAAGGCAGTTTCAGACATGGAAACCAAAGGGGAAAACCCAAACATGGGCTTGTAGGAAGAAAAAGAGTTTGATGAGTAAGGAGAGAGCCAGGACAGGGGCAGGATATACAGATGTCTGAGCATGGGCCCATTCCACTGGAAGGGCTCTGCTTCTCAGCTGCCAGAAGTGAGAAGTCTGCCAAGGGTCTGGAAAGGATACACTAAAACTGATGTATCAGCACATTAGTTAATCATCACAAGCTAAGGGTCTATAGATTAGGAATTCAGAAAAAAGAGAAGCAGACAGAGGAGCAGGAGAAAGGATCTCAGAGGTCAAGAAAGGCAGGGGTCTGAAATCTAGGGTGTCAGGTAGAGTACAAAAGAGAGGAAATTGAATTGGGAGTTAGGTGACCTAGACATGAATTTCAGCTAAGCTAATTATTAATTGGATAAACTTGGGCAATTTACTTAACCTCCATAGGTCTCAATTAACTTGTTTATAAAAATACACTCTACAGATGAAGGGCAGGTAGATGGTACAGAGGACAGACTGCACAGCCTGGGGTCAAGAAGACTCATCTTCTTGAGTTCAAATTTGGCCTTAGATGCTTACTATGTTACCCTGGGCAAGTCACTTAACCTCCTCATCAATAAAATGACTTGGAGAAAGAAATGGCAACTAGAACAAAGAAGTTTAGTCGACTGCAAATTGAATATTAAATCAGAAGGGTGACTTATAGAAGTCTTGCATGCATCAGATTCCATCTGGAGTATTGTATTCAATTCTAGATTTGCTTTAAGGACAATGATAAACTGGAAAGTATCAAGAAAAGTGGAACCAGGATTGTGAAGGGCCTCAAGTATCTGTGATATGAATATTGGCTGAAGGAACAGAGGATGTTTTGCTCAGATAAAATAGGTTAAGTGGGGATACAATAGCTTCCAAGTTTCTGAAGGCCTGTCAAGTGGAGAAGGGACTGGACTTGCTCTGTTTTGCCCTAAAGGGAAAAACCATGAGCTTTGCATAGAAGTTGCAAATTATGTTAGATGTTAGGAAAAATTGTTACAATTAGAGTTGTCCAAAAATGAAATGAGTTGCCCTGAAAAGCTGTAGGTTTTCCCTCATTGGACATACTTAATCAATGGCCAGATGACCACTTGTCAGAGACGTTTAAATGGGGATTCCTTTTGGTTATGGGCATGGCAACTGAGGTCCCCCCGACTCTTAAAATTCTATTATTATATGACTCTCAGAAGAATCGTGTGAGGTAGGTACTACAAATGTTATTTTCCTCATTTGGCTGATAATGAAATTGAGTCCCAGAAAGATGAAATACCTTATCTAAAATCATGTGTTGATTTTTCCCAAAGTAAAACAGCTAATATGTGAACCTAATTCTTCCAACTATTCACATAACTGTTCCTATTATATGGGAAAATCAATAGGAACCTCACCACTCTGAAGAATTGTCGACATTTCGGACATTAGCAGCATGTGAACCATCATTCTTGGGTGTGTATCTTATTCTTAGGGTTCTATGGTAGAAACACAGATGACAGGGGAAAATGACACAAGGGCTCTCCTTATCACAACCAATCTCATTTGAACAGCATTTTAATGTTCACATTCACATGGATCAGCTTGCTGCTCTCTAGTATAGACAGTGATATTAATATATCCCTATAGCTCAATCCTCTGGCAGACCCATATTACCCTTCCTTTGTCAGGGGTCTATTGATTCGGTCCTTGGTGTATGAATTTTAAATATCTTAACATTATTCAGGGGCTTTAGTTACTGACTGAAGACAGAATTTGCTCTGTAGGAGATTGGAATCTTATTCTGGGGTCCCATTAGGCTACAAGTGCTGTTGGGTGTCGGCTAATTTCACATGAAGGCTTTTGTGTTAGAGCAAGTAAGTGTTTATGATATGAAGAGATATGACCAAGGGAGACACTTGCAGCAGTCAGACCTAAGACCCCACTTTTTTTTTGGAGAATGGGAGGGAACTTGACAGGAGAACCAGTCACATATGGGAGGAACTAATACATATTTTCTCAGTAATAATATAAATCTCTAGGACACTGGATCTTCCCTTTTTCCAGAATACAGTATTCCTTGATTTCCTTGTGGAAACTGCTGTAGTCAAGAAAATTACTAAAATATATCCTATATATTTGAAAATATTAATAACAGCACTGGAATTGGAAACAAAGTGAATGCCCATTGATTGGAGAATGGCTATACAAACTGCTACGTGAACATAAATGAAATTTTATCATGAAGTAATAAATGACAAATAGAAGAAATTCAGAGGAAGGAAACGAATATTTATTAAGCATCTGTTAAGTATGATTGGCACTATGCTAAATGATTTGCAGTATTATCTCATTTTCTCCCCACAACATTCACATTTTACAGCTGAGATAACTGAAGCAGACAAAGGTTAAGTGATTTGCCGAGGGTTAAACAGCTAGTCAGTGTCTTGGACTGCATTTGAACTCAGGTCTTCCTGACTTCAGATCCAGAATTCATCCACTGAGTCACCTAGCTATCCTTAGAGAAATATGGAGACTTCAAGGAACTGCTGCAGATTTAAACAAAGAAAGCAGAACAATCTACATGATTACAATAATGTAGATAAGGTGGAAGGCAGATTCTATCATGATCAACCTTAGTCCTGGAGGACAGAAAAGAAAACATTCCTTCCTTCTCTCATTAGGAAAGTGGGAGAGAGGTGTAGAAAAAGGCATACATACACTTTCAGACAGTCATTGGATCGTATGGTTTTGCTTAGCTCCTTTTTGTTTTGAGAGAGCTCAAGACAGGTGATATAAAAACAAAAGGCACCAATGTTTTTTGTTTTTGTTTTTTGTTATGTTTTGTTAAGCAATGTTCTCACAAGAAAGATGTCCAGCAGGATAGGAAAGGAAGAATTCAGTGAAAACATTCCCTTGTCACTGTATGAAAAAGAGTATTATAATATGGTCATCAGGCACTCAAGATACCCATACACCTGGAAAAAAAACAACAGAATTATTACTTTGGTTTGATAATCCTATTTAATGTTGACTCTCTCTTCATCCTGAGTTGTCTGCACGTATGCTCCAAATAAAAAAAGGAAACAATGGCATTTCATCTCTCTCATTTCATCTATTAACAACAGTCCCTCCTGCAGTTGATGCTGGGTGTGGTCTGCAAAGCACATGTAGGAGGATCTTGTGGGGCCCCAAAATCAGCATCTCCCTAAAAAGGGTCCCCTTTACTGATCTGCCCCAGGGAACAAGATTCTGAAATCCTCACCATTGCTGCCACTTTTCAGTGCCTTCTGGGATTGATTGAGGCAGAAAAGAACATGGACCACCAGGTTCTAGGCAATAGAAGCACATCAGCACAGGATGGTGGCAGGAACAGCAAGGTATCAATATCCCCAGAGAAAGTGAAAGCTTTGTAGAAAGAGATTGGGTCAGAAAAACATTCCCTCTCTCTAAGATGTTTCATCTGTTGACAATAGTTATGTTTAGGTAGGTAGGTAGGTAGGTAGAGAGATAGAGAGATAGATATAGAGATGTATATATAGATATATGTATATATATCTATATATACACTCATACATACATACATATACACACGTACATATATATACATATATATATATATATATAAAATTCTCCCCCAATTACATATTAAAATAATTTCTGACTGTTGTTGTTATTTTTTTTCAGTTCTGAGTTCCAAATTCTAGCCCTTCCTCCCTCCCTCCTCCCCAAAATGGTAAGGAATCAGATTCACTTGTTGATGCTTGATGTGGTCCTGGCCTTCAGCCTCAATCTCTACTCCTATAACTGTTTCTCCACTCTCTCCTCCAATCATCCCATTCCTTTGATCTTTAGTCCTTCAAAGAAACCAAGGCACCAACCCAGCCTGGCCTTTTAATTTAAGCTTGCTGAGTTCTCAATCCATATACCTACCATTTTCCTTCCAAGTAGAGGTTGTCTTTGACCTCTCCTGACATTTTCCTAAACACTGTCATATGTTGGCCCTGTCCCAGGTAAGACTCTACATACTGCTAAAATGGATTATGCCTCTAGAAGGCCCACATGAACACATACAACTGTTACTTGGGGAGGAAAACCTATTATCTCTTCATTAGACTATAAGCTCCTTGAGGGCAGGGACTGTCTTTTGTCTTTTTTTTTGTATCACCAGCACTTAGCACAACACCTGGAACATAGTAAACTAAATAACTGTTTACTTACCAATGATTAATCGAACATATTAGAATCAATTTTCCCAATTAGGTTTCCCTCCCCAGCACCAATCAGTGCCCTCAAAGGGAAGGAAAAGAAGGTAGATAAGTAAAGGTAGGGACAGGAGGAGAGAGACAGCTCTAGAACCTCCTGAGACAGGTGTGGCAAAAGGGACAGTAGGGGGAATACTCAAAGAAATAGACTGAAAGGATAGTTGGCACCAGAGATGACTATAGCAACCCATCTATATAAAATGTATAGTATTTTATAGCTTACAAAGTGTTTTTCCAAAATGGCCCCCTGAGGCAGGTTAATGCAAATATAGTTATCACCATTTTTACAGATTAGAACACAGGTTCAGAGAGGCTAAAAGTCATTTAGAAATGGCTCACTCAAGTTCACACAACTAGGATGCAGGGGCGCCATGGTTTAGACCCAAGTTTTCCATCTCCCTACCCACAAGGCAACCCTTAACCCATTTCATAATATTGTTAGGGCTTTTTTCTCACAGTTACAGGTGAAGCATAAAATTTACACCCTAAGTTCTAATAACCTAGAGCCATATGATGTGAGGGGAAAGGTTTCAGGGCTTATTTCTGTGATCAGAGAGCCAAAAGTAAAGAAGTTATTAGGACCTGTATTTGGGATGGCAAAAGGCTCCATTATCAGATAACACAAAGTGCTCGTATCACTATCTGACTTCCAAAACCACCTATAATTTGGACATCCTCTCCATCTCCATGTATCATCCAGCTAGAGGAAGTGTGGTTCTGTAAAACATTTACTGGTAGAACCAGGGGCCCAGGGTTCAAATCCTGACTTATTCATTATTAGCTGTGTGACCTTGTATCTGTAATTTTGCCTCTTTTGACCTCAGTTTTCTCATTGGAAAATAATGGAGGGGAATTAGATGATTTCTAAGCTCCTTTCCAGTTTTAAATCTATGATCTTATGATGTCATGATCCCATTGCTCCTCTTCACTGCAGCCCTAAAGCTTCCTCCCTGATCCTGCAACCACCATCACCTGGCAACATACCAAGTTAATGATAAATGATGCAATGATAATTCACAAGTCTGAGCCTATAAACATGTTTCCTAATCATTGCTGTTGTCATCATCACTCCTATACCACTTTAAACTTTGCAAAGTACTAATAAAAATATGTTATCTCATTTGATCCTCACAGTAGGTCTGTGAGGTAGGTACTATTATTATGTCTACTTTAGATATGAGGAAACTGAGGTTCTAAGGTCCAGTAAATTACACAAGTTATCAATGGTCACACAGCAAAATGTCTAGGGTGGGAAATCAAACCTAGGTCTTTCTGACTACAAGTCAGAAAGCTATGCCATGATGCCTTTGTTCACTGGGAATGGTGTTTCCCTGCTCATTATTCAAATTTCACCCATTCTGTGAAGTCCAGTTGAAGACCCACCTTTTGCATAAAGATTGACCCAGTCACTATGGTCATCACAATCTCTTCTGTTTATGAAGTAGGCTCTCGATGACTATTTTTTTCTATATTAGAAACTCAGATAGAACTAAGGCCAGGTTTGAAACAAAAAAAAAAATTAATTAAAAGGAGTTTATTTTGTCATCTAGCCCTGTGCCTTTCTTCTGTCTAAGCCTTCTTTTGGTGGCCCAGGGTCAGCCATTGTGGTGCCACACTCAAACCTCTCCTTAAATGACACACTTTAGAGTGGTAGATCAGTGGAATAGATGACATACAAATTACATCATAGTTAATGATCACAGTAATCTAGTATATGATAAAACCAAAGATGCAAGCTTTTGGAACAAAAACTCATTATTTGACAAAAACTACTGAGAAAACTGAAAAATAGCATAGCAGAAACTATGTATAGACCAACATCTCACACCATAATACCAAGATAAGGTCAAAATGGGTACATGTATTGCATATATAAGGTGATACCATAAGCAAATTAAAAGAGCATGCCATGGCTTATCTGTCAGATTTGTAGGTAAGAGAAGAATTTAGGACAAAGAAGATAGAGCATTACAAAATGTAAAATTTTGATTATATAGAATAGAAAAGGGTTTGCACACACACAAAAAAATAAACCAATGCAACTACAATTATAAGGAGAGCAGAAAACTGGGCGGTGGGGAACAACTTTGCAACAAGTATCTCTGACATAAGCCTCATTTCTCAAATATATAGAGAACTGAGTCAAATTTATGAAAAATACAAGTCATTTCCCAATTTATAAATGGTCAAAGGATATAAACAGCTTTCAGATAAAGAAATCAAAGCTATCTCTAGTCATAGAAAAGAAATGTTCTAAATCACTACTAATCAGAGAAATGCAAATTAAAACAACTCTTAGGTACTACCTCACAAGTATCAGAATGACTAATAAGGTAAAAAAAGGGAAAATGTTGGATGTTGGAGGGGATGTGGGAAAACTGGGACACATATACACTGTTGGTGCTGTTGTGAACTGATCCAACCATTCTGGAGAACAATTTGGAACACTAATCAAAGGGCTATAAAACAGTGCAGACCCTTTGATCCAGCAATACCACTGCTAGATCTGTATCACAAAAACATTCAAAAAAGGGAGACTCTATCTGTACAAAAATATTTATAGCAGGTCGTTTTGTGATGGCTAAGAATTGGAAATCAAAAGGATGCCCATCAAATAGGGAATGGCTAAAGAAGCTGTGGTATATGATTGTAATGGAATATTATTGTGTTGTAAGAAATGACAAGCAGGATGATTTCAGAAAAAAACTTGGAAAGACTTACATGAATGATGCATAGTGAACTGAACAGAACTTGGAGGACGTTGAACACAGTAACAGCAATATTGTTCAATGAAGAACTGTGAATGACTTAGCTATTTTCAGCAGTAAAATGAACCAAGATAACCCCAAGGATTAATGATGAAGCAGACTATCCACCTCCACAGAAAGAATTGATATTGACTGAATACAGACTAAAGCAGGCTATTTTTCACTTTTCTTTTATTTTTTTTTATTCAAGTCTTCTTGTACAAAATGACTAATATGGAAATGTTTTATATCATTAAACATATATAAACTATATCTGACTGCTTACCACATCAGGGCAGAGGAGGGAAGGAGGGGCAGAATTTTAGAATTCAAAACTTTAAATGAATAAATGATTTTTTAATGAAGACATACTTTAGAATGACTCCTTCGTTCTTCAATCCATCAAGCTATTTCTCCTTTCAGGCCCTACCTTCCTACCACCAATGGTGTGGGAGAGCAATCTGATTAAGCATATTTGCAATAAGGTGTTCACTTCTGATAACTACAATGTGCTAATTCTCCCAGAGGCACAGCTTGGTAGTGACAGAGACTGGATGAGAACCAAGACTTCCTGACACTCAAATACTACTCCTCTTTTCCATGATACTGTAATTTCTCCAAAATGGACCTAAAATTCTATAGTCTGTCTTTTTCCACTCATTCTTGCTTGTCATGGGTAAAGGTAGGGTAGGGGTTGGAGGGAGAGAGAATTACTGGGCTGAAGGTTAAGGCACTATTTTGATGGGAAAACAACGGGGCTGTTTTAAGTAAAATAGTATGTCTTTTGCCAATTCTATTTCATATGTTGACTGTAATAATAATATTTGTGTATCTATGATTAACTCTTCACTTATAGATTATTGTAATATATGTAATATATGTGTGTATAGACATTCATATGCACAGATCTAAAATGGCTATTGTAGCCATGGGACCAGAAGAAAAAGTGGCATATTAGTTTCAAAGTTAGTAAGTGCAAAGTTTCAGGAGCAAATAGCCTAAAGCTGTGTTCTCAACATCACTTACTATACTTGCCCTGGACATAATTAATGCTAAACTCAAATACTCACATTTACCTCTAGCTAAATGAAAAGGCTAAATGCCTCATCCTGTGATTTACCACCTTGTGCTTTTGCTTCTCCACTTCCTAGGTCTGGAATGACCTCAATCTCTGTCTCTTAAAATCCTACTCATCCTTCAAGGACCAGGTCATAAGTGAATTGTCCGATTAAAAAACAAAAACAAAAAACCTAGCCATCTCTCAAGGCTCATCTCAAATGCCATCTCCAGAAAGCTTTTCCTGATCCATTCCCCTCTTCTCATAGTACGTAATGATTTAGGTAGAATAGAAACTATGAAATTTTTTTACCAAATGGATGATATACTAAAAAGAATTTATTATGACTCAGAAAGGAGCTTGGACAATATTGCACATTCAAGTTGTTTGAAGACATTAGCCCAATGTTTTCCTGTATCTAAAAGGCTATCTGATAAACCCTAAGTCCCGAGAACTGAAGGATTACTGATAGTAGGGGTCATGTATTCTTGAGTACACCCTTTGTCCCCCAGACTATTTCACATTAATCAAGCCCTCAGACAAATCTTGTTGAAGACATGAATGCATGTTGACTTGTATCTTAATGTTCTTTCAAAAGAGTCAGAAACCAGTTTTTTAAAAAGCCAATTAAGAGAACAATTAGCAGTCTGAAAACCCAGGTGGGAGATCTGCTGGCTTTCACACCTTAGAGCATCCTGCCCATGAGTCAGGCAATGGCCCTTGTCATCACTAGAGCCAACAATTATTGTCAGCCAGACCCCTTCTCTCATCTTGCCTTAGGCTAGTTAGAAGGCAGTTCTAGGAAAGAAGGCAGCAGGGAGTCAGTCATACTTACTCAGTCCTTTGCACTATCGGGAATGATCCCATTCGGACATAGGAACTCTGAGCACCACCTTCTTTCTTCCCCAAGATGTCCTTCACACTGAATAAATCCATCAGGTCAAAACCTGCCCAAAAATAAGTGGGGGGGGGGGGTGGTGGTAAAACAAGGTTGGCAATGGATCAGGGCCTAGCAAACACAAAACCAAAGTCATGTCAGCTCTTTAAACCAGGCAAGAAGCCAAGCCCTCTGGCAAACAGGATGTGGAGAATAAGCAAACAGACCTGCTTAAATACATATTCATTGGAAAGAAACACAGTAATAGGTCATTAAGTTTCCCCATATCTTCCATGAAAATGTAGAGAAATGCAGATGTTGTAGTTTTTAAAGAAATGTTAGATCATGAGTATTTTATACATATTCTGATATGTAATACACATTTATGGCAACAATATTTTCAATGCTTCAGATGATCTATGACTTTACTGGTGTATACGTACTTCCTCTATCAACATGGATAATAAGTTATACACTGTGATGGACAATATATAGAGGCAAGTCATGAGTGCAGAGGGGATTTCAGCAATATGGAAAACATGAACTAAGGCAGCAATTTTCCTCTCTGAAATAGAATAAAACAGAACAATAGAATACTAGAGTGAGAAAAGATCTTAGAATGATAACAAGCAGAAGGAATATTAGAAAAAAAAAAGCATTAGATCTAAGTGGACCCTTAGCACATAGAATAATTGAGTTTAAAGGATCTCAGACCTATAGCCTGTTGCAACTGAAAATGTCTTTTAAGGTCTAATCACTTTCCGGAAAGGAGAAAGACACTGTAGCCCTAAGACATCATACAAATTAGTGGCAGGCCCAAGATTAAGACACTAAGTCTCTTAGCCCATCCATTGTTATTTCCACTAGAGCACAATGTTTCTCTAGATAACTTCCAACTTTGCTGTTGTCCCTTTTAATTAATTCAACATTTATTAAGCACTGACAATGTGTTGAGGAACTGACACTTAAAATTTCTGAAACGGAAAAGATAACATAGGTGTGTTGAAAATTATGGTCTTTATTTCTACTCTCCTCCTTGCCTCCCTGACCCACACCTCCACCCTACCACCCTGAAAAGAAAAAGTGTTTCAAAGAATACCATTAACTCTTGGTTAACATAATTTCTTTCTCATCTATACAAAAATTTTATAAGAATAATCTCTACACATAAACCAAGGGTATCTTTCATGGAAGTACAAAAATGTTATAAGCAGGGATCTAAAAATGATATTTTCCAAGAGAATACATATTACAAGGACAGAGACTAATTTAAAAGGTGAAGAGACTTACAAAGAGAGGGAACAAGATCCCTCTGTACTGAAAGTTTGTTGAACACAAAGGTTTTTTTTTTTTTATAACTTTGTTATATATTTTAAAAGACTAGCAAGTTGTACATAAATGATTTGCAGCTTAATTTTTAATTATCTTTTTATTATACTGTTATGTAAATGCTTATTTTATTCCATAAATTAAACATAAAATTAAAAAAAAAACATTTACTCCTTACAAAAAGGCCACTGATGCAGTAAAACAAAATGCTGCCTTAAAGGCTCCTACAGCAGTCTCTTCCATGAATATCTCAAAATCAAACAAGATTCCTCTTGAAAGATAACAACAGGTACAATTTTGACAATACTGATTAATGAAGCAAGGTATAATGTGAGAAGACATGTGATCATCAAGGGTGTATACTGCTATTGTTGAAGATGCCCAGAGCAGAGTCAAAATCGAAGAGGCACTCCCATCTAGATACTGAAGTACTCTGGACACCCCATGCATCAAAACTAGCAATGCTGTAGTAAAATGCTCATCAATTGCCTAGAGAATTCATACTGACAGTTATATAAAGAATGGAAAATCCACAGAATTTATTCATTAGTACAAATATCTGGAACAGGCATTATAAATGAACAATAGGCTGGATCCACAACTGAAAAGGAAGAGAACAGAATGGGTTCCCTTTGAAAAATTATTTGATTCTTTGAATGACTTCTAGCTTTTCCCTGAAATGAAAACCTCTATTTTATAAAGGCAGCATTCTTCTGGGAATGTTACAAAGTGGAATGTCATAGAAAAGTAAATTCTTGGGTGCACTGAAGTTTAAGTTCACCCACAGGGCAAGGGAGAGGTCCACCGTGGGCAAGAAGTGACTGCAAAACATTAAAAACATGGAATTATGTATTTAAAAAATGGTATAAAGCAGTGGTTCTCAACCTTCTTAATGCCGCAGCCCTTTAATACTGATATGTGGGTGTATCTGCATGTGGGCAGACCCACCTGTAGACAGATAGAGAAGTGGTATCTCAGTTCCTAAGACCATTGGAAATCTGTATTTTCTGATGGTCGTCAGTGACCCCTGTGACAAGTTTGTTCGACCACCAAAGGGGTCGAGACCCACAGGTGGAGAACCACTGGTATAAGGTTTCTTGTCAGAGAAATGTTGATTGAGAGAGGAAAAATTAGAAAAGATGGGTCAGGTGCTTGACAGAGTGAAGGTAACAGATAGACAAGCAAGGTACTCTACTGGTATACATAAAATGTCAAGATTGCTGAGTAGGACCCTAGCATGTTAAGTGTTTTTTTTGAGTCATTTTTCAGTTGTGTTTAGCTCTCCTTGATCCCATTTGGGGGTTTCTTGGCAAAGATATTGGAGTACTTTGCCATTTCCTTTTCTAACTCATTTTATAGATGAGTAAACTGAGGCATAGGTTAAGTGACTTGTCCAGGGTCACACAGCTGGTAAATGTGTAGGGCCAGATTTGAACTCAGGAAAATGAGTCATTTTTACTCTAGGCCTAGTATTCTATCAATGACACCATCTAGTTGCCCCAGGTTAACTATATCCAACCCTTATTAAAAATTTAAGGGAAGTCATGGACAAGGCAGACACATGTAGAAGGGCTGCAACAGCCATCTGACTTAGACACAAAAGAACACAGATCCCTTGGAGTACTGTGTGTTGTATATAAGGTATTAGTCTAGGCACTAATGATGGCAAAGTAAAAGCTTTAATGTTAATGTCCAAAAACCAAAACAAAACAAAGTTAAAACAAAACAAAACATGAATTTTAGTGTCAGAGGACCTGGGTTAGAATTAGATCTCTAATTCTTACAGAGCAGGCAGATAGCACAATGGATAGAGTACTTATCCTGAAATGAGGAAGATCTGAGTTAAAATCCTGTTTCAGATACTTACCAGATTGTGACCCTAGGTAAGTCACTAAACCTTTATCTGCCTCAGTTTCCTCAACTATAAAATTTGGATAATAGATCTATCTACTAGAAAAGTATAAGAATCAAATGAGGTACCTATAAAGAGCTTCAGCAAATCTTAAGATCTTTATAAATACTAGCTGTTATTATTATTAATTCAGTGTCACAATACTTAATCTATCTGAGCTTAAATTGCCTCATCTGTAAAATGAAGGATGAACAAAATAATCTCAAAATTACCTTCTTGCTCTGCAATCCTTTGAGGAAAAGTACAGTCTCTTCTCTGAAGGCAGATATAGCCCAATTGAAAATTCACAATGAATAGAGAAATAAAGAAACTACAATTACAATGTGATTGGTGGAAAGGAAGAGGCACATTGAAGCAAGGCAACAGAGGTATTGTGCAGGGAGCACTCAACCAATGGGCAGAATATTTTAGTTTCATTTCTTGCTTTGCTACTAACCATCTGAGTAACTTTAGGCACTTTTAAACACCTCCCCCATTTTATCATATGTAATATGAAGGTGGTTAGATTATATGAGTTTTAAATTCTTTCCAGGTCCAAAATTCTATGAGATCCCTTTAGGCTGAGAGGTTAGGAGAAAGTTTCAAGGAAGAGGAGGCAGTGAAGCTTGGCCCCAAAGTCTGAGGGAAAGGTTATAGTTTTTTAAATGAAGCAAGAAGAATTGAAAAAGCATCATTAGACTTCTGCACTGATATAAGAATGTGCCAGCCTCTACAAAGGCTTATTTTTCTTTAATTTCCCCTTCAGCTTAAAATAATGAAAACTTACAATTCTGTACCCACTGAATAGCAACTTTCTTAGAACTCATTAAGTAAATTTTAATGATAATGGGATATCTCAAAGTTGACATACAGGGGCAGAGGTCTCTTTTCTTTTCTTTTCTTTTCTTTTTCCTTTGCTTAATTTTAGTAACTGAAATTGAGTGATGCATCAGCATTTCCAAGAACATAATCTCACAAAAGATATCTGTAAGGTCAAATATGGCTCTTTGTCCTTCAGTTGCATTTAAATGCCTCTATGATTCTTGGGATTTTAAGTATTCTGCCTCTTTGTCTAGGAAGAGAGCAACTATGATGCCAGAATTATGTTCACTTCCCTTCCAGTACAACCATATGCCCTTGGTGCATGTGTTTGAATGTGGGAGAAATCTGAAAACCTTCAGGTTAGGGAGCATGCTATAAGAATATTTCATATTCTGGTTTTAAATTTTGAATCTCTTAACCTAAATTATTATAAAGTCATATTCTCACTCTAAATTCAATGAATTCAACAATCTGATCCTACCCTTGGTTTCTAAACTTGTTCCAAATAGTACCCTCCATGCACATCAAGTTCTAGACAAACTTGGGGGAAAAAAAAAACCCTTTGTCTCCGTATCCCCTTGTGCCTCTATGGTCTTATTTCTAACATTGCTTGTTATGCCTCAAATATTCTCTTTCTTTATTCACCAGTTGGATTTCTACCAATTCTGTAACAATACCAACCTTGTAACAAAGGCTGACCTTAAGTACAAAGAAATCTATCAGCAGTTGAGAGGCAAGATGGTAAAACACAGGTAGCAATTCAGCTAAACTCTCCCAACATTCCCCCCAAAACAACTCCTCAAAGCAAATTTTGGAGTGGCATATACAAGAAGTCAGAGTAAGATATTTTTCCAGCCTAAGACAACTTATAAAGTCAGAAGGAGAGATCTGTGATACCAGAATGGGGACCATCCCTGAGCACACCCAGCAGCAGTGCCGGCTATTAGCCCAATCCCAGATGAGTGGAGCCCAACTTTAGCATAAAGTTAAAACTGAAGAAATAGACCAGGAAAAATGAGCAAATAAGAAAAAAAAGAATTTCACCCTAAAAAACTACTACAGTGGCAGGAAGAAGCAAGACATAAATAAACTCAGAAGAAGACAACAGTACAGAAACAGCAACATGCAGAGTCTCAAAGAAAAGTGCTAATGGGACCAAAGCCATACAAGAATTCCTAGAAGACTCAAAGAAAGAGATGAGTGGTAGAGGAGAACTTGGGAAAAGAAAAGAGTGTGATATAAGAATGATTTTTTTTAAAAGAATTAACAGCTTGGTAAATAAAAAAGAGGCAATAAAAGACTAAAGAAAATAATACCTTAAAAAACAGAATTGATCTAATTATAAAAGAAGCATAAAAATTCAATGAAGAAAAGAACTCTTCAAAACAGAATAGAACAAATGGAAAAATAGGTACAAAAATTCACTGATGAAAACAATTTCTTTAAAAGCAGAATTGGATAAATGGAAAAGGAAGTACAAAAACTCACAAAAGAAAATAATTTCTTAAAAATTAGATTTGGGCAAGTGGAAGCTCATCACTCCATGAGACATCACAGAACAATAAAACAAATTCAAAAGGATGAAAAAAAATGTGAAATTATCTCATTGAGAAAACAACTGACCTGGAAAACAGATCAAAGAGAGATAATTTAAGAATTATTGGACTACCTGTAAGCTTATGATTTTTAAAAAAAGAGCTTGGACATCATATTTCAAGAAATTATGAAGGAAAACTGCTCCAGTACCTTAGATTAACAGAGTAAAATAGATATGGAAAAAATTCATCTATCATTTCCTGAAAGAGACCCCAAAATGAAAATTACAAAGAATTTTGTAGCCAAATTCCAAATCTCCCAGGTCAGGGAGAAAATATTACAGTCAGAAAGAAACAATTCTAATCTCATGGAGCCACAGTCAGCATCACAGATTTAGTAGCTTCCACATTAAAGGAATGGAGAGCGTGGAATAGCATATTCTGAAAGGCAAAGGAGCTAGGATTACAACCAAGAATAACCTATCCAGCAAAATTGGGTATAATCAAGCAGGCAATGGGAGGGTGAGGGGTGTTGAAATGGACATTTAATGAAATAGAGGACTTTCAAGCACTCCTGATAGAATGACAGAGTGGAATAGAAAATTTGATATTAAACACAAAACTCAAGAGAAGCACAAAAGGTAATATGAAAGAGTAATAATAAGTGACTTGACAAAGTTAAACTGTTTACATTCCTATGTGGGAAGATGATACATATAACATTTAAGAACTCTGTTATTAGTAGAGAAGTTAGAAGCAGTCTACATAGAGGGCACCAGAATGGATTACTTGGGATATCACCAAAAAAAATAAAATGGAAGCATGAGAAAGAGGGATGTACTGGGAAAGGAAGAGAGAGATAGGGAATATGGAAAATGTTCTGTAAGTATGTATATGTATGTGTGTGTGTGTGTGTGTGTGCATGCATACACACACTCCGCTGGGCACAGAAATCTCTCTTACCCAATAAGGAAATAAGAGGGGAGGGAGGAAAAAGATATGGATGGATGGAGGTATTGATAAAAGGGATGGCAGATTAAAGGAAGCAGTGGTCAGAAGCAAAACTGACTTTTGAAGAGAGAGGGAGAGAGAGAAAGAGAGAGAGACAGAAGGATAAACAGAAGAAAACAGGTTAGAGGGAAATACAGCTAATAATTATTACTGTATGAGAATGAGATGAGTTCACCCATAAAATGGAAGTTGATAGCAGAATGGATTAGAAACTAGAATCCAACAATATGTTGCTTATAAGAGACACACGTGAAGCAGAAAGATAAACAGAACTAAAATAAAGTGCAGAAACATAATCTATTTTGTTTCAGCTAAAGTTAACAAAAAGCAGAGGTAGCAATCATGATCTCGGACAAAGCAAAAGAAAAAAACAAAACAAACAAACAAACCAAAAAAAAAAAACCCAGGCCTAATTGAAAGAGATAATCAGGGAAAATACATTTTGCTAAAAAAAAAAAAAAATGCCATAGGCAATGAAGTAATATCAAAAAATTTTAAGGATAAATGTCTCTGATAAAGGCCAAATTTCTCAAATTTATAGAAAAGGAGTCAAAGTTGTAAAAAATGAATCATTCCCCAATTAATAAATGGCCAACGGATTCAGAAGAAGAACTCAAAGCTATCTATAATCATTTTAAGAAATGGTCTCAATAACTAAGAGAAAAATGCAAATTAAAACAATTAGAAGGTATTACCTCACACCTATCAGAAATTACAAATGCAGGAGGGGATGAGGGAAGATTGGCACAAAAATAAACTGTTACTGGAGCTGTGAAATAGAGAACAATTTAGAACTATACATAAGAGCTATAAAATTCTGCATACCCTTTGATCTAGCTATACCACAATTAAGTCTGGATCCCAAAGATAACAAAGGAAAAAAAAGTAAAGACCTATACATACAAAAATATTTGTAACAATTCTTTTTGTGGTGGCAAAGAATTGGAAACTGAGGGGATGCCCATCAATTGGGGAATAGTTGAACAAGCTGTGGTTAAGATTGTGATTGAGAACTATTGTGCTCTAAGAAATAATGAGGAAAGTGTTTTAGGAAAAAAAACAAAAACAAAAAACATATGACAATCCCCATATGAACTGATGCAAAGTTAAGTGAGAAGAACCAGAAAATCTCTGTTCATAGTAATAGCAATGTTGCAATGATGACCAATTCTGAAAGATTTGTATGCTCTGATTAATACAAATTCAAGACAATTTCAAAGGACTCATGATGAAAAAATGCTATCCACTTCCAGAGAGAGAATTATTGAATTTTAAGTATAAATTAAAGTAAAATTCTCTTGCTTTTGTGTGTGCATGTGTGCGCGTTACAACATGGCTAATATGGAAATATGTTTTGCCTGATTTCCATGTATAATTAATATCCTTGCCTTCTCAGTGAGTAGGGAGGAATGGTAGGAAGGGAGAGTATTTGGAACTCAATTAAAAAAAAAAAGAATGCTAAAATAAATTTAAAAATAAAGAAGAGAAATTTATCAGTATCTATATGTCCTCGATTGGATTCTAAGTCCAAGCTCTTATATCAGATGTTGGCTTATTTTGGTAATATGATTTTTCTTCTGATGATAGTTTTCTTTTTCCTTCTGAGTTTTACTGATAACTTTTGTTTTTAACACTGAAATCATTTTGCTATAAAACAGAATTTCTGATAACAATGAATAACAAATAATTCAGTACAATCAGCCAACACAGTCACCATGTCCTATGGAGCAGGCAACATTCTACATCAAAAGTGCCCTATCTATCCTTTTAAAGGACAGAAAATTGTTTTTATGATGCTTTTCTTCAGCTCTGTCTTAAGCAGTCCTCTTCAGCTCCTTCCCACAATCCAATTCCCCTGGCATTAGAATGTTCCATTGTTCCTTCCACACCCTTTTATGGATGCTCAAACAGTAATTTTGGTCTGCTCCAGTCAATTCTGCTTCTCCTTGCAAGATCTACCACTCCCTAGCAAGGCACCTAGTATTCCCTGTCTCTTCTCAGACTTCAAAGGCAAAAAGGAGAATAGAAAGAAAAATAAGACATGCACGGCCTGTACCTTGACGGAACTAAGTCTAATAGTGAAAAATATTATCTCCACATTTCCTCATTTCTTTGCACTCCGAAGATGTTCAATACTTATTTTCTGATTGAGTGACTATCTGCTTTGCTAACTTACAGCCATGGAACTTGAAGTTAGGTGTATAGCATGGCACTGAATATTAGGTCTCCGAAGTATTTGGGGAATGGCAGTTAGTTAAAAGACCTAGAAGAAGGGTTTAAAAACCTGAGAAAATGCAATTAGTAAAATGTTGGTCAAAACATAACCTCTGATGGTCCTTCTTCATTCTTTGGCCAAGGATTCTGTGGCAAGGAAGGTCCTTATTGCCAGCCATACTGGTATTCCTTTCATCAAAACTTAAAAGGCCCTTCCTTCACTCAGAGTGTGCCAGATAACGAAGGTTACTCTGACAAACTTATCAATAAGGCTTTATATCTGGCAATAAAAACAATTACTCCCCCTAATGAACATCTTGAAAGGGAACTTCAATGCCTTATGCCAGTGGTATTGAATAGAAACTTATCCTTGTGGGAAAGAAAACCACAAACTAACATTAACTGTATTTAACTGTATTTGTATGTATTTTATTAAACATTTTTAATTTAAATTTTAATCTGGTATAAGCTGCTGGTATTTGGGAGTTTTACACAGCCTTAAATCATAGGAGTAAATAAAAGTGTGAAAGACCTACAGGAGAAACAGTTATAATACCTCAGCTTGCCCTAGGACAGTGGTTCTCAACCTTCCTAATGCCGCGACCCTTTAATACTCATGTGTGGGCATATCTGCATGTGGGAGGACCCACCTGGAGACAGATAGAGGAGTGAGGAGCAATGTCTTCGTTCCTAAGATCATCAGAAATATATGTTTTCTGATGGTCTTGGGCGACCCCTGTGAAAGGGTTGTTCGACCCCCAATGGGGGCGCAACCCACAGGTTGAGAACCACTGCCCTAGGAGGTGCAATGGAACAAGATGTTTCATTAGATAGTATGCAAGCCTAGAGTGGAATTGTATGCCATGAAAAATCTCTATGGGTCCTTCCAACTCAAATATTCTCTAATTCTGAAATTCTAAGATTTGGTCTATCCCCTACCAATGCAAAAGCTCGGTCCTGTTCTCTGTCAATTTCTTAGCACTTAGACGTACTCAAGAGGGGCAGACACCAGGCCAAATGGTAGCAGCATATCCATAAGCATATTCTCCATTTCTGGCCTCAGAGGTCAAGTAGTTGTCAATCCTTCCTATGATACTAAAGTAGAAGAGTTTGTAGGAAGGAATAGTTCCTATTCTGGTGGAAATCAGTTACCATGTGAGGTGGATCAGATTTCATTCCAAGTCTTATATAAATATTTATGCATTTCTACTCGGAAGAAAACCATTATTCACACACACACACACACACACCCCAAAACTCAAAGGTTTATCACAAATTCAAAAGTGATTCATTGAGTGTAGGTCTTTAGGTGCACAGTAATCTAATTCTTGGGGAAACAAATGTTTATGACAAGGGAATAAGGGAATCAAGAGTTCAGTTTTGCTTAAAAAAATTATTTCTTCTCTTGGTGGATTAATTTCCTCATCTACAAAATCAGGAGATTGGATTAAGTGGATAGAGTTTTGGACATGGAGTTGAGAAGATTTAACTTCCCGAGTTCAAATCTGCCTTCGGACACTTACTAGCTGGGTCACCCTAATCAAATCACTTCATCCTATTTGCCTCAGTTTTCTCATCTGTAAAATGAGGAACTGGGGAAGAAAACAGTAAACCACTCCAGTATCTTTATCAAGAAAATCCTAAATGGGGTCGCAAAAGGAGTCAGGCACAAATGAAAACTAGTGAACAACAACGAAATAACTATAAGGTTTTTTGTAAAGATGAAGTGAGATGATACAAACATTGAAGCATTATGTAAGTGCTAACCATGGTTATTATTTACTAATTACTGCTATTATGATCAGGCTTATCATTGATGTTATTCTTACTCTAGGTTTCTTCCAGGTGTTGTATCTTATGTTCTAAGTCCCAGAACTTCTCCAATAGAATGTAAACCCCTTGAAGCATGAACTGTTTCCTTTTGTTTTCTTATGTATCCCACAGTATGTGGCACACAGTGGGTACAAAAGAAATCACTCTTGATTAATGTATTTCAGCTCTAATATGCTACGATTTAAAGATTTTCTGTTTCAACATCTTTTTCTGGGAAATGGAAATCACAGTACCGTTCATACTCACAGGGACCCAGCTGGAGCTTATACCTCTAAAGTGTCCCAAAATTGATGAATAAAATATGTGCCCTTTCATTGTGTTGCAAAACAGTAATCTGATTACCAGACTGAGTCTTATTTGAGCCAGCACTGAAGTGTGCATAACATGCTCCGTCTCATCAACCCTGCACATGCAGAGTCTTCTTTACCTATTTTCTCTCCTCTTAAGAAATAAGAAATAATCTGTATAATAATTAAGCATAAATCTTGTTTTATTTGAATTAAGAGGCTATTCTTATCTCTCTTCTGCCTCTCTGGATCTTCTTCAATTTCCAGGACTTTCAGGGCCCAGTACATGTCCTTCCTTCCTCCTCAATAAAACCCTGCCTGATGATCCCAGGTTAAGAAGGTCTGAGCAACAGATTGGCAAAGAGAACTGTAATTTAGCCCGCCCCATCAATCTCACTCTGCAGCTAAGCTATTTACATTCTATCTGTCTTAATAATCACAGTGGTATCTCCTACCTCTGAGCTCCTAAGGTTTCCTATCCATTTCCTTTCTTTTAACTTTCAATATATGTCACATTTTAAAATGTTACTTGTTTGACATTAATATGGTTTCTCTTTGACTATACTGTGAGCTCCATGAAGGTATGGGATATATTTCTTCTGCTACATGTATTTCTTCCAAATACTCCTAAGTACCAAAAACAAGTACCTAAATAGACTATGTGTTCAATGCTTCACAATATTTAAATATTTATGATACTACAACGTATGGAGTTATGCGTTGTGCATTGTGGGCAGAGCTCTGGGACTGAAATTTACAAACCATAAGTTCAAAATCAGCCTCAGACACTTATTAGTTATGTGACTCCATGTTTAACTCAGTTTCTTCAAATGTAAAATGAAGATAATAATTGTTCCAACGTCCCAGGATTTTCCTGAGAATCAAATGAGATAATATTTGTAAAACACTCAGTACAGTATCTAGACCATAGCAGGTTTCAATATAAACACTTATTCCTTCTTGCCCTAAGTTGTTGTACTGATCCTACCGCCAACCCTTAATTGTGACTTTGGGCAGGAATCATGGGGCTGCAGAAAGAACATACCGTCTCTGGAGTCAGAGGACCTGAGTTCAAAGCCTACATCTAATGCCTATTATACATTTAACCTTGAGCAAGTCATGCAATCATTCTGGGTTTTCATTGCTCCATTCATAAAACAGAGATGTTGGACTATCTAGTATCCAAGGTTCCTTCTACAACTAAGATTCTATAAATCATTTAAGTGAATCTCAGTTTTTACTGAGTTCAAAATGTCTAGGGCTTGATGTTGGCTAAAGTGTGTGATTCAACTAGATGCCTGTCCTTCCTAATTATCTGCTTCTAATATGCTGCGCTCTGAGGTCTTATATAACTAAGATTAAAACTATGTGTGGAGTCAAAAAATTCTAATCCACGAGGGCCTCTCCTATCAACCAATAATCATAATAATCAATAGCAAGTGTCTACTTATTTATTAAGTGTCAGGCACCAGGATTCTGGTTGCCCTTCTGAATGATGTTTTAGACCAGACCTTGCCACCCAACTATAAAACCTCACCCTGAATTCAC
The DNA here is from genome assembly GCA_028646515.1 of Pseudochirops corinnae. Lineage (NCBI taxonomy): Eukaryota > Metazoa > Chordata > Mammalia > Diprotodontia > Pseudocheiridae > Pseudochirops > Pseudochirops corinnae. Next base: position 281,715,462 of record CM053587.1, read on the forward strand.
TTGCTAACTACCACTAATAAATAACAAAGGTTCCATTCTTTTGAGGATGATTGACGAGGGAGTACTCTATAATAATGACCTGAGTCTTCCAGGCTTAATGCCATCTCCCCATTGGGTTTTGAAAATAATTCAATTCACAGGCAGGGAAGGTATAAGAGCATGTAGTTACATATAAATTGTCCTTACTGTTGGTCCCACGCTGATGCTGTCTCCAAGTTCTAGCAACAATCCTCTTGCCTTCTTCGGCTGAGACCAAGCTCTTATCTTTGGACTCTAATTTCAAAAGCTAAGTAATTAAATTGTATTCCTTGTTTAAATTCCCATCCTAGGTATTCTGACTCAATTGCTCATTTCCTCTAATAGCATGGACCTAGCTTTCTTCAGATAATTCTCTCAAGGGTCAGTGCCCTACCCTGTAATGTATAGGGTATTTTATATCCAAGCTTTATATCAAGCTTTAGACCCAAACTCCCAAACTTTCACTTTGATGACAACAGCAATGGTAATTCATGTTTATACAACATGTTAATATTTACAAATGCATTCACACTACCTCAAGAATATTAAAAAGTTAGCAGAAACCGGAAATATTAGAACTTAGAGGGCCCTTTAAGATCATCTAGTGGAAGCCCTCCATTTTACTCATGAGGAAAAAGAGGTGTCCAGGAGGAAGATGGTTTGCCCTAAATCTCAAAATGGCTAGAAAGTGAAGAAAGAGATATAGGTATAAAGTAAAAGGACATGAGTTCAAATCTAGCCTCTGCTATTTATTGCCTAAGTGAACTTTGGTTATGTAATCTCTCTTGATGGTAGTTGCGTTATCTATAAAATGTTTTTTTTTCTCTTTTTTAAACTCAATTTTATTTATTAAAATGAGGAGTTTTGATTAAATCATTTCTAGCTTCCCTTTCAGCTCACAATCCTAAATATTCTTAGTGAAGGGCAGAGTAAGAACTTTAACCTAGGTCATCTGACCCAAGTTCAATGCTTTTCCCACTAGACTGCATTTTCATTGTGCTTTCACTAATCCTGATAATAATGATCAATCAGTAATTAATAAATACTTATTAAGCATCTACTATGTTTCAGGTACCATCCAGCACTGGGGTTACAAAAAGAGGCCAAAGATAGTCCCTGCCCTCAAGAAACTTACAATCTAATGGAGGAGACAACATGAAAACAAATATAGACAAGATGAGTTATATACAGGATAAATAGGAAATGAGGAACAGGGGGAAGACATCAGAATTAAGAAGGAATGGGGAAGGCTCCTTGTTGAAGGTGAGATTCTAGCTGGGACTTGAAGGAAGCCATAGAAGTCCATAGTCGGTATGGAAGAAGGACAGTCTTCCAGGAATAGGGGACAGAAAGTCAGAAACAATGTACCCAGAGCCAAGTGATAGACTGCCTTGTTTGTATAACAGCCAGGAGGCTAGTGTAATTGCATGGAAGAGTAAATGTTGGGGGTATTGTGGAAGGAGATTGGAAAGACAGGAAGAAACTAGGTTATGAAGAGTTTTGAATGATAAACTGAAGCTGTCTTTTTTTTTCAAACTTGATCCTATGGAAATAAGAAGTCAACAGAATTTATTGAGTAGGGGAGAAGGGTAACACTATCAGACCTACATTTTAGGAAAAGCACTGTATTGACTGAACGGAGGTTGGATTGGAGTGGGGAGAGACTTGAGGGAAGCAGACTTACCACTAGGCTATGGGGATAGACCAGGTATGAGGTAATGAGAGCCTGCAGTTGTGGTAATGTCAGAGGAGAAAAGGAAACATATCCAAGAAATATTGCAAAAGTGAAATCAGTAGGCCTTGACTGCAGCTTGGATACGGACAATAAAGGCCTGCACTAGAATAATCTGCTTTTAGATAAGAAAACTATAAACCAACGAGAGTCAGCGATTTATCTAAAGCTACACTTCTAGTAACTTTTAGCCAGTCAGAACCAAATTCCAGCCTTCTAGAATAAGGGCTGTTGCTATTTTTGCCACACTAAGTTGCCTCTGTTTTTCCAGTGGTTAATAGAAAAAAAGAAAGTCCTTTGTGCAAGGTGGGCAGAAGATAGAAGGCAGTTCTTCTGACCTGAAAGAAAGGTTTTTGGCAAAAGCACATGATTCCCAGAGAGAATGGGGTGTATGATAAGGTATAACCAGTAACAGATCACCCTAGTAAGTAGGCATAAAGAATGGAGTCAGCTAGGAACAAGAGTCTGGGGCTGAGTCCTAAATCACCCTCATTTTTCTTTGCTGAACTCTAAAAACTAGCACCCCTGGGAATCTTAACCCTGTCTCCAAACTGCATTGTAGCCCACCACAACCCTTATCAGTTTTACATGGTTGATCTCCATGTCCTAGACAGACAAGCCTCTTTAGATTTTCAAAAGCATTTACATTCACATGATTAACCTAACCTCTCTTAGTGAGAAGGTGTTTAGCACTGGGCAAATCACTTACCCTGTCTGAGCTTCACTTTTCTTCTATGATCCATTTCCAGCTCAAGACCTAAGATTTATAAACCCCCCTCCTAAAATTCCTGAACAATGAGATTTAGGAAGAACATTCTTATACTTAAAGTTGTGAGAAAGGGCAGCATCAGGGTGTGCAACTTTACTTGGAAGCCTTCCTTTATACTGGAGATGATCATTTCTAAGGGATACTGTCGAGATGATTCGTACTTCAGGTATGAGGAAGATCAAATGACTTCTGACCCACCATTCAAATTTGGGTTTCATGATTCTAACCCTGCTGAGTAGATAAGAAAGAGCATTCCTTCTCCTTCCCAATCCCAATACAAGAATTTCTGAAAGTAGGATAGAAAACAGAATATAGGATATTAAATTTAGGAAACTTAGAATAATGAACATTATAGCATTAATGATAATTATAATAATAAATATCATTAATGTGATTTTTTAAGGTTTGCAAAATGCTTTACAAATATCTGATCATTTTAGCCTTACAAGAACGTTGGGAGATAAGTGTTATTATTAACACCACTTGATCGCTGAGGAAACTGAAGCAGATAGCAACTAAATAACGTTCAAAATCACACAGCTGCTGTGTCTGAGGCTAAATTTGAACTCATGTCTTCCAAATGCTAGGTTCATCACTGTATCCATGTTCAAAATTCTAGGGACCTTGGAGATCACACAGTTTAATTCTCTCATTTTTAGAAGAGGGAACTGGAACCCAGAGAAGATGAGTGATTAACCCAAGGTTGTACAAATTAGGAGTGGCAGAGCCAGAATTAGAAACCATGTTTATGGCATAAAGTCCTTTTGACTACAGCATGCTGCCTCTGTCCTATATTATGACTCTAGATTTTATATCAGTTTAAAACTTAAAATTTTCTTTTTTGCCTACGTTTTTTCTGAGCAGTTTTTATTGGAGGACTATGGGGTACAAAAAAAAGCACCAAACACAAGCTGTACCTCTTGGCTACTCTTTTATTGGCTAAAACTTAATAAAAAAAAAAGATTTAAACAATAAAAACTTTGAACAAGCAATTAACTGAGCAGCAGCAGAGGGCAGCCTGGGAAAAGATAAATTATATGAAATAAACGAAGGCTGAGAAGGAGAATGAAAAATGTTCCAGAGGTAAATATACTAGGAAGCAGGTCCCTGGGAGATAAAGAATGAATTGTTTAATGCCCCAAAAAATTTTTTAGCAAAAAATGATTCCATAAAGTCAATTGCACCAGCAGTGATCAAGTTCTTGGCTGGAAGGGGCCTCAGAGCAAAGGATGTCATAGCCAGAAGGGACTATAACATAAAATGCTAGAATACAGAAGCCTCCACCTTAATCCTCATACCTTGGCATTTAAGCAAAATGAGCAGATTTTTCACCATTGAATGTAACTGATAAAGAACAGATATACATATACATATACATATATATATATATATATATATATATATATATACATATACATATACATATATATATATATATACACACACACATATACATATACATATGTTACATGTAAATAATATATATGCATATAACATACATATTAATTTGCAGAGACAGACAGATATACATATATGCCCACATAAATAATTATAACTCAGTATAATACATGACAGGGGATGGGGGCAGCTAGGTGGCACAGCAGATACAGCATCAGGCCAGGAGTCAGTAAGACCTGAGTTCTAATCCAACTTTAGACACGTACTAGCTATGTGAACCTAGACAAATCACTTAACCTTATTTGCCTCAGTTTCCTCATCTTTAAAATAAACTGGAGAAGGAAATGGCAATCCACTACATTATGTTTGACAAGAAAATGGGGTCATGAAGAATCAGGCACAATTGAAACAATTTAACAACAAAGGGGAAAGAGAATGGACCCATGATTTCACTGATTTAGGAAACTCTGGATGAGGAAATTCCCTATACCAACCTAGGTTTGCCCCTTCTCTGTAAATTACAGTCTTGAAAGCTTGCCTGGAGTAATAAAAGATTTAAGTAACTTGCCAGGTGTCATTCAAACCATATGTGTCAGAGTTGATACTTGAATCCATATCTTTCTAGTTCCAAAGGACAGCTCCCTATCTACTACACCATTTTGCCTTTCATCATAAATTTGTAGATGATGATAAAGCTGGGCATGGAAACCCAGTCCTTTTTCTAATAGACCAGAAGCAGTACACTATTTCTTCATGATCTAGGTTCAAACCCTTGCTCTGATGTTCACTGTCTTTGTGAGGTGGTACAAGTCAACTAATTTCTCTGAATTCCTAGATTTAGAACTAGAAGGGACCTCAGAGGTTATCAAGTGCAGCTCTTCCTTTTACTATATGAGGAAACTGAGGACCAAGGAGGTAAAATGATTTGACCAAAGCCACACAGGCTGGGAGTGGGAAAATTTAGATCTAAACCCAGGGGATTTGACTCCAAAATGAGAGAATTGTGCCAGAGAGCCTCTGCAGCCTTCTAGCTGTACATGTGTTCTTCCCATGATCATAGGTAAACAGTGAGCCATGAGGTATGCTGGTATAATCCAATATAGCTTTCTATCAACAACTTTTTTTAAATTAAATTTTATGTTTATTTTTAGTTTACTTCATTCATTTCCACAAGATTTTGAGTTACAAATTTTGATGATCTCCATACCCCAGTGCCTGTATATCTTATTTCCCAGTTGCATGTAAATAATAATAAGAATAATTTTTTAAACATTTGATTTTACAACTTTGAATTCCAGATTCCTTCCCTTCCTCCCTCGTCACCCACCCTTACTGGGAAGATAAGCAATTCAATATAGGTTGTACATGTGTTAAAACATTTCCTTAGTAGATATATTGTGAAAGACTGACTATATTTCCCTCCATCCTATCCCACCCCTCACTTGTTCTATTCTCTACTTTGTCCCTGTCCCTTTACAAAAATGTGTGATTCTAACTACCCTCCCCCCAACCTGCCCTCCCCTCCATCATACCCCCTCTCATTCCCTCCCCTCTTCTCTCCTGTAGGGCAAGATACCCAATTTAGTGTGTATGTCATTCCCTCCCTAAGCCAAATTCAAAGAGAGTAAGGTTGACCCTTTTTCCTTCCTGTTCTTCCCTTACATTTTGACAGCTATCTCTTGCCTCTTATATATGAGATAATTTACCCCATTCTTTCTCTCCCCATCTCCTCTCATTATATTCCTCTCTCACCTCTCAATTTCACCTTTTAAATATCATCCCTTCCTATGCAATTGATCCTGTGCCTTGTCTATCTATACCTGTACCCATATATACACACACTCACATATGTATTCATATGCACAGATACCCTCCTATATAGACATATACATATGTATACATATTTATGTATACATATATATGTATACGTGTATACACATATATGTATACGTGTATACACATACACACACACACACACTTATATTCCCTCCAACTATCCTCACACTGAGAAAAGTTTCATAAGTTACAATTACCGTTTTTCCATGTAGGCATGTAAATAGTTCAACTTTGTTAAGTTCCTTATGAATTCTTTTCCCTGTTTACTTTCTCATACTTCTCTTGGTTCTTGTATTTGAATGTCAGATTTTCTATTCAACTCGGGTTTTTTCATCAAGAACGCTTAAAAGTCCTTCACTTCGTTGAATGATCGTATTTTCCCCTGAAACATTATACTCAGTTTTGCTGTATAGGTGATTCTTGTTTTTAATCCTAACTCCTTTGATCTCCAGAATATCATATTCCAAGCCCTTCAATTCCTTAACGTAGAAGCTGCTTGATCCTGTGTTATCCTGATTGTGTTTCCACAATATTCAAATTGTTTCTTCTTGGCAGCTTGTAATATTTTCTCCTTGATCTGGGAACTCCAGAACCTGGCTATAACATTCCTAGGAGTTTTCTTTTTGGGATCTTTTTCAAGACATGATTGGCGAATTTTTTCAAGTTCTATTTTGCCCTCTGGTTCTAAAATTTCGGTACAATTTTCCTTGAGAATTTCTTGAAGGATGCTTTCTAGGTTCTATTTTTGATCATGACTTTCAGGTAGTCCAATAATTTTTAAATTGTCTCTCCTGGATCTATTTTCCAGGACAGTGGTTTTTCCAATGAGATATTTCACACTGCCTTCTATTTTTTCATTTTTTTGGATCTGTTTAATAGTATCTTGATTAAAATCATTAGCTTCCATTTGCTACAATCTAATTCTGAAGGAAATATTCTCTTCAGTGAGCTTTTGAAATTCTTTTTCCATCTGGCAAATTCAGCTTTTTAAGGCATTCTTTTCCTCATTGGCTTTTTGGGCCTTTTTTGTCATTAGTCTATTTTTAAGGTATTATTTTCTTCAGTCAGATTGTTGACTCTCTTTTCATGATTTTCTTGCATCATTCTCATTTCTCTTCCCAATTTTTCCTCTACTTCTCTTACTTGATTTTCAAAATCCTTCTTGAGCTCCTCCATGGCCTATAACCAATTCATATTTTTCTTGGTAGCTTTTGGTGCAGGAGTTCAGACTTAATTGTCTTCCTCCCATTCCATGCTTTTACCCTGTTTGTCCCCAAAAAAAGGAATCTAAAGTTGGATTGCAGTGCTTGCTTTGCTTCCTTTGCTTGCTCATGTTGCCCCTCAATTACCTGACTTTTGAGCTCTTTGCCACAGTAGAATATTGCTTCCAGAGGGGAGAGCTTTGTCCCAAATTGCTGGGTTTTTCACACCTGCCAGAGCTATTAGGAGGTACTGTCTCTACAGCCCCCACAAGCTTTGACTCATGGTCACACATCCCAGGACCACTACTCAAGACCATCATTCAGATCCAGGCAGGTTAAAGCAAGACCAACTACCCTCTGAATGGTCACTTGGCCCCCCTACAATCTGCAGGCTGGGAGCTCTGAAGCAGCCACATGGCTTCTCACTCTGGGTGCAGAGGCCAGACTGTTCCTCCATCCCCTGCAGTTCAGAGTTCTACATTGATGTTTTGCTTTGTCTTTGGCATTTATGGGTTGATATTTCTTGCAACCAACACAGGTGCTGGTGATCCATTCTCCTGAGGTCTGCTTCAGCCACTGCTGGTCTGGGACGCCCTGGGGCTAAAACTGCGGGCTCATGTGGGGCTAGGCACAGGTCCCAGGACACTGAGATGGACCCTTCCTGCCATCCTGCCAGGCTGTCTTCAGTGGGAGATTTGTTTCTCTCTGTCACTTTGTGGGTTCTGTAGCTCTAAAATTTGTTCAGAGTCATATTTTATAGGTATTTGAGGTGGTTATGGGGGGAGGTCACAGAGTTTTCCTGTTTCTATGACACCATCTTGGCTCCCTCAACAACTTACTGATAGAGTTGTTGGTGGTCCTTTGTGCTTGAAGAGGACCAAAATGGTATCACAATGTTAGGGTCAATGGACAGTGTGTCTGGCTATGGCTGATCATACCAATATGAGCTTAAAAGGCTCTACCATTGGTCAGGCACAGATCGTCCCTAAAACCGTTTGGAAGGAAGATGTCTCTAAATATGTTTCTAAAATTGCTCATGGAAAGATTTACGTCAAAGGAGTAGTCACAGATGTCTGTTCTTTATCAGTTTCATTCAATGATAAAAAACCTGCTCATCTAGTTTAAATGCCAAGATAAAATAACATGGAGGCTACTCATTTAATGCCTGTATTTAGTATATTATTTGAAATATTCAGCAAAATTTATTAATCCCTGGACTTGAAATTAGTAGACTCAATTCCTTCATGAGCTCATAGTATGGTTCCTGGTAAATCAACATCACAGGGCCTCAACTTTTTCATCCCCAAATGGGGTCAATAATGTCCTTATTCAAGGTTTTTGAAGCTAATTTTGCCTGGGATTTAAAATATATTGACAGGACCCCTAATTGTAGAATTTCACAGTCAGGATGAGGAGGGGATGGCATGTGGGAAGGAGATGGAAGGTGAAAATGAAGATAATGTCAGAATATTGCTACTTGTTAACTTGGTATGGTGAAAATAATCTAGAAAATGGCCAGGTGAGTAGTATCTCCTTTACAGTACCTGAGAATTGGGGGCATTTGGGATGGGGGATGAGGAAGGGTTTCGTGGAAGGACAGGGTTCAGGGAATAGGACTGAATGTGAGGTGAAGTGGAGGAAGGCAGAAAATACTGCTTGTTTCCAAGAGAGAAAGTAAGGGGATTGCGGGCACAGGTGGGTAACTCCTTATTTTTTAAAAAAAGAGGATCTAAACCAATTTATCTTTAAGGTCCTTTCCCATTCTAACTCCTATGATGATTCTTCCCTCCCAGGGCACATTTCCTAGGATAAGAATTATTAGAGCCCAGGTCTAGGCTAGGGCTTCTTAAAGAGGGGTGGATTTGGGGGCAGGGATAAGGGGGGGGGGAGGGATTAAGGAACTTGATTTAAAAAGAAAAGATGACATTTGCATGTCAAAACAATTTGTTTCCCTCAAATTCTACATATTTTATTTTATGCATTTAAAAAATAAGATCCTAGGAAAGAGTCAATAGGTTTCACCAGATGACCAGAGAATCCATAAGACAGCAAAGGTTGAGAATTGCTGTTTTAGAGCATTGTATGAGCTCACATCTTTAGAGGTCCTCGTGTTTTACAGAACACTATGAGGTGAATAGTACAAATGTTATCATTCTCAGTTTATAGATAGGAAACTGAGTCACAGACTGATGAACTGACTCATCCAAATTCACAGCTAATCATTACTGGAGCCAGGATGAGAATCTGTCTTCTGACTCTGAATTCATCCCTCTTTCCATTATACCATATGTGCCTCTCACTGATTCACCAGCATTCAAATTTTCTCCCAGAACCCTGATCCTCCAACACCTGGAATCCACACAACTCATTTTGGAAAATACCACCCAATTCCTCATCTATCTCCCAGAATTCACACAAAGATAATGTCTAATAGATGCTGAAAGTGCTTTGAAAAGCACAGTATAAAGCACTCTATATATGTAAGAGGTTTTAATGGATATAATTCCTGTTCTCAGTCTTAGCATTATGTCCCAAATCCAACAGGCACTCAATGTCTGTGTATTAATGATGATGATCAAGTTGTTCTGGCTGCTAAAATAATGATGGAACATCAGGGCCACAAACATGCCCACTTTCACAGGCACTTGGGACAGTAAATCAAACCAACCAACCCCCTCTTCCCCGCCCCCAATACACACACACACACACACACACACACACACACACACACGCATGCACACAGTAGAAATAATGAAGCAGAATTTTCCAAATATGAAGATAAAGAGGCCAGTCCCAGACCTCAAACTCTGACAATATAGACATGGCAAGAATAGGTAGAGAAAGTGGCTTAGGAAGAAATCTATAATCAGAGCATTTCGGGTCCTTGAAGGAAGTAAAAGACTATTTTTGTGGGTGTGTTTAGTTGATTTCTTTTCTTGATTTTTTTTTTTTTTTGCTTTTTTGGAGGGGGGAAGGAAGGGCAATTGGGGTTAAGTGACTTGCCCAAGGTCACATGGCTAGTAAGTGTTAAATGTCAGAGGCCAGATTTGAGCTCAGGGCCAGTGCTCTATTCACTGTGCCCCCTAGTCACCCCTTTTCTTGATTTTTTTAAAACAGATTTAACTCCTTTCAAGTAACAGATGAACTATTCAGAGAATCATAGATTTCAAAAGTGTCAGAGGTAGAGATGATGGTCAAAATAAATATGTTAGAACATAAAACAAAGAATATTAGACTGGAAAGGGACTTGGAAGAAAATGAAGGGCTATAGAAAGTCACTGGAGTTAGAGTAACAAGGCCTGGGTTCAAATCTTGACATTGCAACTTACTGCCCATATGACCTAAGGCAAATCACTCCTCAGAGTTTCAGTTTCTACATTTGTAGAATGAGGGAAGTGGACTAGACTTCTAAGATCTCTTCCCATTCTAAAACCCATGATGATCCTAAACAATAACAATGATTAATAATACAAATGATAGCTAACATTTTTATATAGTACTTACTATGGGTTCTAAGGTCTTTACAATTATCCTCACAACAACCCTGGGAGATAGGTGCTGTTATGATCCCCATCTGACAGATGAGGAAACTGAGGCAAATAGAGGTGACTTTCCTAGGGTCAAACTGCTACTAAGTGTCTAAGGCCACATTTGAACTCTAGTAAGTGGTACAGTAGATTAAGCACTAGGCCTGGAGTCAGAAAGATCTGAGTTCAAATCTGCCTCTGACATTTACTAGCTGTGTGACCCTGGGCAAGTCACTTAACCCTGTCCACCTCAGTTTCCTCACCTGTAAAATGAGCTGGAGAAGGAAATGGCAAACCAGTCCAGTATCTTAGCCAAAAAAAAGCAAAAAGACCTCAAATAGGGTCACAAAGAGTTAGACAGACATGACTGAAACTACTGGCCCAGCGATCTATCCACTGTGCCACCTGACTAACTCAAAGGACCAGGCATGTGAGATATGGATGGAGCCTTCAAACATAGATGATATGATTTTATATGGACTCGGGAGGCCTTCCTGATACAGTTGAAAAATCACTTGCACTAGAGTTAGAGGAACGGGGATCAAATCCTGCCTTTGATACATGTTCTCTGTACTACCTTGGTCAAGTCACTGAACCTTCCCTGTGCCTCATTCCTAAATTGAATGGAATTATACTTCCAGATCTAGATATATGATCCTACAGCTTAAAAATATAGACCAAGGATTTTAAGGACACTTAAAGACATAAAGTGTTAGAACTGAAAGGAATCTTAGAAGACAGAAAGTTAAAGCAGGAAGGGCCTTCTAAAAACACAAATTGTTTGAATTGGAGTGGATGGTACAGATCATCTAATCTAATCTAATCCAATCCCCTCATTTAACTAATGAGAAAACTAGAGCCCTGAGAGGGGTAACTTCCCCAAGGTCACGCATCTCATTAGGGGCAGAACTGGAAAAAGAACTCATATCAGCTTGCTCCCCCCCTAGTGCTCTCTTTATACCAACCACACTGCCTCTAGTTTCTATATTTCAGGCCAGACAGAGTCTAAAAATAGCTGGAGCTATTTACTGGAAACAGCTGGATTTGAATGCTAAAAGGAACTGAATTTCATTCAGAATACAAAGTCTGTCCCCATTATTCAATTGCATTTAAATTGGCAAAATGTTCAATCTCTCTCCACCCCTCTCTCTCAGCCCCCAACAAGGCCAAGGCTTGATGTCAGCAGTTACCATTGTGTTAGACTGCAGGTAAAACAAGCCCCTTGCATTATTAGCTGCACAAACAAAGCACCTGCTCAGCGTGCTGATTTATTTTCTAGGACTAAAGGAACTCAGAGGGTAGACATTTCATAGCCCCACACAACCTTGTTTTAACCAGGGGATTCTTTTTCTATGAGATCCAAAAACAAAGTGCATTCAAATACCTCTTCCACAAAGAGTGCTTCTCTTTAGGCTTTGTTTAATCAGATACGCCCATTCCCAACAAACACACACACACACACACACACACACACACACACTCCTGCCTAAAGTAACAGCCATCAGAGAAAAAAAAATCATTAGAGAGAAACTTAGATTAGACATAAGATTACCTGGATTTAAGTCACTGCTCCAAATGGAAATACAGCATGACCCTGGGAAAGTCTCATTACCTCTCTGATCCTCCATTCCCTTATGTATAATATGAGAATATAGTACCTGCACTGCCTAGTTCATAGGGTAATTATGAACTTCAGATGACATTATGCACTTGTTTATTTGTTGTAAATTTTCTTTATGTCTTTTGTCTTAATATCACCTGCATTTCCAAAAATATATTTACTCCCTTTACTTTCTTTCCAGGGAGCCATCCCTTATAAAAGAATAAGAAATGGAGGAAAACGTGGGGGGGAGAGGTGGGGGAGGGAGAAGTAGTTCATGAAAACTAATCAAAATATCACTTGAACTAAGTCTGAAATACGTGAAGCATTCCATGCCCATAATCCTCTGCAAAGAAGGAGAAAAAAGGTATTTTCTCCTGTCTTTGGAGTATGTGATCATTATAAATGCACTGTGTTCCATTTCTATGAGAATGGGGGTGATTCATTAAATGATTTCAGTTTGTATTGACAAAAATCATATCAAAAACAAAAACAGAAGAAAAGCAGATGGTATATCTTTCATAGCTATGGAGAAGAAATGCATTTTTAACCAAAGAAGAGACGCAATTACCAAAGGTAAAATAGATAACTTTGATCACACTAAATTAAAATGCTTTTGCACAAACAAAATTAATGAACCTAGAATATAAAGGGACATGATCAAATGGGGTGGAAAATCTTTGAATCAAATTATTAAATTTCTCAGGTTTGGTTTGGTATCCAAGCTATTTAAATTACACACACACACACACACACACACACACTATATATATATATATATATATATATATATATATATATATATATACACACACACAAATACACAAACATATATATATATATATATATGTTTGTGTATTTGTGTCTATGTGTATAAAATACACAAAACCACAAGTCATTTCCCAATAGATATATCAAAGGATATGAACAAAAAGTTTTCAAAACAAAAATTAAAACTATTAACAATTATACATAAGAATATCCCAAATCATTAATAAGAGAAATACAAATCAAAACAACTCTGAGGTTTCCCCTCACATTTAACAAATTGGCAAAGATAATAGAGTTGGAAATGATCAGTGTTGGAGGGATTGGGGGATGCTAGTAATAGTTGGTAGAGCTGAGAATCAATACAACAGTTTTAGAAACTAATCTAGAATTATGCAAATAAATTGACTAAAATATCTAGTACTCAAACTCAGAGATTCCACTACTAAACTTATACAGGAAGGTCTGTGGTAAGTCCCCATATACACCAAAAGATTTATGGCAGCACTATTTGTGATAGGAAAGAATTAGAAACAAGGTAGATGCCCATCAATTTGGGGAATGTCTAAACGTATTGTGGTACATAAGGGTGAAGCATGGAAAGATTTACATGAACTAATGCAGAATAAAATAAGCAGAGACAAGAAAACAATATCCGACTACAATAATGCAAACGTACAGTATAATCACAAAAAAATCCAAAGAGAATGTTACAAAAATAGAGAGAGCAAATTTAGGAAGATATCCCTATCCTGCTCCTATCTAGATGTGGGAGTCCTCAGGTTTAGATCAGTGTACCTATTTTAAGACTTTTTTGATGTGTGGATCAGTTTTGTTGATTTTTTTTTCTTTTCTTTTAAAATATATCATTTGTTATATGAGATGACTCTCTGGGAGGGTGAGGGGAAGAAGAAAAAGAGGAGTTAGGAGAAGGATGTTATGGAAAAAGGGAGAAATTTTTTTTTTTTTTGCTCTTTGGAGCAGGGAGGGCAGGGCAATTGGGGTTAAGTGACTTGCCCGAGGTCACATGGCTAGTTTTGTGTTAAGTGTCTGAGGTCACATTTGAACTCAGGTCCTCCTGTCTCTAGGGCCGGTGCTCTATTCACTGAGCCACCTAGCCACCCATATAGTAATTTTTTTTTTAACCCAATGATATCAATTAAATATTTTAAACCATTCTAATTATAATTCAAAGTATTATAATATATTGTTTTCCTGGTTCTGTTTACTTTATTTTGCATCAGTTCATATAAGTTTTCCCTTTTTTTTTTTTTTTTTTTTTTTTTGCTTTTTGGAGGGGGGAAGGTAGGGCAATTGGGTTAAGTGACTTGCCTAAGGTCACAGGGCTAGTAAGTGTTGCGATTGGATCTGAATTCAGGTCCTCCTGACTCGAGGGCCATGGTCTATTCACCATGCCACCTAGCTGCCCCTCTATATCAATTTTTTAAAGAATAAAATACTATATATATAAAGGTAAATAAAAAAAGAAAACCAACTCTTTCTCTGCCTTCTTTTCTCTAGTTAAATATCTCCATTTCCTTAAAGAAAACAGTCCAGCTATCTGTTGCCCTCCCTTAGGGCTACTGGTGCCAATGAACAAATGAAACAGTGTTGGAATTTTATGCCACTAATATCCACTACCAGCAAAAATTCCAGAGTTCCCATACTTATAATTACCTAAGGATAGATTAAAAACTATGAGTCAGAAATCTCCTGATTGTTCTTCCTTGCAACAATCCTTAGTTGAATGTTGTTTGTTTGTTGTTGTTATTTTACTTGGGGCTTTTTTTGGGCCAAATCTGATTATTAGCTATTCAGTGATTTTGTTCTGTCCCCTTTCAACTCCATGAAAAACAGGCCATCCCCAAAATCAAAGAATTCACCTCTCTTCCCTCCTCTTATCTTGTTGAAATCCCCTTCCTTCAAAGCTTAGCTCAGTTCCTTCCTTCTCTATTAAGTCTTCCTGGAGCCACACTACCACAAATATAACTGATTTATCCTTCCAGATTTTTTTTTCTAGAGCACTTTGTCCGACTTATTTCATTGCCCTCATCACACTCAGTCTCAAATTATACTTATTTTTTTGCATATATTGTATGCCCACTAGAAAAGTGTAAGATCCTTGAGGGCAGGGGCCTTATTATTGTTCTTCACATACCAAGTTCCAAATACTGTCTTATCCATAGTAGGAACTTTAGCAATATTTGTTCAATTTAACTGAATTAACACGGCATGACCAAGGACCTTAAAGCTGAATAGGGGAAAATAGTTGAGTATGGGAAAAATTAAGTTACCTCAACTTAGAAGCAGACGTCGGGACTATTATTCTGATCATGTTGCTGTTCAGTTGTTTCCAACTCTTTGTGACTCATTTTGGGGTTTTCTTGGCAAAGATATTGGAGTAGTTTGACATTTCCTTTTCTAGCTCATTTTACAGATGAAGAAACTGAGGCAAACAGGATTAAGTGACTTGCCCAGGGGCACACAATTAGTGTCTGAATCCAGATTTGAACCCATGAAGATGAGTCTTCCTGATTCCAAGCTCAGTGCTCTATCCACTGCACAACCTAGCTGCCCCCATTGCAGTAAGAGTAGTTAGCATTTTATAGTGCTTTAAAGTTTGCAAAGATTTTACAAACATTTCATTTGTTCCTCACAACAACTCTGGGAGGTAGGTGTTACTATTATCCCCATTTTACAGATGAGGAACCTGAGGCAAATAAAGGTTACTTACCTTGCCCAGAGTCACCCAGTCATTTGAACTCAGGTCTTCCTAACTTTCCATTTCACCACTCAGCTGTAACACATTCCTTAGATCATAGCATCTCAGTTGACAGTTGAAGCTACCAGCCATCATATTGCTGTTATTATATCATTATCATAATTTATTATTATTATTATTTTTGTGCAACCCCTACCTGAAGCGTCAATGTCCTTGATAACAACTCCAGCTGTCTGTTATGTAATCACTACTTGAACTATGATGACCAGGAGCTCAATATCTCTAGGGCAGCCTAGACCATTGCTGGTTAGATCACAAAAAAGTTTCTTCTGAAACCTATTTCTCAGTAATTTCTACTCATTTCCCCTAGCTCTATCCTCTGGCTCTATGTTAATGAATCTGATAGAGGTTCAAATCCTTCTCTGCCCTAAGTCTTCTCTTCTCTGTATTAAGTGTCCTCAGTTCCTATACTCCACTATCAGTGTATGGCATGGTCACTAGTATTCTGGAAACTCTCCAGTTAATCAAAGTCTTTCCCATAATATGGCATCCAAAAATGTACACAATACTCTACATTTAGTCCCACTGCAGATCAGGGTAGAGCAGGGCTATCACAACCCTCATTCTGTACACTAGACTTCAGATCAGCCTGCTAGAGGAAATCCTTCCCTCCTTCCCCCCAAAAAATCCACCGGGATACAATGAAGATTTTAACTACAAAAAGCTAATTATCCTGAGAGCCCAGACAAAGGTCTCTGGAATGTTCAAGAGGATGGGCACAAGCTGCAGGACCACCTGGACTTCAAAGGAATCATTCATTCTGCCTAAATAGAGGACACAAGGCAAGACCAGTTAAAGGGTTGTTGGTAGAGAGCCAGATGTCAATCTCTGGCAACAGATGAAACACCTGGCAAGACAGGGAGGCGACAGAAATACTCAGTGACATGGCACTGAAATTGGTTCCACCTGCAATAAGAATAATCATGAGATCATGATTATCTTTTAGCCATTAAGTTAATGACAATGGTGATGGTGATGGTCGTGGTAGTAGTGGGAGGAGGAGGAGGAGGTAGTAGTAGTAGTAGTAGTAGTAGTAGTAGTAGTAGTAGTAGTAGTAGTAGTAGTAGTAGTAGCAATAATAGTACTCCCTATGGGATTTGGGGGAAGAAGGGGAGAATTTCTTCCATTGGGAAGATCAGAAGTCTAATGTTGTAAATGAGGACTGCGACAGTCTTTCTCTACTTATTAGTTGTCATCATTTATATTATACTTTAAGATCTGCAAATTCCTTTGTTTGATCCCCACAATAAGACTAGCAGGTAGGCACTATTATTATACCCATTTTATAGATGCAGAAACTGAGGCAAGTAGCAGTTAAATAACTCGCCCAGGATCACATAGGGAGTAAGTGTCTGCAGTAGCATTTGCACTGAGGACTTCTGGACTCCAAGTCCAGTATTCTCTCCCCTGACCACCTTGGGGCCATTTATGAGGCAAGCAGGGTTAGAGAGGGAAGATTGCCTGGTAGCAAAATCAGGAGAGCCACTATTGATGTATGACCTTGGCCTCATCCCTTCTCTGGGTCTCAGTTTCCTTCACTGTAAAATAAGAAGGCTATCAGGTTGAAGAGGGATCATTCTTATTTTTTTGCGTTTTGGAGGGGGAAGGCAGGGCAATTGGGGTTAAGTGACTTGGCCAAGGTCACAGGGCTAGTAAGTGTTAAGTGCCTGAGGTGGGATTTGAACTCAGATTTTAACTCAGGATTTGACTCCAAGGTCAGTGCTCTATTCACTGTGCCACCCTAGTGGTCCATGAGGGATATTTCTGCTTGGCTCCCAGAGTGTGGACAATGGGCGGAAAATGCGGAAAAGCATATTTAGTCTAGGACTAGGAATTCAGGGAAAAGAAAAAAAAATAGCAATTAGTTCCCCAAAACAGAATATGCCTTTGTCAGAAACTTTGGTTTAGGCGAAGGTTGTACAGATGACACGGAGTCTGAAGAATCTTGAGACGTCATGTAGTCTGACCCTTCATTTATACAGAAAAGAAAATTAGGGAAAGGAGTAGCCAAATAGCTGCACAGGGATTTGAACTCATGTCCTCCTACTTAAAATCCAGGTCTCATCACACTGCATATCTCCCAAAGTGACAATGTGTAGTAGGAAGGACATTTGTGTTGTTATCAAGGGAGAGCTAGAGTTGAAGTCTAGCTTCAGTGAATTTTTGCTGAGAGATTCTGGATGTATCTGGGGCAGGAAGGTGGGGGAGATGTTCTGTGGCCTGGAGGCCACAGGTTCCCAAGCCCTGAATCTTAAACCCTCAAAGCTTCATTTTTTCTAATCTTTAAAGTGATAAAAATAATGCTCATAACACTTATGTCACAAGTGGTGAAAATAATGCTTTATAAACCTTACAGAGGTATTTAAATGTGAGCTAAAGCTATAGCAGATCCGTGATCAATGACATCTAGGTTCCTTTCAGTTGGATAAGGAAGATTTACACTGAGCTTACAAACAGTATGTAAACAATAGTAGCAAAAAAACATCAATGCTGAGCATAGAAAAAAGGGATTTAACTCCTATCCTCACCACTTAGCAGAGAGGCTACTTGGTGAAGCTGATAGACTGATGGGTGTAATCCAATTCCATCTCAGACACTTAATAGAATATAATCAGCGCTAAGTATAACTAAGTGCTCAGTGTTATAGTGCAGGGCCTGGAGTCAGGAAGACAATCTTCCAGAGTTCAAATCTGGTCTCAGACACTCCCTAGCTGTGTGACCCTGGGTGAGTCACAACCCCATTTGCTTCAGTTTTCTCATCTGTAAAATGAGCTGGAGAAGAAAATGGTAAAAGACTCTAAGCATCTTTGCCAAGAAAACTCCAAATGGAGCCACAGAGAGATGGAAATAGGACTGGAAAAAAAAGAAACTAAATGAAATTAGGGGCAAGTTACATAACCTATCTTGGTCTCAGTTTCCTCATTTGTAAAATAAAAGGAACAGACTAGGTCATCTCTAAGATCCTTTTATAAATCTAAGATTCTATGGTAAGATATTTAGCTTCATGATTACCCATCTGTAAAGTAAAGTTGATAATACTTATTAAAATAAGATAGGGAGTAAGAGACTTCAGAGCTGGAAGTCAGATGGAAGTCATTTTGTTCAAAACATAGCAAATAAGTAGCTGTCCGTCTGCTGCTTGAAATACTCCAAGGACAGGAACTGTTATTGTTATTTGGACGATTAGTCACATCTGACTCTGCGTGACCCCATTTGGGGTTTCCTTGGCAAAGATGCTAGAGTACTTTAGCCATTTCCTTCTCCAGCTCATTTTACTGATGAGCAAACTTGGGCAAACAGGGTTAAGTGACTTGCCCAAAGTCACACAGCCATTAAGTACCTGAGGCCACATTTGAATTCAGATCCTCCCTAATCCAGGGCCAGCCCTCCATCCACAGTACCACCTAACTGCCCATATAAAGAGAGGAAACTCACTCCCTAATCAGCAACCTGGTCAGTTAGTTGTTCAGAAGCTCTAATGGTGAGGAAGTTCTTTCCTTATATAGAGCCAAAATCTGCCTCCCTTCAGTACACTTATGTGAGAAGATCTTTGAGCTCAAGAGACAAGAGGACCTGGATTCAAATCTCACTTTTGATGCTGATTAGATGTCTGACCATGGAAACGTCATTTAACATATTTTCAGAAGTGGAAAACATATTCATTTATTTCGTTTGATTATACTCACTTGTTATATAATAGGTAAGGTTCTAAGATTCATCTCTGACATGCCCTTGGCCTCCACTACATTTTAATGACTATCATCTTTTCCATTTTACAGATGAGAAAAAAATCAAACTGATAAGTGCCCATAATTATTAGCCTAATAAGTGTTAGAGGTAGGATTCAAGCCCACCATTTTATATGCTCAATTTAAATACCACTAACTCCTGAAAGCCAATTGGAAGGAAACTTAGATGGCATCTACCACTGATCTGGAATCTTTGAGTTTAGTGGGTAGGGGAAGAGATGCAAAAAATAACAGTTTTAAATAAATTAAATTAAATTAATTTGCAAATAATTAGATAGGCAGATAAATGTTGAGTAAACAAATATAATGCTTCAAATATTAATAGAGGAAGAAAAGAAAATCTGGAAAACTTCTCTACTCCCCTTTTTCTTACCTGTAAAGTGAAGATAACCATACTTACAGCACCTATCTCACAGGGCTGTTGTGAGAATGGAATGAGATAACATCCAAAGAGTGCTTTGCAGTCATTATTCCTCCATCCACTGCTTCTAGTTCTGCCCTTTGGGGCCAAGCAGAAATCCTGTGGATAATAGCTTACTGGTATAGAACAACTGCACAAAAACCTGAAGCTTCATTAGCATATGAGCTGATTTCCCCTATTTCCATCTCTTTGTGGCTCCATTTGGGGTTTTCTTGGCAAAGATGCTTAGTCTTTTACCATTTTCTTCTCCAGCTCATTTTACAGATGAGAAAACCGAAGCAAATGGGGTTAAGTGACTCATCCAGGGTCACACAGCTAGGAAGTATCTGAGACCAAGTTGAACTCTGGGCCCAAGAAGTTTATGTCAATGGAATGTAAAGGCTAATAGGTCAATGGAACTGAAGGAGTTTTGAGGGCAGTGACAGGAAAAGACTTGGAACCTAAGGACTGATGGTTAGTTTAGCTAAGTACAGTAGAGAGAATAGAGAGGTTCATCACCAGCAGGATATGATTTTTTTTTTTTTTTTTGCTTTGGAAACTCATGAACTAAATGTGTTAAGTAACTTTTAAAAATACCTGCTTGGAAGTTTCCTTGTGAAATGGGAGAAATTAGTCCTGGGTATGTTCTCCCTCTTATAAACAGAGAAATGGCTCAAATGTAATGCTATTCATTGTCATAATAGGAAACTCTGTTTTTACAAAAAAAAAAAAAAGAAGATAGATACTCCAAAAAACTTAGGTGACAAGTCTTCTATGATAACTTCCTATCATAAGAACACTTTCCCCCAATTCATGAAACTAAGTTATGAAACTCTAATCTTCCTCTCAGAGTTTTTTTATTCCCCTTGAGCATAACAATATCATAAAAATGCCCCATCCAGTCTCTAAGGTTGGCCAGCCTAAGCAAACTATCAGCCTCTGTGGGTTAATGGATTTCCAGTGTAGAACTTGTGTCTGTGAAGGGGCATTATTTTCCAGAAATCCCACATGCTACTAGCACACAAGGGTCAGAACTCAATGAAAGAGAAAGAGACAGAGACAGAAAGACAGAGACAGAGACAAAAAGACAGAGACATACACACAGCCAGAGACAAAGAAACAGACAGAGACAGATAGACAGACAGATAGAAGGAGAACTATGATGGCTCTGATGCTTTAAAAACCTTTCAATAAAGCAGTGTGGATGAGAAGTGAGGTACAAAGTATAGGAGATGCCCCACAGAACTTGAATTCATAAGATCACAGATTCAGATTCAGAGCTGGAAGTTCCCATAGGGATCATAAAATCCAACACCTTCATTTTATAGAGGTGAAATGATTTGCCCAAGGTCACACAAGTAGTAAATGAAAGATATGGGATTCACACTCCATCTTCTGACTCCAAATAGGGTGTTCTTTTCCCTGCTCCATACCATGTGGGTTTGATTACAGATCTTATCACTTAATAGTTTGTATGGGCACTCTCCCACGTTCCATGTGAGTCTTAGTATCTTCATCTTCTAAGAATTGATGAATGATTGCCGAGTCAATGAGAGAAATCAGAGGAAATGAGATCAAAATTTGGGTGGGGAGGAGGAAGGGGAGAAGGAAGACAATGGACTAGAAAAACTATTAGCCAGTGAGTTTGATTTAAAATCCTGCCAAAAGTCTAGATTAAGTTGTCAAAATATGGCTGAACATCTAGAAAAGGAAGCAATGGTCAGTAAGAACCAGGATGGCGTCACTATGATCAGGCCAAGTTGGGTTACCTCCATCTCCTTTTATGACAGCATTACTAACCTGATAGATTTAGCTGGTAGACTCTCTATCTCTAAAAGTTATCAGTGATGTCGGCAAACAGAGCTGCCTGCCCTGCAGTCTATTTGTGTATGTCTGCTAAAAATAGTTGTCGAGCTATTTTCCTTGAGTGTCTTTGTGACAATATCAATAGAGGTCAAAACTAAAAACTCAGCTGAAGTCCAAAGTGAGAGAAGATATATAGGGTATTATGATAGACATAACTCTCAAATGTTCAAAAATACTTGTGATCTCATGGATTTAGAAGTTCCTTCCATATGCCTGCTCATCCTGGGCAATTCTTGCCCATGTCTTCCTGTTAATTCTCTACAAGGGTCCATCCATTGAGAGAGTTCCAAGGGAACAATCTGACTGTCCACCTGCCAATCTTCAACCCTAAGCTCCACCATCAGCTCATTTTCTCTTTCTATCACAAAATTCCTTGATTGCATAATTCATCATTCTTTGAAGACCCACATTGGGTATGTTTCATCTTGCTCACATCCACTATGTATCTCCTCATTGTCTTCTGTGCGATAACCACTTTTAATGGTTCAGAGATTATTATATCCTATGGTAGAAAAAACTGAACAAAGATCCAGGAAACTTCCAGCCCTGGTTTTGCCACTTACCCAACTGTGCTTCTGATGATCCAGACTTTACCATCATGACTCAGCTGCAACACCCCATCACCACACCAGGCCTCCTTCCTTTGGTGAGTTCTTCTTGGGGCTTCCATTTTGGGGATAGATGAAGCTGAACAATTTTATTCCCCTCTCAGTTATTCTTCTGGTTCTACCACTAAGCACAATATTAGGGTACCTTCCCCTCAACTCCTTTCAGCTCCCTTTACGTGTCTCTTTCACCCATTAGAATTTAAGTTCCTTGAAGGCAGGTGATATCTTTGTTTTTTGCTTTTACTTATACCCCTAGAACTTAACAAGGGATCTGGCAAATAGCGAACACTTAATAAATGCTTGTGGCCTGCCTGCTTCAAATCTTCTTGACTCCAAGTCCAGTGCTCTGTCCACTGCATCATTTAGCTGTCTCATAAGGAAAAGATAGATGGAAAGACAGAAAAACCACTTATAAAGCTCAAAGTACTAGATATGCACCAGATAATGTGCTAAATGCTGAGGAAAGAAAAAAAACAACAAGAAAATGAGACCAAGAAACTTAAAGCCTACAACAAAAGAAATATAAATAAAATCTAAAACACTAGACATGGGGGGTGGGGGGGTGAAAGAGGTTGGGGGTGACCCAAGATGTGTAGATCAAGCAGGCCAAGCCAGAATTTGTCTTCGTGATTGGGATATAAGAGAGAGGTTGGGGTGAGGACTCCTCATTAAGCCAGCTGGCCTCAGCACTGAGTCATCCTCAGGAGACAAGATAACCAAGCAGGTGGAGAGAGTCAGGTAAAGAGCAAAACAAAGGTTAAAAAAAAAGGCACACTCTTGGGATGTAAGAGCCTTTAACAAAATCAGTATCATAAGATCCAGAATTGGAACCTAAATCAGGATCATAGGACTGCAGTTGGAAGGGACCTTAGAAGCCAGATGGTACAATCCTCTCACAGACAGGAAAACTGAGGTCCATGATGGTTATGTGACTCACCGGGAATGGCTCAGGAAGGAATCTCAGGTCACTTAGATCAATCTGGAACTATCAAACTAATGAAAGAATCCCCTCCCAGACAGACTCTCTAGAGGTCTTCCTGTCTCTGCCTGAAGATTTTCAGTAACAGAGACTTGATCCTCCAGAGACAGACCATTCTGTTTTTATATAACTTAGATTACTAAAGTTGATTGTCTGCAAATCCAGTTGCAACGTGCTCCTAGTAACTCCCAGTAGGAAGTGTAGGATTTTATAATTGTCTAGCCCACCTTCCAGAGTGGTAGTGAGGATTAAATGAGATAATGAATGTAAAATCAACTTTGAAAGAAAACAAAAAAGGCATAGGAACTTTAGGAGAAGGCTGTTTTGTCAGGATTCAAGGTACAGGCTTTGCCTCAGGACTAGCCTGAGGCAGAAAGGGAGAGTGGATAAAATTTGTTTTGAAAATCCTAAATCTTCCTCCTCAGGTCTGTTTTCCCTGGCATAGATCAATGAGCATATGCACCAATGTGCCTGGCACTGTGCTTTGTTCTGGGGACACAAAGACAAAATCAAACAGTCCCCATCCTCCGGGGGCTTGAATTCTAGATAAGATGCTATAAAAGTAACAACAAAAACAAGAACAGCAATAATAAAAGTTACTATTTTATACCATTTCAGTGTTTGAATGAATGTGTATATGTGTATATATATATATATGTTTGTGCGTGTATATGTGTATACACACATACATAGCTGTAAAATCTTATTTGAGACCCACAACTGGGTAAGGTAGGTGTTGCTAATAAACAGTCTCTAAAGGGTAGGTCGTTTACCAGCCCACAAAATCAGTAAATATTTAGGACAGGATGAGAACTCTGGACTTCTTGATTCAAAGTCCAGCATTCTGCACTAAGCCAGCAACTGCCCAGATATGTGTGTAATAGGGGTCTCTGTGCACATGAGCAGATCCCATCAGTTTGCTAAGATGTTGTCTTCCTAAGGAGCAACTTTTTTTTTTGCTTCTTCTTCCAGAATTTATTTTTTTGTTTTGTTTTCAACATTCACTTCCACAAAATTTTGAGTTTTAAATTTTCTCCCCATCTGTATTCTACCCCCCACTCCAAGATAGCTTGCATACTGATTATCTCTTCCCCCAGTCTTCCCTCTCTTCTACCCCACCCCCATCTCCTCCTTACCTCCTTTCTCCTTACTTTCTTGTAGGGCAAGATGGGTTTCTTTACCCCATTGCCTATGTATCTTATTTCCCAGTTGCACGTACAAATAATTTTTTAATATTTGTTTTTAAAACTTTGAGTTCCAGATTCTCTCATGTCTTCCCTCCTCAATCACCCTCATTGAGAAGACAAGCAATTTAATATAGATTATACATGTATAGTTATGCAAAACAGTAGTCATACTGTGAACGACTAACTATATTTCCATCCATTCTATCCTGCCTCCCATTTATTCTATTTTCTCCCTTTAAAACTGTTTGTTTCTGACTACCCCCTCCCCCAATCATCCCCCCCCCTTCTATCAAGCCCCTCCCTTATCTCCTTCCCCCTTACTTTCTTGTAGGGTAAGATACCCTATTGAGTGTGTATGTTATTCCCTGTTTAAGTAAAATCCAATGAGAGTAAGGTTGCCTCATTCTCTTTCATCTCCCTGCTCTTCCCTTCCATTATAACAGCTTCCTCTTGCCTCTTATTTCAGAGAATTAATTCTATTCTATCTCTCTCTTTTTCCTTCTCCCAATATATTCCTCTCTCACCCTTTAATTTTATTTTTTAGACATCATCCCTTCAAATTCAACTCACTCTGAGCCCTTTGTCTATATATACATGCATGCATGTGGGGGGGGGGGAGGTATTCCCTTCAACTATCCTAATACTGAGAAAAGTCTCATGAGTTACAAATATTGTCTTTCCATGTAGGAATATTAACAGTTAACCTTTAATAAGTCCCTTATAATTTCTCTTTCCTGTTTGCCTTTTCATGCTTCTCTTGATTCCTGTATTTGAAAGTAAAATCTTTTTTGTTCAACTCTGGTCTTTTCATCAAGAATGCTTGAAAGTCCTCCATTCCACTGAATATCAATTTTTCCCCTGAAGTACTATACTCAGTTTTGCTGGGTAGGTGATTCTTGATTTTAATCCTAGCTCATTTGACCTCTGGAATATCATACAGGAGCTGATAGATCTTGTGTTATCCTGATTGTGTTTCCACAATACTCACATTGTTTCTTTCTGTATGTTCGTAATATTTCCTCCTTGACCTGGGAACTCTAGAATCTGGCTACAATATTCCTAAGAGTTTCCTTTTTGGGATCTTTTTCAAGAGGTGATTGGTAGATTCTTTCAATTTCTATCCTTATCCTCTGGTACTAGAATATCAGGGCAGTTTTCCTTGACAATTTCTTGAAAGATGATGTCTAGCCTTTTTTTTTTTTTGATCATGGCTTTTAGGTAGTCCAATAATTTTTAAATTATCTTTCCTGTATCTGTTTTCCAGGTCAATGATTTTTTTCAATGAGATATTTCACATTGTCTTTTTCTTTTTCATTCTTTAGGATCTGTTTTAAAATATCTTGATTTCTCATAAAGTCATTAGCTTCCATTTGCTCCATTCTAATTTTGAAGGAATTATTTTCTTCAGTGAGCTTTTGGATCTCCTTTTCCACTTGGCCTATTCTGATTTTTAAGGCATTGTTATCATTACTGGCTTTTTGGACCTCTTTTACCATTTGGTTAGTCTAATTTTTAAAGTGTTATTTTCTTCGGTATTTTTGGAGGGGTCTCCTTTAGCAAACTGTTGACTCATTTTTCATATTTTTCTTGCATCACTCTTATTTTTCTTCCCAATATTTCCTCTACTTCACTTGATTTTCAAAATCCTTTTTGAGTTCCTCAATGGCCTGCATTTTTTGGGAGGCTTTTGATGCAGGAGTTTTGACTTTTGTTGTCTTCTCCTGGTTGTATGTTTTTTTCTTCTTTGACACCAAAGAAAGATTCTGTAGTCTGATTTTTTTTCCCTCGGTTTGCTCATTTTCCCAGCCAATTACTTGATTTTTGAGTTCTTTTCCAAGGTAGGACTCTGCTTCCAGAGTAGAGAATGTTCTGTTCTAAATTTCTGGGGTTTTCTGCAGCTGTTGTCAGAGCTACTTCTAGACACGTGTAAATTTTCAGTTCTTCTAAGGTGATATGATCAAAGTAGAGATGTTTACTCCTCTTGTGACCTGTGATCTGGTCTGTGAGTAACCACAAGTACTCTTTTCTGCCTCAAAATTGTGAGGAGGGCTCCCTCTCCACAGCCACCACAAGCTCTGCCATGCCAGCGCTCCTCCTCACTCCAAGACTGCAAACAAGAGCCAAGCAAGGTAAAGCTAGTGCCTCAGCACCAGCACCAGCAAAGAGATCCCTGAAACTGCCCTCTAATTAGCTGCTTGATCCCCCTACCCTCTGTGGGCCTAGAGCTCCAGCAGCAGCCACTGCTGCTGTCACTGCCACCACCACCTCTGCCATCCTGGGGCTGGAGCTGGTCTGGGCTCTTCTCTCACCCAGGTCCAACAGAGTTTCCCCAATAATCTTTTACTTTGTCTTTGGAGTTTGTGGGTTGAGAAGTCTGGAAGCCACTACAGTTGCTAGTGATTCAGTTCCCTGAGGCCTACCCCGACCTGGTATGTGTCAGTCCGGCCCATTTGCAGGACTGCACTCTGCTCCCAGCCTGGTGCAACAGACCCTTCCAGTCATTTTCCAGGCTGTCTTCAGTTGGAGATCTGTTTCATGCTGTCATTTTGTGGGTTCTGTAGCAATAAAATTTGTTTAGAGTCATTTTTTACAGGTATTTGGAGGTGGTTGGGGGAAGAGTTCAAACAAGTTCCCACTTTTACTCTTCCATCTTGGCTCTGCCTAAGGAGCAACTTATAAGAACTATGAGAATTAGAACTAATGGGAGCCTTCTTCACTGGCCTACCATGTAGTTGGGAAGGGACTTGCAGGCAATGGCTCTGTTTTGTTCTTGCTATATATGTGAAGTATTTTCTTAAAAGCTAGCAGTGTTAAGTGATTAGATATAACTGAAGTGTTAGTCACTGGATCCTGGGATGACAGGGAACACATTCTGTGGAGGCTCAAACCAATGACAGAGAAAAGAAATCCATGAGAGAAAGTGATGGACCTGGTCCTGAGAGAGTACAGCCAAAAGCAAATATGTTAATATAAATATATACAAAGTAATAATAAATTGGGAACTAGGTTTTATGGGGGATAGAGCAAGTGGATAGAGTCAGGAAGACTTGAGTTCAAATCCGATCTTTAGATACATACTAGCTGTGTGACCCTGGGCAAGTCACTTCACCATGTTTGCCTCAGTTTTGTTATCTGTAAAATGAGCTGGAGAAGGAAATGGCATCTTTGCCAAGAAAACCCCAAATGGGGTCACAAAGAGCCTGAAAAACCACTAAATAAAAACAAGAATAAAATAATAATAATACCTAGAATTTATGTGCTGCTTTTTAGGTTTACAAAATACTTTATATATATGTCTCACTTGATCCTCCCAACATTTCTGTGAGGTCAACACTGTTCTTATCCCCATTTTACAAGTGGGGAAACCAAGGCAGTCTTAACTTAAGTGACTTGCCCAGGATCACACAGCTAAGTCAGTATCTGAGGCAGGACTTGAACTCAGGTTTTCTTGACTCACATCTACTGTGACACCAAGAAACAGTTATTGTAACATTATTTGCTATGTGCCATGCACTTTGCTAGGAACTTGGAATACAAAGCAAGAGAATAAAAGGTCTCAATTCTCAAGGAGCTCAGATTCTAATAGGAAAGACAATATGTAAATAAGTATATAGAAGGTATGTGCACACACACATACACACACACACACACACGCACACACACACACAGGTTACTGAAGATAATCTCAGAGCAAAGGCAAACTAAGAATCATTTGAACCAGAGAATATTAGACTGGAAAATTCAATTAAATTTGACTTGCATTTATTAAATCTCTACTATAGGCAAAGTACAGAGACACAAAGACAAAAAAATAAAAAATAAAAATTGCAAATCTTGAAAATGACCCTGGCTTCTTTGATGAGCTTTCTTCCCAATGAATGCAGTGGTTGGAAAGATATCAATTAATCCAATATCTCCCTCCTCATCTTAGAAATAGAAACCTGATGTTTAGAAAAGTAGGATCACAGAACTACTTAGTAAAATAATCTGGATCATAACCAGAACATTCAATCAATCAACCAATATTTAATAAGGACTTACTATGTTCCAGGCATTGTGCTGAGCCCTGAGCATACAAATAAAGATAAAAACATACAAACAGAGTCTCATCTCAGGAAGCCTACATCCTAATGGGGAGACAACATGTGAATACGTAGGTCTATACAGGGTGTATTAGAAGGAAAGTTATATTGAGGGGAAAGCTCAGGTGGTTTGGAGTGCTGAGAAGGCAGCCTTTTGATCAATGTCTTAAAATAAAACAATGATGTCAAGAGGTAAAAATGAGGAGGGAGAACATTCCTGGAATGGAATACAGACAGTGCAAAGCCAGGAAATGGGAGATAGAGTGTCATGTGTGGGAAAATAGTATTTAAAGAGACCTGAATGCCAGAGGACTATATATTTAATCCTGGAGGTAAAGGGAAGCCACTGAATGTTACTGGGTTGGGAACAAAATAGTCACATCTACACTTTAGGAAAATCACTTTGGCAGCTGAGTAAAGAACAGATTGGAATGAAGAAAGACAGAAGGCAGGGAAAATTAGGCTATTATCACAGTCTAGGCCAGAGGTGATAAGGAGTGGGTTAGACTGGTGTCTGTTTCAATGGAAAAAAGACAATAAGTGTGAATGATGGTGTGGAAATGATGAAATATGTCAACAGATTGGATATATGGGGGGAAAGACAGTAAGGAACCAAGGATGACACTGAGGTTATGAAGTTAAAGGTGTAAGAAGACAGTGGTACTTTCAACAGTAGTGAGGAAATTGGTACAGGGGTGGTGGTGGGGAGGGATACTAAGTTTGGTTTGAGATATGTTAAGTCTGAGCTACTTATGGAAGGGACATCCAGTTCTAAATTACAACCTCTTCCCCTCTCACCAAGAAGCTTGCCCACATAAGAGTCATTTCCCTGGAGAGTAACTAATAGGTGAGAATGTGGCATTCAGAAAAATTAGCCTCTACTAATCTGTTAATTCCTGGAAGCCCTTAATAAAATCAGGTAGAATCCCAGATTTAGAACTAGAAGAGACCTTAGAGACCATGAAGGTGAAGCCCCTCATTTTACAAATGAGAAAACTGAGGTCCATAGGGGTGAAATAACTTGCCCAGGTTCACACAGCTAGTAAACATATGGGGTGGGATTTCAACCCAGGCCTTGTTGACTCCATGCCTAGAACTCTACTGTATGTGCTATCTCTCTTCAAAATGTCTGAACCTAATTAAAATCAATCAACAGACATTTACTGACCCCTTAGGATACTGGAGGATAGAAGGACCTGACATGCTATGGGGTCCACAGGGTCATAAAGAATTGAACACGACTGAATGTCTGAACAACATACTAACTAGGTAGTCCAGGCACGGAAGCTAAGGAGCATACAAAGATCATGGAATTATGCATGGAATTATGCATCACGGAATTGGAAGTTAGTTGACCCCTCCTCATTTTACAGGTGAGGAGAGGTAGGCTCAGAAAAGGTAAGTGACTTGTCTAAGGTCACTCAACTAATACATGTCACAGTTGGGATTTGAATTTATGACCTCTGACTCCAACCCCCCAAGTAGGCAAAAACCATTAGTTTTTCCAAAGACTGGAACACAAATAAGTATTACACCATGTGGACTGTCACAAGTACAGAGGATGAATGCAAAGTGCCATGAGAACTCAAAGGAAATAGCTCATGACTGAGGGACCTAGAAGAAGTGACATTTGAACTGGATGTTGAAGGACTGTCAGCATTCTGACAAGCAAAGACTGAGCTGGGAAGAATACCAGGAGGCCAAGTAATAGCATGGACAAAATTAAAACAAACAAAAACCCAGCATCTGTGGGATGTATACAGGGTAGGATGAGTACCCCAGTGTGACTGAAGCATAATGTATGACATGGAGAGAGCTGCCAAACAAACTGGGAAAGATAGCATGCAAATCAGACTACCAAGGGATTATTTAATAGAACTAGAAAAAATAATAATGACCATCTGGAGGGACAGAAAGTCAAGTACATAAAGGGAAATGGTGTGGAGGGAAAATAGAAAAAATGGGTAACTAGCAGCACCAGAATTCAAACAATGATACAAAGCAGTAATCATCAAAACTATTTGATACTGGCTAAGAGACAGAGAGCTCAGTCAGTGGAAAAGATTGAGTACACAACATACTGAAGGAACAGTAAGCTTGTGCTGGTTATACCGCTAAGACTCCAGTTTCAAGAAAGATTACAGGGAAAACTATAATGCAGTCCAGCAGAAATGAAGTACAGACAAACTTCTCCCACCATATACCAAGAGAAGCTCCAAAAGTAATCATTTAAATAGGAGATGCCATTTTAAACAAATTAGAGGAGCAAAGAAGAAATTACTTTTCAGACATACGGACGGGGTTAAAGATGATCACCACGCAAGGGACAGAGGACCACAGATGACAAAACAGACCCTTTTGATTACCTAAATTGTTTTTAAAGATTTCTGCATCAGTACAACCAAATGCTGCCAAAATTTGGATGGAAACAGGTAATTGAGTCAAATGTTTGCAGCAAATTCCTCTGATAAAAGTCTCCTATCTAAAATATTTAAGGAACTTGTTTAAATTTATAACAATAAGAGTGATT
The DNA here is from genome assembly GCA_028646515.1 of Pseudochirops corinnae. Taxonomy (NCBI): domain Eukaryota; kingdom Metazoa; phylum Chordata; class Mammalia; order Diprotodontia; family Pseudocheiridae; genus Pseudochirops; species Pseudochirops corinnae. The sequence continues at coordinate 281,746,495 of CM053587.1, forward strand.
ACCTAGTAAATAAATGATCAAATGATGAATCATCGAAGGCAGTTTTAAAAGAAATCCAAGCTATCAATAACCATATTTCTTTAAAAAAAATGCTCCAAATCAATAGTAGAGAAATAGCACAGTAGATAGAGTTTTAAATTTGGAGTCAGAAAGAACTTAGTTCAAATCTCTCCCTTTGGTTGGAGAGGGTAGAAAGTAGATTGTAAAGCGCTCCTCTCAGATACTCCATTTGAGAAAGGGGCCTAGGACAGCCATCTCATAATTTTCCTACCAGCTACTCTCCTGGACTTCATCATCATTCTTTCCAGAATCTCACAATCCTGTAAGGTCTCTTCAACCTTTATTCTTATACTATCTCAGTAACCCCTGCACCTTGTCTCTTTCCCTCTCTCCCTCCCTCCGATTTGAGAAAGTGGAAGGTGGACAGGGGATAGTTCCTTCCAGATCCTAGGAAGGGAGCCTAGAGCAATCATCTCATAATTTCCTACCAGCTGCAAAAAGATATTAACCCCATTTTGCAAAAAAAACTGAGGCCCCCAAAGATAAAATTGTTTAACCAAGGTAACGCAGTGCTGAGATCCAAACCCAGGTCTTAATTCCAAAGATGTTCTCTGTACTCTACCACAATGTGGCCTCATAAGCTAGCTAGATTCAAACCTTATTAAACTCACCAATCACCGATCTGCATCTCTCATCAGTTGTCACTGTCTCAGTGCTCTGGCGCAGCATATAAATAGTTTGCAAAATAGCATGATTAGTTCGTGAGTCTCAGGGAGCTAGCTCCATGCCAGAGACTCCACTCAGCTAACCACAGGATGACAGAGATCCCTGCTAATCAGAGAGCCTGGGGCCTGTCATTATAAGTCTCCAGGTTTTCTGGTAAGGCAGACTATCTGTGCTTCAAGGCATACCTAGCCTTGCCCAGGTTATAAATAGTGAAGGATTCCTATCTCCAAGTCCCTTGTTGTTTTGTTATTTCGGTATATTTGTGCACTCGTATCAAACTGCTACTTAATGGTGCTTTGGGGAGACAACAACCTGTACAGTAACTTCCCAGGCAACCCAGTCTCACTATCCCTGGAGCTAGAAATGCTGGGCTAAGGGGCAGAGTCCAAACCAACCCATTCCTGCCACAGAATCTTTAGTTCACAGCTAACTGGTTAAGTCTCTACAACATAAGATGTTAGAACATGGAATCTTTTAACCTAAGATGTAAAACATTAGAATATAATTACTAGAACTAGAAGCGAGATTAGAACACAAGAGACCTGGAAGAAATCTCTGAAGTATATGTTAGGATATTGAATATTAGCATTGGAAGGAACCTAAGAACACACATTATCTAAGCAAATGATCATGTGATGTTCCAAACTTTTCATTTTATAGACTGAGACCCAAAGAGAGGAAGTGATTTGCTTATGGACACAGAGATGACACAGAGTGACAGAGTAAAGATGGGAAGTGAGGCCTTCTAAAACCTAGTCCAGTGTATTTTCCTAGTGACTTATTTCTATTCTCCCTCCAAGTAGGGCTGGTCCTTGGCAAAATGCTCCTCTCACTCCCTCATGCCTCATTTATGCAGGCCAGTCTTCTTGCTTCACCTGGAAAGTCCTACCTCTGCAACAGGGATTTACAGGAACCCTTCTGCTCATACTAGTCCAGAAGATGCAATTATTTTATTCTCAGGGTGAATATTTAAACTTGGGAAATTGGCAAACTAGAAATCAGAACCTGAATTATTTTTGTTGTTTCTGTTGTTAATCGTCTAGACAAGAAAATGATGTAGAATATGTTAATATGCAGATTAAACTTACAAGTGTACCTTCTAATTTTTTTTTTCAGAAAGCCCTTTGTTAAACATTTACCCACAAACCCCTGACTCTACCCCTATTGAAATTCTACCTGTCTTTCAAGGCCTAGTTGGAGTAACTCCTTTCTATTCCCAGAGGGTAAATTCTACATCATTTCCATATCATGAAAAGACTCCCAGAGAGGATGCTCTTGGAGGAACTGTAATCTGCACCTGGGAAGTTCATCCCACCAATGACCGAGTTAGAAATCTCTAAAGACATTATGTTTCCTAAAGTGATACTATGAGTTATGTGTGGGGTGGGAAGTTGGAGGGGAGGGGAGGTTAGAAGTAGAAATGGGAGAAAAATGGGACTAGATGTATCATCAGATAAAGGTAGCATAGTTTCCTCAAGAACAGGTCATAAAACAATATTGGACTCATTTCTATTTTTTTTCTTTCTTTTTTTGGACAGGGTCACTAGACAGATAAATCAAAGGAATACTGTAGGCTAAATTTTAGATTTTAGAAATGTATTTAACAAGATATCTCATGGTATTATTGTGGAAAAAAAAAAGATGTGGGCTAAAGAAAGTATAATTAAGTATATTTGAACTATTTGAATGACCAGACCCAAAGAGTAAGCCATTAATGGTACAACGTAAAACTGTAAAGTACCCTGTAGTCAAAGGTAACAAAGATTCATACTTGACCTTATGCTATTTTAAACACTTTTTTATCAGTGACTTGGATAAGGCTATAGATGTCAGACTTAAACAGTTTGCAGATGACACAAAACCAGGGAAGAATAGCTAATATTTTGAACAACAGAATTTAAATCTAACAGAATCTCAACAAGCAAAAACATTAGCCCCAAGTCAAGAAGATGAAAATTAATGAGAATTAAATGTATAGCCTTCCATTTGGGTTCAAAAAATCAATTTCACAAGAAGGAGGTATGAATAGACACAAGGTTCTCAGAAATGATAGATATGGTTTCAAACATGTAATGATGACTTAAATGCTTAGATAAATTAGGTTGCTTTGAGAAGGGCTGAATGTCTAGAATGAGGGATGCCATTATTGCTGCTCACATCTAGCCTCCTTGAATAGCTGGTCCTGTCCATGCCATGAGTTGTTTGATTTTTGTTTGTATTTGTGTTTAGTTTTAAGCAACATATTTTTGGGAGGACTTTGATAAATGAGAGTTTATCTAGATGATGGCAGGGTGGTAGAGGACCTTGAAGAAGAAACTGGGCATTTTAAACAGAGACAAGGAATATGTGTCTAGACCTGTGAATTCACTGATACAGAGACCTACCAATGAGGAAATTCTCTCTACCAGTGCAGGTAAGCACCTTCTCGGTACCATATTGTCTTAGAGTGTTAACCAAGAGTACTGAGAGACTATGTGAATTTCTCAGGGTAACACAACTACTATGTGCCAGAAGTAAGAGATAAACCCAAGTCTTCCTGGCATTGAGTCTGGCTTTTTATCACTATGCATGTTACCTTTCTTTCCTTATAGATTCTAATAAGTTTATTATATCTCTATAGCTATGATCTCTTCCCTGGTGATCACTCCCTCATTCCGTAGTACACTGACCCCCTTCTAATATTGTATAACTCAGTTTCTAATTTTGTGTAACTTTTCTCTAATGCTTTCTGTTATTTCCTAGTTCCTGCCATCCCTTTCATCTTTCGTGGAGGCTGGCTCTTCCAGAACTGTTGATTTAGGTTTGATGGAGGGAAGGGCTTCGTAATAATCAGACCTATCCAAGAATGAAATGGTCAAGCCTGAGAGATCATGGAGGCACCTTCATTCAGGTAGATGTGGGGAAACCACTTGTTAGGGCTGCTGTAGAGTAAAGTGCTAGACAGGCTCAGGTTGGATTAGATGACCTCTGAGGTCCTCCCTCTTCTTCACCTGCTCTTACATTCTATTATCCCGTGAAATAACAGAGGGAAAGCAAATGTCTAGACTCTCCCTTTGTTTTCAGCTATGATTAAACTTTACATCTGAAGGAAGTAGGTATCTCTTTTAAAAAGGACTCCTCTCTTCTATTCTCTATAATGAAATTAAACCAGCCAAATAACTTAATCCCTGCATAATTTTAAAATATACTATACATAATATATACATACATATACATATATATACATACATGCATATACATACATTTATACATATACATAAATAATTTTAAGTTAAATAATATATGATTATATATGTGTGTATATAATAAACATGATGTTTATAATTTTCCCCTTTTCCTTCTCCTCTATTTTTGTTCCTAAAAAAACCCCTGATTAGCTTCCAGGGAGAGGTGACCTAGTCCTATTGATTTACTTGATGTGTTTTATCTAAGGAATAACCTAGTTAAATGGAGACAAGGTTATCCTCAGATGTTTGGCCACCAGGAGATGAATTTTGCAGGCATAGCAACTTATACAGTCTTTCTTCTCAGATGGGTGCGGGTGGAGGGATGTAACTGCTAAGATCGATGGTGACTGAGAGCAAATCCAAACCGACAAAACTATGAATTCTTAAAATCTTGAAGTCATGATACCTTGCTTCACTTAGAAGTAACTATAAAATATGCATAAGGTACTGAAATGAGTAATCATATTCTAACATCATTTTACAAAAATATTCACCATTTCTTATAAATAACAGATCTTTGGTAAAAGTAAATGTTACTTTACAAGTGATTATTTGTTGAACTAGAAGGCTAGAGAATACAAACACTAAAAACTAATGTATTAGAAATTTCCGCTCATTGAAGATCAATTAAAATGAAGATTCAGAATCTTGCAAATTAAAATACAAGTTACTGGGGGGGAGAGGAAGGATTTCTGCTAGAAAAGAAAAAAAAAATCTATTTGCAGACATCTTTCCAAAAAGCGTATCTGTTCTGTAAAAGGAAACTCATCTTTTGGGAATCTCAGAAATACCTTTTATCTAATTACAACATCATATAATGCCAAAATTCTGACCCTCATAGTTGAAGAGTCTTTTGAAAGGTGAATGCTTGAGGTGTGTGGAGAAAAAAGAAGGACTTACACAGAACTCCAAGAAAAGAGACACAAGCTCCCTGCTGGCTGTGGGAGAGGAAGACTGCAAAATGGGAGATCTCCCCAGAGCAACAGATGACAGTAGGTTACCTTTTCCAAGATCAGATTTAAATTACCATACAATTTCTCCCATACCTGTGATTTCATTGGTTCCTCCATTGGTGTACTTAAAGCGATCTCCTTCTACACGTACACTAGGGCACAGGACATCTGAAGGAGGACAGAAACAAAAGGCAGAATTAATAACCCAAAGGGCATGTAATCAACCAGGCTGGGCATATCAGTTCTTGTAAATCCAGAGCACTGTCAGTACACAAAACACTGACTGCATCTCTTGTGATACAGTGGATGTGCACTGGGTATGGAAAAAAGGAAGACATAAGTTTGTCATCCTACCTGAGACACTGATCTTAACAGTGATCTTACATAGGTCACGCGTCCTTTTTGAACCTATATTTTCTCATCTGAAAAGTGGGGTAATTATAGCACCTATCTCAGTGTGTTATTGTAAGGGTTAAATAAAATGAAGCATATTGACATGCCAATCATCATTATTTAACTCATTATGTCATATTGTGTATCACAGCTATGTGTTTGTACTAAAAATCAATATTGCATAGTCAAAAGAGAGCTAGATTTGGAATCAGAGAATCTTGGTTCATATCCTATCTCTGCTGCTTACTATCCATTTAATCTTGGGCAAATAAGTCACTTAATCTCTTTGCACCTCAGTTAATTTATCTTGGGAAGGTATTAGACTAGATAATGATAATAAAAATAATAGCTAATAGTTATATAGCACCTACTATGTGTCAGGCACCATGCTAAGTACTTTAAAATTATTCTCATTTCTTCTTCTCTTCCTCCTCCTCTTCCTCCTCCTCCTCCTCCTCTTCTTCTTCCTTCCTTCTTCCTTCTTCTTTTTCCTTCTTCTTCATCATCATCATCACCACAACTTGTATTTATATTATTTTATCAATTATATCACCAGCACTTAGCCACAGTGCTTGTCACATAGTAGGAACTTAATAGATGTTTATTGGATTGGATTGGGTTTATATAGGGCTTTAAGGCTTGAAAAGCTCTTCACAAATATTATCTTATTTGATCCTCACAACAACCCTGGAGGGTATGTGCCATTATTACTCCCACCTTACAAATGAGGAAACTGAGGCATGTGGAAGTTAAGTGATTTGCTCTGGGTCACACAACTAATTAGCGTCTGAGGTGAGATCTCAGCTCCGGTCTTCTGGACTTCAGGTTCATAGTTCTATCTATCGTGCCACCTAGCTGCTTCTAAAGTTACTTTCCATTCTAATTCCACAATTTATAGCCCCTAATAGACTCTAAGCTACATAAGTGTAAGAATTATGATTTATATGAACCGTATCCTAGCATATATAGTTTTTCTGATTCTGTTTATTTTACCCTAGACCATCTTATACAAGTCTTCCCATGTGTCTCTAAATTCTTATTTGTCATTTCTTTCATTATTTATCATAATGCTCCAGTAGGTGGCAGGTAACCAAAAGGTCAATCTTCTACCACCATCTGGAGCACCACTTCTCCTTAGATACCAGAGGGGACAGCCCAGGGACTCTAAGTCCAAAGGCCTACAAAATATAATACGTTCCTACTTCCAACCCAGAACCTGTAGCTATCATCCAGGGAAGCAACTCCTATGGAGAAGGAGTACCCCATTCCTACCATGACCATTCCTACCAAACCACTTACCAACAGTTTGCATATAAGTAAAGTAATGTAACAGCAACAGAGGAGGTTTTCATAGCTTATCCTATTCATCATTTTGCTAGTATACCAAATAAACAGGAATTGGTCTACTTCACACATACGCATACACACTACACACTCTCACACACAACACTCATATACACAACATATGCAACATACGGCCATACACATACATACCCAATAGGCAAACACACAACACATGCATACACAAGGTATACACCCTACACACACTTCACGGATACATACAAAACACATAACACACACATAGACATTTGGCCGAGATTTGTGATTTTATTAGTATAGGGAATTCCTAATATGTACCCCTCTCCATTAATCTAAATAAAGGATAATTAAATTCTTAGAGAACTGCCGAAGGCACTGAAATGCTAGATGATTTACCCATGACCACAGCAACATGACCAGTTTTTATCTGAAGTTGGACAGAAATCCACGTCTTACTGACCCCAAGGCTAGCTCTCTAATAATGACACCATGTAAAATAACCACTAAAGGCCTTATTACATGTGATCTGGAACTTGCAACCTGGTTAAGTGTAGAGAAACATCTTTAGGGGATTTTTAAAAACAAGGACAGTAAATAATAAACAAATGAATGAATGAATAAATAATAAATAGGTAACATTTATAGCACTTACAAACATTATCTTATTTGATTAAAAAAAGAAATCTGACACTACTCATAATACAATAGAAAAAGCCCCAAATTGGGAATTAGTAAAAATCCTCAGGGGCAGCCAAGTGGCACAGTGGAGAGAGCATGGGATCTGGTGTCAGGAAGACTCATCTTCCTAAGCTCAAATCTGGCCTTGGATACTTACTAGTTGTGTGACCCTGAGCAAGTCATTTAATCCTGTTTGCCTCAGTTTCCTCATCTGTAAAATGAGCTGGAGAAGGGGCAAACCACTCCAGCATCTTTGCCAAGAAAACCCCTACTTTCCTTAGCATTGGCTCTACCCCTAAATGGAATCAAAGGATCACAGAATCCCCACTGGAAGGGACCTCAGAAGCCATTAAGTTCATTCCTCTCATTTTACACTTGCAATAACTAAGCCCCAGGGAAATTAAGTGATTTGTCCAAGTCTCAAATCTCACCTCAGACACCAGCGAGGTGACCTGGGCAAGTCATTTAATCTCTGTCTCAGTTTCTTATCTACAAACTGGAAATAATAATGACACACACATACATTTCAGGGTTGTTGTGAGGATCAAATATTACATAGGAAATAGTTGCTGGAGGTAGAATTTGAATCCAGGTCCTCAAACTTCAAAACCAGTGAGCATCCCAATACATCACACTATCCCCTAAATGAACTTGCTATGGGATTTTGACTGTCAATTTACTTAATAAAATAAAAATGTCTAAATTATGTTTAAGGTTTCAACTTTATTAAAGTTTTAAATGACTTAGATGAAATTTATAGTGTCAATAAAAAGTATTTTCATGAACTTTTCTTTAAATACATTTTATAAATAAATAACTGACTTTACAATCTCAAGTAATTACAGAGTCAGAAGCATAGTGGAAGGGAGGAGGGACAGCTACTTGAGTATCACTACACATTTCTGTGCCCTGTGTGACTTCTAAGACCAATGCCTTCACTCAGCCTCTCTTTCTTCTCCTACCTGAAGAACAAGGGATACAAAAAGAGGCAAAAGATTGTCCCTGCCCTGAAGAGGCTTACAGTCTAATGGGGGTGAAAACATAGAAACAAATACATACAAAGCTATATACAGGATAAATTGGAAATAATCAACAAAGGGAAGACACTGAAATGAAGAGGGGTTGGGGAAGGCTTCCTGTAGCAGTTGTGATTTCAACTGGAGAGGTCAGTAGTCAGAGCAGAGTAGGGATAACATTTTGGCCATGGGGGATAGGCAGAGAGAATACCAGGAGTCGAGAGATGGGTAGTCTTGTTAGTGAAACAGCCAGGTGATCAGCATCAGTGAATCAGAGAGTATGTGTCAGGAACTTAGAATAAGAAGACTGAAAAGGCTAGGTCATGAAAGACTTTGAATGCTTAACAAAATATTTTGTATTCAGTCCTAAAGGTGATAGGGAGCCACTAGAGTTTATTGAGTAGGGGCATGGTCAGACCAGTATTTTAGGAAAATCAATTTATTGACTGATTAGAGAATGGACTGGAATGGGAAGAGACTTGGGGCAGACTCACCAGCAGGCTTTAGCAATATTCCAGGAAGGAAGAATGAGGTCCTGCACTAGAGTGATGGCAATGTCAGAGGAAAGATGAGTGGTGGGGGGGTGGGGAGGGGATCAGGGTATATACAAGAAATGTTGAAACAGTGAAATCAGCAGGCCTTGGCCACAGCTTGGATTTGGGGGGTGAGAGTTAGTGAGGAATCCGGAATGACCCCTAGATTTCAAGCCTGAGGGACTGGGAAGACGGTACTGCCTTTGACAGTAAGAGGCAAAGTAGGAGGGAGGGAGAGTTTATGGGGAAAGATAATGAGTTCTGTTTCAAACATATTAAGTGTCTGCTATATGCTAAGTGCTAGAGATACAGAGATGCAAAAGACAGTCTCTGCCCTTGAGGAGTTCACAATCTTCATACAAATATTCTAGATGAATATTTATAGAACTGAATCCTTATAAGTGGAAATTATAGAAATACAGAGGAAGCGAATTCTTTAAATTCACCTTCTATCAGACAAAGAACCACATTAAGTTATGATTAATAATACTTTCAATATTGAAGAGTGAATAATGATGATTATAATTGACTCCTGTCTATCACTCTGCAGTTTCAAAACCTTTTATAAATATTTATTTCCTTCATATCAAAATAATCCTTGATTTAGGCAGCATAATTCCCATTCTAGAGATGAAGGATCTGAGGCTCAGAGGGAAGACAGTGACTTGTCTTCTAGGAAAGCTATTTACTGGGAGAGACAGGACCAGGCTTCAAGTCTTCTGGCTCCCAGGTCAGTAGTCTTTCCCCAAACACTATCAGATAATGTTTGTGTAAATGTGGGTTTTTGTGTGGGTATACAGGTTAGAGACGGGTGAGAAAGAGAATGGAAGAAGTCATAAAAGACTTAAGGAAATGATTCACTTCCCAAAGATGCCAGGTTGAGTGTCACACAGGCAGAAGCAGCAAACGTTACCCTAGTACCTGCCCAGTTACATTACTACAGACCGTGATTGGGCATCAACATGAGCTAAGAAAGAAGGGGCACTTAATTTCTTCTGGATCTTAGGTCAATGCTAGACAATACCCAAGCTCCCTTCCAACTCTAAAGCCCAGATCCCTCTAGCCCAGTGGTTCTCAACCTTCCTAACGCCACAACCCTTTAATACTCATATGTGGGCATATCTGCAGTTATGATTTCAATTGGAGAGGTCAGTAGTCAGAGCAGAGTAGGGATAACATTATGGCCATGGGGAATAGCCAGAGAGAATACCATTAGTGGGCAGAGATGCCTGGAGACGGATAGAGGAGTCATGTCTCGGTTCCTAAAACCATCGGAAATATGTGTTTTCCAATGGTCTTAGGTGGCCCCTGTGACCCCTGTGAAAGGGTCGTTTGACCCCCAAAGAGGTCATGACCCACAGGTTGAGAACCGCTGCCCTAGCCTAATATTTTAACTCTGATAGTAGTTCCCAAGGACTATGTTAGAAAAGGGATTAATTTGCCCTTAAAAGGATACAAAAACCTGAATGTTTTGTGAAAGAAGGGGTACAAAGGATATTTTGGTCCTGAAAAGTCTTTATATCTCCAAAAGGCTGTTATATGCAAGAAAGAGTTGACTTATTCTGCTGGCCCCAGGATGAGATGGAAGTTATAGGGAGGTGAATTTCACAAAGTGACAGATGTAATGCTGGAAACAACTTCAGAGGTAATCTAATTCCATTCCCTCCATTTTACATATAAGAAAAGTGAGGCCCAACAAGGTTGGGCTACCTGCCCAATTTCATATGGGCAGTAGTAAGCAGTAGATCTAGGATTTGAATATTGGTCCTCTGATTCCAAGTTCAACACTCTTTCTATGGGGGCACCCCAGCTCTAAACAGGGGGGACAAGGTAGTGTAGAAAATATCCCTTCATCAGTCAATAGTCACTAGGTCAGTCAACACACAGTTATTAAACATCTACTAGGTGCTAAGCACTAGGCTTGTAAAGGGTTAGGCTAGTTAATCTCCAAGGTCCCTCTAAATTGTGACACTTTATAATCTTGAATCATAGGATATTTGGCAACCTCTATTCTATCACAATAAACATATACCAGGAAAGGCACCCAATTGGAGTGAAAATACCAGGGTTCCAGATATTCTGGCTTCTGCTATTGCCTGTGTGACAACAAGGAAGCTATCTGACCTGTTTTCTCAATTGTAAAATGAGAACCATATTTGTAACAACTTATCTCATAGTGGTATTATGAGGAAAGCACTTTATAGAGCATAAATTGTTCATATAGCTGTGATGATGGGGATGAAGATGATGATGAGGAGAATTAGTAGTTGTAAGTAGTATGGAAATTACCTTTGAGGGACCATCTCATTCATTCATCTGCTTTGAGGCAGCAACATCACTCATCAACATCATTTTTAACATTTTACATTTACAGAGTACTTAAAATTTCCAGAGCGTTTTCCTTGAAACAACCTTATAAGTTGGAAGGCAAAATTACTGTAATTACTTCTAGGTCATCCAAGATAGATTGACTATCTAATCTCCTTCCACATTTATTCAGATATTACCATGACCTGGATAGTCTTCCCAAAGTAGAAACAGTGAAAAAAGCACTGGATTTTGAGTCAGAAGACATAACTTTGGCACTGTGAGACCTTAGGTAAATAAATTATGCTCTTTATGACTTGGTTTCCTCATTTGTAAAATAATACCCATAAGATCTGTTGGGCCAAATGATCTCTAAACATTCTTTCAACTCTAATATTCTATATTTCAACATTTAATTCAAGAAATATTTATTGGATACCTATTATGTATAGTGCATTGTCGAGCCTTGGAAATAAAATGGTGAGAAACAAAAGAGTTCCTGCCTTCAGGGAGTTTACATTCTATTAAGAGGGATATGGTAAATACCTAGACAATATGATTCAAGGAACAGTGTGAGTAGAGAAGAGATCCAGAGTAATTGTTCTAAGACAGTTTGAAGAAGAGAAAAATACATTCAAGTAGGGAAAATTAGGAAAGGTTTCACAAAGCGGGTAGATCCTGGTCTAAGTCTTAAAGAGAATGATTTTAACAGGTATGGGTAGGGAGGGGAGAGGAGTGCATACCAGAAGAAGAGAATGGAACAGTTCTAATATTCTATGAACCATGAATGATGGCTAAATATATGGGGGAAATCCTAGCTGACTGAGCTATTTAAATGAATCTATCTAGGGCACTGGCAGCTGCCATTCAGGCTGTTTAGTGGGCCCATCAATTACTCTAACTTGGGAAGTCAGCCACAGATAATGGCTTAGGATCTTATTTCAGTCCAAATTTTTTTATTCAGAAAGCTTGATCCTTCATCATTAGCAGACTGAAATTGGCACTGAACCAGATGCCGCCAAGGTTGGTGGTGCCACTGAGTCACAGATATACCTAAAGCCTAAAGAGGACAGAGTTTCTGAGGGTGAGGATGGGGCAAGAGTACAACTGGGGAGGCTGCCTAACAGAACACAGAGGAGACAGTCAAGAATAGAACTCCAGCTCAAGCTGGAACTTGACCTAAGGAAAACTTTTGAGTTCCTCACCACCAGCATCACTTTTTGAATTAACTTGCAAGTTGCTTTCTGTAGTTATTCCTAGGTCTAGCAGCACTAAATGGCAGGAGGTATAATTTAGACTTTACTTAGATAAGCCCATACAAATAACTGCTGGAATATAGCCCTTGGCCCAACTTTTAGAGATATTACCAGGCTTCCTGGAGGGAGATTGTTTGATACCAATGATCTGTGAGAATTGGCTCATACTGAGAAGAGCAGATTGTTAAATTTTCAGTGTGATGTTAAATTTTCAGTGTGAGCATTTACATGTCAGAAATTGGAAAAAACTACAAATTAGGCCTTGATTTATGATCTTATTGATTTTCTAGACCTAAGAAAATGATAGAGATGCTAATTATGCAAATTAACCTTGAAAGTGTTTCATGCCTATATTTTCCCCCTGGAGAGCTGACTGTTAAATATTTACCAGCACACCCCTGAATGATAAGCATAGGTATGACATGGTTTGCTTGTGTCTTAAGGGTAGAACTGGGACAAGTGGGAAAAGAATCAGGAAGGTAAAGTTCAGCTCAATAGAAGGTAAGTCTTGTTGACAACTAGTCGGCATAGACTGGAATACCTTGCCAGGTGCTGAGTGTCCAGTCACTGGAAGGCAGGAAGAAAACCCTGGATGACCATATGTCTGAGACTCAGCATAGGGGATTCCTGATTCTGAAAGGGGCTGGACTAGGTGAACTCTAGCCATTTTACTGGGTTTTCTTTATGTGTGCCAGATTTGGGAAAGTTCATTAACACTCTCTCTCTCTCTCTCTCTCTCTCTCTCTCTCTCTCTCTATATATATATATATATATATATATATATATATACACATATACATATATATATATATGATGGGGCTCAGAGTCAGGCATCAAGAGGCCTGACCTATGGAAAAGAGGTAGGGATGGCTTTCTAAGTAGAAGCAATGGAAAGGGCAAAGGTCCAGTAAGCAATCACTTTCTAGGAAACAGAAAGAATCCTTCATTCTGTGACTTTTAGATTAGACTACTGGAGCTCTATCAGTGATTTGGGGCTTCAAGTATTTAGGAGCTTTGGGGGGGGAATTATATTTTCCTAAAATGACATCTCTCTATCTAGAAAGTCTCCCTATGAAAATTCCTAGCAAGGATCACAGCCTGTAACTTTTCCTCTTTGGAAGTTGAAATTCTGGATATAGAAAGTACACTCAATTTGGAGGCAGACGACCTGAGTAAAAGTGCTGACCTGGATTCATGCTGTTTAGATAAGCAATTCTGGGTAAAGAATTTCACCTCTCTTAATCTCAGTTTCCTTATCTGTAAAATGGGAATAATAGTATTTTACACTTAGAGGGTTGTTGTGAAGAGCAAAGTAGGCAAGGTACATGAAACTTTGAATAAATATGAGAATTTAAACAGTTTTTTAAATATTTTTTATTGGATTTGATGAGGAAAGGGCAAAGGTAAGTTATTTCCATATATTAGGACCAGATTTCTCATTTGTAAAATAAGGACAGAAAACATGATCTCAGAGGCTCCTTCCCATTATAATAGTGTGTTAGAGAAAACAGAAAAACCTCATGTAGGACACTGAACTTGAACTGAATTTTGAAGAAACCCAGAGCTTCTAAGAGGCAGAGAGGAAAAGAGAGAGCATTCCATCCATAAGAGGCAATCAGGTCATTAAAAAGACTGATTTGGATGGACCTCATAGTTAATGATGAAGTCTTAACAGATGCTCAGATCAAGATGGTAGGGTAGAACCAGGTGGTAAAGAGCTCTAAAAATGCCAGAGGGAATTTGTATTTGAATCCAGAGGAAGTAGAGGAACTTATTGAACAGGGAAGGTCATGATCAGACCTGTATTTTAGGAATATCACTTTTTCAGCTATCTAGAGGAAATTCTAGAGAGGGGAAAGATTTGAGGTGGAGAGACTTTCTAGACATCATAATGAAGAACCTTTACTTGAATAATAGGGATAGGACCAGGTGTAAAGACATACTGTGCAATCTCCCAAAGTGTTTATCCAGGTCAAAGAGAAACACTGATTATCAAAGTGATAAAGGACCTTAAAAGTCATCTAATCCAATTCCTGACTCAAGCATGAGTACTTTCTACAGTATCATCAACAAATGCTTAACCAGGGTTCTTCTAGTTGAAGAACTCTAGTGATGGAAAATCACTACTTTCTGATGTAACCCACATGATAACACTCTGATGGCAAAAAGTGAAGAATTAAGAAATTTCTTGATGAGGGTGAAGGAGGAGAGTATAAAGGCTGGCTAGAAGCTTAACATCAAAAAACTAAAATCTTGGCAACAGGTCCTATCACTTCCCGACAAACAGAGGGAGAAGAAATGGATGCAGTGTCAGATTTTATATTCAAAGATCACTGCAGATGGCAACTGCAGCCATGAAATTAAAAGATGCTTGCTCCTTGGAAGGAAAGTTATGGCAAATCTGGACAGCATATTAAAAAGGAGAGATATCATTTTGCTGACAAAGGTCTGTATAGTCAAAGCTATGGTTTTCCCAGTAGAAGTGTATGGCTGTGAGAGTTAGACTATAAGGAAAACTGAGTGCCACAGAATCAATGTTTTTAAATAGTGGTGCTAGGAAAAAAAAAAACTTTTTAGAGTCCCTTGGACAGCAAGAGGATCAAATCATTCGATATTTCAAGAAATTAATTCAGCCTATTCATTAAAAGGTCAAATACTGAAGCTGAAGCTTAAATACCGTGGCCACATAATGAAAAGATGGAACTCACTGAAAAAGACCCTGATGCTAGAAAAGATTAAAGACAAAAAGAAAAGACAAACAATGAGATGGAGAGATAGTGTCATGGAAACAATAAATACAAGGTTGGACAAATTTCCATATGTAGTGGAGGACCAAGGGATCTCCTGGTGTACTATGATTCATGATCTCACAAAGAGTCAGACACGATAGAACCACCACCACCATAATAAAGCAGCACTCCTCAAACAGGTACTGTCCTTTCCTACTTCTGTGGCTTTGTTTATATGGTACTGTGTCTAGAATGCTCTATCTCTCAGTGCCCCACTTAAGGTGCAAATGAGGGATTACCTGCCCTGGGAAAGGGAGTTTCCTCACTTAAGTTCCCTATACCAGTGAATTCACAGGTGGAGTTAAAATAAAGTCTACAAATGTTCTTAATAGAAACTATTTCTAAAACCACTAGAATGGGAGGTTCAGTGCAATTTTTTAATGTTAAAAAGGAGTCTTCACACTTTAAAAAAAGGTGGATACCATTACTCTAGGACTGGACTATAGTCATAGTGGGGAGACAGTGGTCAAGGTCCATACACAGTGTGTTTGGACCAGGTCCTGTCATCCCGTGATGGGATGCAACATAACCTACTGGGAAAAGCACATAACTTAATTTCAGTCTGCCTAGCCTCTTCCAATCCTGGAACTGACATTACCTAAATCACATATCCTTGGGAAAGTCATTTCCCTTCCCTGGGTCTTGGTTTCCTTCTCAAGAAAATGGAGATGTTTCAATGAGCTGGTCTCCGAAGTACCTTCTAGCTCCAAAACTCTATATTCTAACAGTTTTTTTGAAAGGTATCTTCCAACTTTCGCATTCTGTGATTCTTTTTTCTAACGCTCTATGCAATACAGGTTGTTTCAACTATAACATTCTATACTTTATGTTTTAATATCTGATTTTCTAAAGCAGTAATTCTTAAAAGCTTGTGTGCTTATGTGGCTCATTTTTTTTTTTTGGACAATCTAGTGAAGTCCACGGCCCCCTTTCTAAGAATAAGATCTTTAAATGCATTAAATGAAATTAAAGTATTGCAAAGAAAACCAATTATATTCAAATACTTATCAAAATATTTTAAAAGAAAAAGTTCATAGACACCAGATTAAGAACTCCTCCCAGGACTCTTCCTCCTCAAACATTCTGTAATTTGAAGCATCATTCTTAGACTACAAGTGCCAAGTGATTGATCAATGATCACACACTGGGGTTGTTAAGGAATAAATTGTGCCTTCAAAGTGAAAAGTCTTGGTCCTTGTTTGCCAGAGGGTAGAGTTCTGCTCTGGACAGGGAGGGGCTCTCACTCAGGCAAGCTGGCAGACAGGCGGCTGTCAGAGCTATTTCCAGAGGTGAAATTAGACAACAGCTGGGACTCTTATTTAGGCATGGAGCATCTTTGAAACTTTAGGGGAGTGTGACCATGAGACCAGGACAATGAGAGGCTTACTCATGGCTGGGCTTTTAATAAGTGTGGCATTTCAGACACGTGTGGCATGGTGAGGCAGACAGGCACCGAAGTTTTGTGTGAAACCATTGGCATGTTTTGGGAAGAGTCAGCTACTACGCAGAAAGGCAACAGAGACCTGGAAACTGCCCCAACCTGATCCTTCTAATAGCCTCCAAACTCATTTACTATAAAATCAGCATTTGTTAGCAGGTCTGAGATAAATATCTTGTCTGCCTCTTCTCTGCCTAACCATCTCACACAAGCTTCTCTGAAGAGCCATCTCAACTCCATCCCTTGCCATCTGACCTCCACCTCTACCCCTTTTAAGATTACTTTATAAAGCTAGAAAAAATCGTGACAAAATTCATTTGGAAGAACAAAAGGTCCAAAATATCAAGGCAATTAATGAAAAGAAATGCTGGCAAAGGTGGCCTACCCATACCAGATTTTCATCTCTACTATAAAGCAGCAGTCATCAAAACTACTTGGTACTGGCTGAGGAACAGAGTAGTGGATCAATGGAATAGATTGGGTACAAAAGACTCAGTAGTCAATGATTATAGTAATATACTGTTTGATAAACACAAAGACCCCAGTTTTGGGGACAAGAACTCAAATATTTGACAAAAATTTCTGGGTAAACTGGAATATAGCATGGCAGAAAACTGGGCATAGACCATCAATTAATGCCGTACACCAAAATCAAATCTAAATGGGTACACGATCTAGGTATAAAGGCTGATACTGTAAGTAAGCTTGGGAAGCAAGGAATAGTTTACCTGTCAGATTTATGGAGTAGGGAAGACTTTATGACCAAAGAAGAGTTAGAGAGCATTATAAAATGCAAAATGGATACTCTTGGTTACATTAAATTGAAAAGTTTCTGTACAAACAAAGCCAATATAACCAAGATTAAGAGGGAAGTGGGAAATTGGGAAAGAATTTTTACAACCAATGTCTCTCATAAAGGCCTCATTTCTAAAATATACAGGGAATTGAGTCAAATCTATAAGAATATAAGTCATTCCCAAATTGATAAATGGTCAAAGGATATGAACAGGCAATTTTCAGAGGTAAAAATTAAAGATATCTATAAGCATATGAAAAAATGCTCTAAATCACCATTGATTCAAGAAATGCAAATCAAAACAACTTTGATGTACCACATCTCACCAATCAAATTGGCTAAGATGACAAAACAGGAAAATGACAAATGCTAGATAGAGAGGATGTGGTAAAAATGGAACACTAATGCATTGTTGATGGAGTTGTGAACTGATTCAACCATTCTGGAGAGCAATCTGGAACTATGCCCAAAGGGCTATAAATAATTGCACACCCTTTGACCCAGTAATCCACTTCTAGGGTTGTATCCCAAAGGGATCACAGAAGTGGGAGGAAGATCCATATGTACAAAAATATTTATTGCAGCTCTCTTTGTGGTGGCAAAAAACTGGAAATTAAGGGGATGCCCATCAATCAGGAATGGCTAAAAAAGTTGTGGTATATGAATGTAATGGAATACTATTGTGCTATAAGAAATGAGGAACAGATGGACTTTATATTTGCCTGGAGAGGCTCATACAAACTGATGCTAAGTGGGAAGAGCAGAACCAGGAGAAATTTGTACACAATGATAGACACAACATGTGTGTGACAACCAACTTTGATAAATTGGACTCTTCTCAGCCACATAAGGTTACAAGACAACTCTAAAAGTCTCAGGATGGAAAGAGATGTCTACATTCAGAGAAAGATCCAGAAAGAACAGAGTTTAAATGGAGACTTAAGCAAACTATATGCTTTCTTTCTTTTCCTTGTTTGATTTTGCTTCCTCTTTCCCATTGTTCATTCCATCAGTTACAACTATACAATCTATACAACCAGACTAATGTCCAGTGTGAAAGTATTTGCAGATCCTATACTTGATTGTATGCTACCATGAGGGGGTTTAGGAGGGAGGGGAGAAAATTTGAAACTCAAGGGATTGTGGAACTGAATCTTGTAAACTAAAAGTAAATAAACAAATAAAATTTAAAAGAAATTTTTTAAAAATAATAGCTTATGTCTTCCTCCTTTAATATTGAAAGTTTTCAAAAGCATTCCATGTATATTATCTCATTTAATCTTCACATCAAGACCGCAGCATGGGTACAATGAGTATCATTCACCCTATTTTATAGCTGATAAAAGTAAGCTCATACATGGCCATGATCGCAGAATCACATAAGTATCTGAATTAGAATTTGAACCCAGGTACTTCCTGAATTCAAGTCAAGTATTCTTTCCATTCTACTTTGGTAGTTCTCTTTGAATTTTTATACTCACTACCTATATCATTCTTCAGCTTCTAGTTACATATGATCATTTGCATTTAGTTATAGTCATTTACATATAGTTATAGTTATATATATAGTATAGCCTTATACATTTAGTTACATTTCATGAATTTATACCATTTACTTTCTTTTTTTTAAATCAATACTTCAATTGATTTTTTCTATTTTATTTTAGTTTACATCATTCATTTCCGCAAAATTGAGTTGCTAATTTTCTCCCCATCTTTCCCTACCCACCACCCCAAAACAGCCATCCCAGTGTAACCCCCCACCCCCAATCTATTCTCTCCTATGTCTTCCCCCCTCACCCCTCTGACTTTTCAGTAGGGCAGGATGGATCTCCCAACCACAGTGCCTGTGTAGCTCAAGTTCCAGTTGGATGTAGTCAATAATAATAATAATAATAATAATAATGATAATAATAACAATAATAATAATAATAATTGTATATATAGAGAGATATATATTTTTAACATTTGCTTATAGAACTTTAGATTGTAGATTCTTTCTCTTCCTCCCTCATCACAAACCCCCCCTGGAAGGACAAGCAATCAAATACAGGCTGAACATGTGTAATTATGCAGAACCTCTCCGCAGTGAGCATATTATAAGAGTCTGATTACATGTCCCTTCTTCCTATCCTGCCTCCCCATCCACTCTCTACCCTGCGCCCCTGTCCCTGACTCTCTACAGAAGTGTGAACTTTGATCAGCCCTCCCCCCCACCCTACCCTCCCCTCCATCACCCCACCTCTCATCCCCCTTCCCCCTACTCTTCTATGTGGCAAGATGCCCAGTTTAAAGTTTATGTCATTCCTTCCCTAAGCCAATTTCAGTGAGAGTAAGGTTGACTCTTTCCCTTTTGCCTTCCTGTTCTCTCC
>CM053587.1:281766798-281788750 GCA_028646515.1 Pseudochirops corinnae
CTCTAATTTTGACGGAATTATTCTCTTCAGAGTACTTTTGAGATTCTTTCTCCATCTGGCAAAGTCGACTTTTTAAGGCTTTCTTCTCCTCATTGGCTTTTTGGGCCTCTTTTGTCATTTGAGTTAATCTGTTCTTTAGGGTGTTAATTTCTTCAGTCAGATTGCTGACTCTCTTTTCATGATTTTCTTGCAACATTCTTATTTCTCTTCCCAATTTTTCTTCCACTTCTCTCATTTAGTTTTCAAAATCCTTCTTCAGCTGATCTCTAGCTTTAAGGCAGTCTTCATGTTTATTGGAAGCCCCTGGTGGGGCAGCTCTGGCTATGCTTTCCTCCTGCAGCTCTCTGCCTTGGTCCTTCTTTTCTTGAAAGAAGGAATCTAGGGTTTGGTTGCTGTTCTTGCCCTGCTTCTTATGTTTATTCTTATTCATGGTTGGTCAGTCCATGTTTTTTTTTTTTTAGTGTCTGTGGAGTTCTGCTTCCGGAGGCGAAAGCTCCGTCCCAAATCACTGGGGTCCTCCTAGCTGCCAGAGTTCTTAGGAGGTTGCTGGGTCCCTCCACCACTTCTGGCTCACTGACGGAGAAAGGACCACAAGACCAAAGCCCAAGACTGCGATCTGGATCCAGGCCGCTCAACGCGAGAGCACTTGGCTTCTGAACGATCACTTGGTCTCCCTGCAGTCTGCAGGCTGAGAGCCCTGAAGCAGCAATGTGGAGGCGGGTACAGAACCTCTGCCTTTTCGGTTCTCAGCCCTGGAGGCATTTTGGCCAGACTGCTTTTCTCTCACGACCTCGCAATCCCCACTGACCTAGTTCTGGATCCTGCCACAGCTGCCGCCAATCCGCTTACCCGAAGCTCCAGCCAGGGCTCAGCTCCTCTAGTCCAGCCAACCCTGGGACACAGCTGAGGTTTCAGGCCAGGCTGGTTTTGGTTCACAGTGCTGATATGGTTCCTTGTAGCCGAGCTGACTTTAGTGGAAAGTATATTTGTGTGCATTTTGGAGTTCTAGAATTAGTTTAGAGTCATATTTTATGGGTATTTTGGGGTGGCTATGTGAGAGCTGCGATATGTTGCTGATCTTACACCACCATCTTGGCTCCACCCCTCTACCATTTACTTTCTATTCTACTTCTCTATTTAAGTATGGATGGCATAATAGACAGAAAACAGACCTTGCAGCTGGAAAGACCTGGTCTTAAATTGCAGCTCAAACATATTGGCTGTGAATCTTGAGTAGGTCACCAAACTCTCCGTGCTAGACTCAACTCTCTAACACTCTAAATGGCAAAGAAGGTGTTGACCTACATAGGTGGAGGGCATGTCCTCATCTGAGAGTTCAGTTCAGAAATCACATGCCTATCTTTTAAAATGGGTGCTCATTACCATCCTCTTGGATAATATTGGTAGCTTTCTATAGATCTTCCCATTTTAGATAGTAACAGAACCTCAGTGGCTATCTAGTTAGACCTATACCTGAAAAAAGATTCCTCATCATGAGGTACCAAACAATTGGTCAGTGGCCTCTGTTCAAAGACATCCTCCAATGAGGAAGAACCTGCTGCCATAGGTACCCAAAGTGGGTGATACTGCCCCCTGTGGTGTGCTGGAATGATGGGCGACATGGGGGTTGGAGTGGATGATACAGCCTCAGGAGAAATTAGGGGACATTGAATAAAAATAAGTGGTGGAAGCATAAGGAAAGAAGAGAAGAAAATGTGAAAAACCATTCATACATGTTGCGTAACAGAGTTAAAGTTGTAGTTATTACATTATTTTCCAAATACTCACACAAAATGCAAGTTATAACCAATCAACAGAAATATGTGCATATAATGACTGGTTTACAACACAAAACTATACAGTTACATGATGCAATACTGCATCATCAAAATATTAATGCAGGGAAAACCTACAAATTTACAATTAATTATTAAATTTGAGATGCATCATTTAAAAAAAAGAACATTTTTTATTTTTAAAATGACACAAATTTCAAAAAAATGTTAAAGTGTTAAAGAAAATAGATTTCCAGGGGGGCACTGAGTAATTTTTTAAAAGGGGGTAGTAGGTCAAATGAATTTGGGAACCTCTGTGCTAACCCCAAGGCATCCAATTCTATTTTTGGATAACTGTAATCATTATGAATGGGGTTTTGATTCTGTTTAGTTTTATTTTGTTTTGTTTTTTCCTGATATTAAACCCAACTTTGTTCTTTTAAATTTCCCACTTCTGATCCTAGTTCTGCCCTCTATAACTGAATAGAAAAAATCTAATCACTTCCACCTGAGACAGCCTTTCAATTATTAGATATATTTTAAGTTCAACTGAAATTCTACCTCCTTCAAAAAAATTCCTTGATGTCTCCATAATATTCTCTCTCTCTCTCTCTCTCTCTCTCTCTCTCTTTCTCTCCCCTTCCCTCCCTCCCTCCTTCTCTCCCTCTCCCTTAGCCTTTCCCTCTCAAACCACTCCATTTTGCACATCCAACCTAGAAAGTGCAGCAGCTATCCAAAGGCCCAGTCCTATGGTTGATAGGCACAACAGCTTTAACCAGCTTGGTGACCTGCATTAGTTCACATCTCCTTAGCCTGGTTCCCTTCTTCCTCCTCCCTAGGGCTAACCATATTGGTGCCAGACTAGTGAGGACACTGAAATGGCTATAGCTCTCCTGCAATTCAGAACTTCTCCAGCATCAGGCTCAGACAATAGAGACCACAGCAGTTCCATTATTAACACTCAAAACCTCACATATTATTTTGTTTATAATCTTTCTAATCCACTTGTTAAGTAATACTCAATATACATTATAACAATCTGTGTAAGTTACTGGATCCCCTACAAACCTCTAAAACACTGTGATGGCAAAGCCTACTTCTCATTTAAACTTTGTATACTCTGCACAACAGCATTCTGCATGCAGCCGGCACTTAATACATGCTTGTTGTGGGTATTGTTACTTAATGTTTCATATATGTATGTATTCTTATTTCCACATTTAGATTCTAACTGCCATGAAGGTAAAGATCTTGACTCCCTCCATCCCAGCTCTGGCAACAGCCCCAAATACTAACATGTGTCTTGGACATCAATAGTTGCTTAATAAATATTCAATGATTGATTGCCCTAGTTTACATAAAACTTTATAACAGAAACCAGGAGTCAAAAAGGATTTCATTTAAATGGCGGCATGCTACTATACCACTTTGCTCCGCATTAAATCTGAAAGAGCACACAAAAGATCTCTTCACTCATTTATTTGTTTGTTCATTTATTCATTTATATCCATCATTAAGTAGAACTTTGATAAATTGAAGTGAGTCAACAGAAGGACAACCAAGATGGGAAAGGACCTTGAAGAGAAGACTTAGAGGGGGAAGGGTGAGAACGCTCATGATTACTGTCTTCAGGTGTCTAAAGAGCTTTTATCTGGAAAAGAAGCTAGACCTCTTCTTGGCCATGATAGGAAGAAGTAGAAGCAATATCCAAGAGCAATAAGTAGAAATTGTTTATGTTTAATGATATAGAAAGAACAATAACAACAACAAAAAAAACAACCTACCTGACTTTCTAAGAATTAGAGCTGCCTAAAAGCAGAACTGAGAAGAGCTGAGTCCCCCTCGCTGAAAGCCTTCAAACAAAAGTTAATGACCACTTTTCCAAAAAGTCAAAGAGATTCTCAAGACACAGGGTGGACCAGATCATCTCTGAGAAACCTTGCAATTCTAAAATTCATCAATCCTAGAAATAAAGGAGAAAGAATCAAAGAAGCACAGACACTCTGAGTAGGAAGGAGTCTTATAAGACCTCTACTCGAACCTCCTACTGGAAGCATGAGGGAAGTTCCCTCTTACATCATCCCAGGCCAACTTCTGCTTGAACAACTCTTAGGTAGCTAGATATAATGCAAAGAACACTGGGCCTAAAGTCAGAAAGACCTGAGTCCAAATCCAACCTCAGAGACTCACTAGCTATGTGACCTTGAGCAAGTCACTTAACCTCTGTTTGCCTCAGTTTCCTCAACTGTAAAATGGAGATCATAACAGCAACTGCTTCTCAGGGTTGTTGTGAGGATCAAAATGAGATGATATCAGTAAAGTGCTTAGCACAGTGCCCAGCACATAGTAGGTGCTATGTCAATGCTTATCCCCTTACTCCCACCCCCAGCCCACTCTTTTCTATAACATCCATTCATGGCATTAGTCCTCCCCTCTTCCCCAGGGCTAATTACAGGAAATCTAATTTCTTTTCTCAACAAAACCCTATGACAAATATTTGTCTTCTCTTCTGGCTAAAAATTCCCAATTCATTCCTCTATAATTCTATGAACTTCAATTTAACCATTTCTTAGAAGGGGTCTAGGGGCCAGCTTCTTATGAAAGTCTCTACTCCCTTCCCTATCCTGGTTACCCTCCTACTGACATATCCACTCGTCAGTGACCTTCCTAAAACACGGCAATCAAAAATGCCTATATTTCAGTGTAGTCTTACCAAGACAAAGGATGGCGAGAGACTGTCACCTCCCTGGACCTTAGACAGTGCTTATTTCCATCACGCGACCTAGAACTGAATCAGCTCTTAGGTCTGTACGTCATCCTGCTGACTCATATTGAACTAGCAGTCAATAAAACCTTTCTCTGGATAAAGATACAAAGGGCTTGCTCTTGTTCTTGAGTACTTCCAGATCTATTTGGGGAAATGACATGCATGTGAAAAAGGCATAGTTGCATAATATGTTTGTATACATCGTCATCCCTTTCAGAGCACTCCCATGTGTGTTTTTATTTGTCGTTCAACCTCTACGAAGTAGGTAAGACATTGGTTGCTCCCATACTTTTCCTTCCCACTCTCTGGCTGCGTTTTACATATGATGAGACAGGAGCCCAAAGTTACCTAAGTTGATTAATATCATCCATTTAGTAACAGAGCTGAGGTTACTGAACTTTAAGCTGCTAAAGACCAAGGATATTTATATCTTTGTATTTTCAATGAGACCTAGGTCAGACAAATGTGCATCAGGGGTTCGTTACCCATTTTTATATAATGAATCCCTTTGGAAGTCTGGGACTTAGACCCCTTCTAAGTAATGTTTAAACTGAAATTTGTAGTATTAAAAAGGAAACCAATTACAGTGAAACATAGTTATAACAATATTTTTAAGATCATGAATTCCAGTCTTAGAACCCCTGACTTAAATAATGCGCACTTAAAAATTTTATTGTGAATGATAATAAAAGTAGACATTTATATGGTAGCATTTTAAGGTCCATTCATTATGTCATTTTTCAGATCTGGAAGGAAGGTGTGGTCATACAATCCAACAAGTGCCTGAGCAAGAATCTTTTCTATCATCCCTCCAAAATGTTCACTGAACACTTAATCAGTCTTCTGAGTATACTTGTGACATAAATGTAAGGAAGTCTTTTTTTCCTTGAATTGAAATCTACTGGTCTGGAGAAATTCTCTCCATTGTTCTTAGTTCTGTCTTCTGGCATCAAGCAAAACTATTTTATATCTTCTCTTCCTTCAAATAATCAGATGGAATATTTAGCCCCATCACTATATTGGTCAAATTTCTCTACAAACACTGAAGTTTTCCAAGGCCCTTCCTAAAACCTGGCATCCAGAATAAAACAGAAATTTCCAGATGTGGGCTGTTGAAGGCAGAGCATAATGAAATAATTACCTCTCTTCTTGTAGGCATTATCTTGCTCTAAATGTGGCCTAAAATCACATTAGATTTCGAGGCTGGCATGTCAGAATGTTAACTTATAATGAGCTTCAAGTAAACTC
Source organism: Pseudochirops corinnae (assembly GCA_028646515.1). Classification (NCBI taxonomy): domain Eukaryota; kingdom Metazoa; phylum Chordata; class Mammalia; order Diprotodontia; family Pseudocheiridae; genus Pseudochirops; species Pseudochirops corinnae. The sequence continues at coordinate 281,772,589 of CM053587.1, forward strand.
AAATGCCACATTTTTCCATAGGACTTTCTGTATAACCATATTTTCCCTCTCATTGTTGTATAGTTAATGCTTTGATGAAATCTTATAATAGGAAAGGCAGAGTACCCAAAGCATGGGAGGTGATAGATCCTCTGTCCCCTGCCCAGCTCAAATAATATCTGGTGTATTATGTTCCATTCTCAGAAATATATTTTAGGAAAACCAATGAATAATGTAAAGATCATACCAGAAGGCAATCAGGATGGTTAAGGATCTCAAGATCATGCCCTAAGAAGTCTGATTAATAGAACTAGGGATGGTCAGCCTAGAGAAGAAGATTGGAGGGGACATGATAACTGCTATTAAGTTTTTGAAGGAATGATATATGGAAGAAGGATTAGATTTGTTCTTAGAAAATTTGGAATTATTCAAATAAAGTCACTAAAATGTTCATACACTTTGACCCAGAGATTCCACTGCTAGGCATGCACCCCATGGAGGCCACTGATAAAAGGAAATGCTTCACATACACCAAAATATTTATGGCAGAACTTTTGTGGCAAAAAATATTTGCAAAGACAGCAGATGCCCTTTGATTAGGGGATAGCTAAACAAATTGGGCCATACCAATGTGTTGAAACATTATTATGTCAAAAGAAACAATAAATATGATGACTACAGAGAAGCATGGAAACTTATAGGAAGTGATGTAAAGTGAAGTAAGTAGAACCAAGAAAACAATTCGCATAACAAATACAAAAATGTAAAAATGAAAAACAACCACAAACTAATAAAAAAAAAGTTCTGAAATCATAAAAAAAAAGAAATGTGGTTTCAAAGAAAGGCTATGAGAAGAACCCTCTCCCAAATTCTTTGCAAAGGTCAATGTATAAGTATATGTATATGAAACACTATATACAGTATCAACTATTTTTCAATATATTTATCAATTTTAATGAATTTGTATTGCTCTTTTTCTCTCTTTCTAAAACATGACTTTGTTATAAAGCATGTTTGTTTCCTGGAGGGGGAAATGAAGGGACATACGGTAATGTAAGTCATGTAAAAACAAAAGATATTGATAAAAATCTGTTTTAAGATGACTAGTTCAGCTTGTTCCCAGTGGCCAATTCTGCTACTCCCCGGAGTTATAATTTGAATTTCAGTATTATCCTCCCAGTTTCCTTTTCAAAAAAAAAATCAAGGGATCATAGTCATGTAGGTAGCACAAATACTGTAATCTTCATTTTCCAATTGAGAGAAAGAGAAGGAGGAGGAAGAAGAAGAGGAAGACTTTTCACTTTTCTTATATTTCTTCTAACTCCTACTTGGGTTTTCTTTCTATTATATCATATTGGGTCTCCATAACCCAATGCAACAAAGTGAATACAAAAATATTAGGGGAAACTGCCATTTCTTAGAAGCACAGAATGTGGGTGAGCCTAATAAAGGAAAGCCATAAGGTAGGAGATGAATTTTGAACTTGGTCCTCCTATTCCACTGCTTGTCTAAAAGGATCACTGGGAGATAACTGATTTACAAATCACCAGAGGACAAGGGCTATTTCTTTCTCAGTCATCCTTTCCTATCCCAACTTGAAATAAGAAAACAGAACAATAAACATCCTTGATACAACTGTCAAATATTTATTGAGAACCTTCTACACAGGAGGCCCTGAACCCATTTCTGGGAAGACAAAAAATGGTTAAGGCAATATTCTTGCCCTCACAGAGCTTAGGATGTAGTTAAATAAAATTGGGAGAGTCACTAGACTTCTGATTCAATTGCTGCACATGGCTTTTAGGGAAGAACTTCAGCTACTAAGGCAGGTCTGCTCCTTCTCTTTAATGTAAAATCTTAAGAGAGCTGCCTACAGTACTGATTAATTAAGTGATTTGCCCAGGGTCACACATGCTGGCTACATCCCAAGAATCATGGAATAGTGGATAGTCTCAGAGCCATGAAAATGTGGGCTCATGCCTTGCCTCTGAAAAGATATTAGTGACATAACTTACGGTTATATAGCATGCAATGATTGCAAGGATAGACTCATGATCCCTCTGTCAGGTAAGTAATTAATAGATAATTATTTCCATTCATATATTAGGAGACATGGAAAGAAGAACTGACTTTCTGGTTACTGCTGGAACTAGGATTAGAAGTCAGGTCTACTGGCTTTACATTGACTATGTTTTGTCAAAAACACCACATTCTTTTGAACAATAAAACACAAGAAGTTCTAAATGTCCAGTTCTGGGTGTCACATTGTGGGAGAAAGACAAATGAGATGAAAAATATGCAAATGGAGAGGAGGGTGATCAGGAGAGTGAGAGGCTAAGAATCAAGCTTTAAAAAGGTCATTGAAGAACTGGTGAAATTTAGACTAGAAAAGAGAAAATGTGATGGTGGTCTTCAAATAGTTGAAGGCCTATCCCATTCTGCAGTGTATCCCTAAATGACAGAAGGGCCAGTGAACAGAACTTGTAGATTTTGATTACTGTTTTAACCAAGTAGCAGCCATATATGCACAAAAGATAAGATGGTCTCTGTCCTAGAGGAGGAGATCAAATGACTCCCAAGGTTACTTGGAAGAGTAAAATTTTTCTTGAAAGAATAGGGGGGAAAAAAAAAGATATGAAGATGGAGAAAACATTTCTAATTTATATCAGGAGACTCAAGGATGAAAGAAAGTGAGAAAGAGAAGGGAAGAAGATGGACCAGAACATATGGACCCAAGTCACAGTATAAAGGTTTTACTAGAAATTAGAGAGTTGTACCTTCTCTAGAGGAAGCAGCTTCCTAAATACCAAGGAATAATGCTGTAAAATGAAAGTTATCTTTATCTGTGCATTCCCAGTACCTGTCACAGTGTCTTGTGTGAAAAGGGAGCTAAAAAAAAGATATTTGTCAACGTCTTTGAAATGAGGATTTTATGGAGAGCATTCCTTCCTTAGTTGAGAGATCAGGGAAGACGATCTTTATCCTGCCAATCTCAACATTGTTGGAGTCTAACATTTGATGATTTGTTGGGCTTAAACATTTAAAATTATCAGATAGATTCTAGCATCCTGAAATTCTGTGTGTCTAACATCTTAATATTTTATAATTCTCATTTGACGATTGCATGAGTCTAAGATTCAAAGGTAGCAAGATTCTATGGACCAATGTTTCTGTGATGCAGTTAGGCTAAAATTCCATATCATTCTATGAAGTATGATGCCCATGTTTGATTATAATAATGCCCATACTAGAGGATTCCAAGATCTACCAGTCCACTGATTCAAGATCCTGTAAGAGAAAAGGCAGAGCTGAATTGAGGCATTCCAATACACTACAAGTTCAACCTTGACCTAGTTTAGCAGCCCCCCTCCCCCATAGATTTCCCAGCTTCCAATTCCTTTTTTTGAGAAAGCACACTGGGCACTGGAAATCCACATCACCTCCATGTTGAAAGTTGATGAAAGTAAATCAGACTAATAGTTACTCTGCTAGAGGTTACTAAGCACATCAAATATATCAATATGGTGTTTGAGAGACAAGGAAGATTTGTGACCCTAACATAATCATTCCAACAGGGAAAAAACTGTGGGTCTGTCTGTTGTAGCCTCTTGCCATGCAGAACATGCTGTCGATAAACACTGGCTCTGCCTGCTGCCCATTATTTATACTACAGTGTGCATGAAATGGTCACAGAACAAGAGAAACAACAAGCAGTCAGTCCATCAATCTTGCTTACATAAAACACCCCAGTGCAACTGGGAGATGCAAACAATTTATATGTGATGTCTTAATGCTTGTATTTTAATAATGGTTTTGACAAGTCAGAGCTTTTAGACAGGTTTTGCAGGAAGACACTGTGTCAACATAAATGATCCTTTGGGTTCTCATTTTCTCACACCAGAAAACAAATACTTTTCACGATGAGTCAGAGAAATATGAAATCTGTAAACAGAATAAAAAAATCTCTCTCCATGAAGACAATCATTTGCTCCCCCTCAAAAAAAGTGGAGTCTGTGAGGTGTAATGAAAGAAACAATGAATTCCATCCTGACATTGACTAGTTGTTACCCTCAGAAAGTAACCTAACCTCTGTGAACCTTAGTTTCCCCCTGTATAAAATAAACATAATGATATCTATAGTTCCTACCTTCCAGGGCTGTTGTAAGGTGAGATAATGTATATACATAAAAGCAATTCACATACCTCAGTACCCTACTCAGGGTGGCTTTTTAAAGCCTTAATAGTGTAAAACTGTACTAAGGCTTTTGAGATACCCTGTGTAACTGTTTATTATGAATTTGTAATAGCACAAGACCTGAGTTTGGTTTGGTTTTTTTCAGGCACCTTAGTGACACAGTGGTCTGGGGTCAGGAAGAGCTGAGTTTAAATCCAGCCTCAGACACTTACCACCTGGGTGACCCTGTGTACATCACTCAGTCTTCTTAACTGTGAAATAGATGTAATAATAGCACTTACTTTGCAGGATTTTTGTGAGAATCAAATGAAATGATAATTGTAAAGTGCTTAACATAGTGCCTGATAGTAAGAATAACATAAATGTTGGCCATTGGGGCAACTAAGTGGTGCAGTGAGTAGAGCACCGGCCCTGGAGTCAGGAGGACCTGAGTTCAAATCCAGCCTTAGACACTTAACACTTACTAGCAGTGTGACCTTAGGCAAGTCACTTAACCCCAACTGCCCTGCCTTCTCCCTTCCCCCCAAAAATAAATGTTTGCTATTATCATTATCATTATTACTTGTTTTTTTCCTCTCAATTTGAGCAAGTCACTTTCTATTTCTGACCCTCTATTTCCTCATCTTCAATATGAAGGTGTTGGAGTAATAGATTTATAAGGCCCCTCTATCCTCTTACCTTATATTTTGTTATTCTGAGGACTCCACCAGCTAGAATATTCTGAAAGTCCATGACTTGTGCTCCTGTCACTACCTCGGAATACCTATGTATACATAGTACTAGGCAGTATGTGCAGAAAATCAAATGCCTTATAGAGACACTAAATACTTCCGAAGTTCAGGGGATGGAGAGATAGATCATTGTGGAATGGCAGGATTCCAGAAGGCTTCACAAACAAAGTAGAACCTGACCTTGAAAGAAGAACAGGATTTGAAAGAGGAGAAGAAAGAAGAAAGGTATTTGAGTCAGTGAAAAGGATTGCAGAAAGGAATATACTCCTGAGACTCTGGGTCCATCCTGACTAGAGTGGGTGTCTGTTAAAGAGTGCTGAAATAATGTCTGGTTAAATTTTAGATCACTTTCCCTTCTGTCTGCTCTTGAACAGAATCTCCTATTAGGAAAATTTTAAATAGGGCACTTCTTTTCTGCTTAGCTCTGTATTAGGCAGAAAGAGAGGGAAAGGGGGATTTGGTGGACAGGGATGCAAAAGTAATAAATATTTATTAAATGATTACTCTGTGCCAGGCACAGTACTAAGGACAAAGGATGCAAAAAGGTAAAAGGCAGCCCCTGCCCTCAATGAGCTTAGAGTCTAACCAGGAGACAACATGAATGACAATGACGATGAAGACATACATGCAAAGTAAGCTACAGACAGGGTACAAACAAAATAACGAACAGAGGGAAAACACTAGAATTAAGAGGGTTTGGAGAAAGCTTCGGGTAGAAGGTCGAATGTTAACTGAACTTAAAAGAAGACAGGGAGGTGAGCAGTCACAGCAGATAGGTACTTAAAGTTACAAAGCACACGCACTTTCCATGAATGCTATGGAAACTGATGCCCACATCCAACCTGAGAAGTAGATAAGGCAAGATGCAATTATGCTGATTTAACAAGTGAAAAAGAAATGAGGTTGGATAGTTGAAGCAACTTGCTCAGATTCACACATATAATGAATGAGTGATGATGGATCTGGGAACTCAACTCAAGCATTTTAATTCCATGACTACACTAGCCTTTCATTGGCTCACACTATGGAACTCCGGACCAGAAGCCCAGGCCAACCACCAGGCAATGAAATAACCTTCCTCCACACGCCCCCAGCCTACAATGAGATATTCCTGGGTCAGAAATTATGTTCCAAGAAATAGTGTAATAAAGTTGAAAATAAACACAAGAATTGGCAGTAGGGGAGTAGGAGGGGGAAGAAGACTCCCAACAAATGGCATGTTTGTTTACCAAAGATAGTCATTATTTTATCCCTCATCCACAGTTTCACCAAGAAGCAAAAGGGGTTGGCAGAAACATAGTAGCAGAGTCTGACTCAGAAGGCATGGGTTCAAGTTTCCATTCTGATGTTTATTAACTCTATGCCCATGGGCAAACCATTTATCTTTGGCATTGTCTACTAATCTGTAAAATGGGGATAATATTTGTGCTAACTGCCTCATCAGATTATAGCACAGAAATTATTCTGTAAAACTTAAAGGACCACACACACACACACACACACACACACACACACACACATATGTGTATATACATGTATTGTGTGCATACATACATACTGTGAGAAATTATTCTTATTTATTCCAACTTCATTTTACTGACCGGGAAACTGAGGTCCATAGAAGGACTGATTTGCCTAAAGGTATGCAGCTTGCTTAATCTTATGCAAGCCATTTATAATCTATTGATCTTGGGTCTTTGTGTATGTGCATGTTGTGTGTGCGTGCATGCGTGTGTGTGTGTTAATCTATTTAGGAAGGGGGGGGGGGTCTCATGACCACAAGCTCTGCAATCCAGAGACACACTTCCTGACTCTGGACATTTTTGCTGGCTGTCCCTGATGCTGGAATTGCCTCCCTCTTCATTTCTTGTTCTTGACTTTCCTTGCTTTCTTCCAGTTCAGATAAAGTCCCACCTTCTACAATATGACTCTCCCTCCCTCTTAATGCTAGCGTCTTCTCTCTAGAAGCAGTTCAGTGGCACAATGGACAGAGGGCAGTTCTGGATTCAGAAAGACTGGAGTTCAGATTCCACCTCAGACATTTTCTAGTTATGGGTCCCCAGGCAAGTCATTTAACCACTGTCTGCCTCAGTTTCCTCAACTACAGAATGGGGATAACAGCACCTACTTTTCGAGGTTATTGCAGGGACAAAATGAGATAATAGCCATAAAGTGTCAGCATCTGGCACATAGTAAATACTGAATAAGTTATTGTTTCCTTCCTTCCCCTATGATTATCTGCAACATATCCCGTATATGTAGCTTTTTTGTACATAATTGTTTACATGCTGTCTCCACCATAAGCTTTGAGCTCTTTGAGAAAAGGAACTATCTTTTTTCTTTCTTTGTATCCCTAACACTTGGCACAGTGCCTAGCATACAGTCAGCAGTTAATATATGCCTGTTAATGGATTTTGTCTTGTCATTTATGCACACTTTATATCTCCCTCTCATTAAATTATAAGTTTCTTCAGGGCAGGGACTATGTTGTCTTTCATCTTTGAATCTCTGGCACTTAACACCACACTTTTCCTATGGTAAATATTTAATAGATATCTATTGAGTCTAATCCCTCATTTTATAAATTAGGAACCTGAGACAGACAGTGACTAAGAGAGCTGCCCAGGGTCACACATCTGGGTAACATCTAAGTTAGGATTTGAACCCAGTTTTTCCTTTCTCACCCAATGCTCTATCCACTACACTCCCTAGCCACTAGGCAAATTAATGCAGATGTCACCAAAATCATGGTGACATCCTCCTCTCATCTGTCTCCTCAGTTTCAGAAAGATTCAGGCCAGCATTTCTTGGCAAACCTCTGGAGTTTTCTGATCAGAGTTAGCCCCACATCAGCTCCAATTTCAATATAGTCCTTTGCCTAGGAAGTCTCTCCCAAAGCTCCTTAACTCATTTCCTTTTAGCCTGAGGCCACCTCTACAATTCAGGGGAAAAAAAAACCAACATAAAATTGTATTTAAATATTTAAAAGCCAATAGAGAGGAAGAAAACAAAAACATTCAGATAATATTAACAGCAACAAGAATAGCTTATTATACCAGGAGGCAGCAATGGAACGATGGCAAAATCTCTATCTAAGAGTCAAGACTGGGGGGAAGTCACTCATTCTCTGCAACTCATCTGTAAAGGATCTCTATGTTTCTTTCAGAACTGAATTCTATGAATTGGACAATATATCTTCTAGTGTGTGCCCCTTTGCACATCAAACAGTCAATGATAAAGCTTTAAAAACCTTGCTAACAGACTGGCCTAGGTAGATCCCAGGGGATATAAAGAAAATGGGAAAACAACATATGAATATCTATGTACATATTACCTATTTACAATGCACACGTAAGAGAACCTCAGGGAGAAGGCCTGGGAAGTAGGTTGGGGATGACAGGGGAAGATGCCCATCCAAAGATGTGATATGAGCTGAATCTTACAGAGGAGAAAGAACATTCCAGTTTTGTGGGTCAGCCTGGGAAAAGGCAAATGAAGGAATGTTATTTGTAAAAAAACATAAGGAGGCCAGTGTCTGGAGTGGAGGAGAATAAAGGGTAAGAAGACTCTGAAGATAGAGGCCAGGTTGTGAAGGACTTTTAAGGACTCTGCCACATGGAGAGTTCTATATCTCATCCTGGAGGTAATAGGGAACCACAGCAATGACCTTCCCTCTAAATTGTGTATTTAAATATTTATGTCAATACTGAGGAAGAAAACAAAACAAAAACTCAAATATTAACAAAAGCAATTACGATAACTTATAATAACAAATATACCTTTGCCAGTAAGCCTTCTTTGATCCTTCTAGCAGGTACTACCTTTCCCCCAAGACCCCTTATGTAGAACTTCATTTGTGTCTTTCTAATGGATATGTGATATTATTGTGTATAACGGTTATCTGTGTTTGTGTCTTATTTATGACCTAGATTGTGAGGGTAGATACTCTTTCTTATCTAAACTTTGTGTTTTACACTACCATCCAGTACCTCTATTCTATAGATAGCTAACACTTAATAAATATATGCTAGATTGAATTAAATACTGATTGGTCCCAGTGGATGGAATTACAAACAATAGACAGAAGTTACCCAGAGACATGTTTCAGTTGATTGTGCAAAAGAAATCCTTAACAATCAAAGATGTGAAACAATGAGATGTATTGTCTTGGGAAACAATGATTGCCTGGTGTTCAAAACGAGACTAGATAATCAATCGTCTTCCTCTGTAAATTAAGAGGTGGTAACAGTGGATAACAACATACTGGAATAAGAGACAGGAAGACTTCAAATTCCATTTCTGTCACTGATTAATTGGATCATTGTGGACAAGGCATTATGAAGCCTTTGTTTTCCCATCTGTAAAATGGTTATAGTGCCTGTAGTACCTACCTCAAAAAAATTTTGTGAGGTTTAAATGAGACAATTTATATAAAACAATTTGTGAATTTTAAGGTACTAGATGTAGATGGTGGTGATGATGGTGGTGGTAGTGATAATGTTGATGATGGTGATGATGGTGGTGATGATGATGATGATGATGATCATGATGATGATATTGGTGATAATGATAATGATGATAGAAGGGTTGTACAGCATGACCCCTAGTCAATGCCAATTCCAAGACATTTGCAGAGGGTTTTAAGGGTACAACTTATTTTTCCTTGGGTTAATATTAGTAATTAAAGTTGGATTCCATATAGTAATGTATAGCTTTCAAAATTCTTAATACCTATTATTTATCTCATCTTTGCAATAGCACTGTAAGCCAGGAATAGCCAATAACACTAGCTCTACTTTATACATAAAAGATCTAGGGCTCAGCCAGATCAAGTACTTGTCCAAGATCAAGCAGTTAGCAAGTAGCAGAGGAATGCCTCTATATCTGCCTGTTCTATAAGAAAAAAGAAAAGAAGGAAGAAAAAGAGGAAGGGATAAAGGGAGGGAGAGAGGAAGGTTAAATGGATGGATAAATGGATGGATGGATGGAAGAATGAAGGAAGGAAGAAGAAGGAAGGAAGGAGAGAGAGATACAAAGAGAGAAAGAGAAGGAAGGAAGGAAGGAAGGAAGGAAGGAAGGAGAGGGAGAGAGAGAGAGAGAGAGAGAGAGAGAGAGAGAGAGAGAGAGAAGGAAAAATTAGCTAGTGTTTATTCCAGCTGGACCTTTTGAAGGCTCTCTTTCTCACTCTCTTTGCAGAGGGGCAGCATTTCCAGGAAAAAGGCATCTGACAAAAGGCATAGGTCAAATCTGAGACCCAGTATGCAATAGGTAGTCAATAAACCTCTCAAAGAATGAAATGAAGACACAGAAATCATCTATCAACATAAGTTTTAGTCAGCACTATCTGTTCCCATCACACTACGCGGGTGCTGGAACTTTTACCTCCAACAAAGAAGAGGCAAAAGTCTGGCTGTAGAGAAAATTAATCACTTCCCAGTTACCAACTAAAAGTGTCAGCTTAAATAGGTCGACCCAAAAACAACTGCCTTCGCCCATATCCAGCCTCTTCAAAAGGCTGCTCTGAGCCCTGATGGTTATTGTGGTTTATTTTTTACTCTTTACTGATTTACTGATGAGGAAATAAAAGAGAAAACAAACAAATAAAAAACATCATGTTAGCAATGGCTAGGAAAGCAATCACAGAAGATCATAAAATGTCAGTACTGGCAAGGAACTCAATGTCTAGTCTAGACCAATCTCATTTTATAGATGAGGAAGCTAAAACCCAGAGAAGTCAACTAATTTGTTAAGGTCATACAGCCAGTTAGTGGTAGAGTGCTCTTTCAATCAGGGAACAAAACATCTGTTGTAACTAGAAGTAAGTCCCTTGGGATATGATTTTCCTCAAGGTCAAATTAAACTTAGATAATGAATCATTAGGGAGACATCCCTAGAGAAAATAAAATGTTTTCACCTAGTCTTCCTCAGAAAGCTGGTAAGTAATTGGGTTGAAATCTGGAACTATGTCCCACTTCTAGTCTCCCCAACCCCAAACCATTCTACACATGAAGCTAGATTCAGCTTCCTAAAAACAATGTACCTCCCCTTTTCAAAAACCTCTAATGGCTCCCCATTACTTGCAAGATTAAAGTCTGGAGACTTTGGCAATAAAAGCCCTACAGAATCTGACAGCAAACTATCTTTACAGACTTAGCACATACTACTTACCCACATGTACTATATACTCTAGACCAGTGGTTCTCAACCTTCCTAATGCCACGACCCTTTAATACAGTTCCTCATGTTGTGGTGACCCCCAACCATAAAATTATTTTCGTTGCTACTTCATAACTGTAATTTTGCTACTTTTATGAATCATAATGTAAATATCTCATATGCAGGATGTATTTTCATTGTTACAAATTGAACATAACCCACAGGTTGAGAACTGCTGCTCTAGTCAAACTGCACTGTTGACCTTCCTCTGAGAACATTCTCCTTAGTTTTCTTCAGGTTATTCCCCATAGATTTAATTCAGTTTTCGCCTATTGAGATTCAAGAGGACACACAGAGACAGCAATAGAGTTGGAAAGACGATGGATGGCCAGGAAGTAGGAAGTGAAGCCTACCTGAAGTAGTAGGGTAGGTGAGATCAATACCAACCAATAAATAAAAAAAACATTTATTAAGCACCATGTTTGAAGTGCTGGAATAGGGGTGGGAGGAGCCCTAGATGGAAGCCCAGATGGAAGTTCTAGAGATAAAAGGGTTAAAATCTCTGGAGGTCCCAGCAAGAGAGCAGAATGCTAGTGATGGAGATGTAAGAAACCTCAGAGAACAACTATATCAGAATAGGAATTCTCTTTATAATGTACCCAACAAGTAGAATTCTAGTCTAATCCTAATTCTAAATTCAAAGACCTTGAGTGAGGAAAAATTCATCTTTGGCTTTTTGGGGAGATTTTCCTCTTGTCAAGCCTATATTTGCTTCCAACCATTATTTCAAATTCTATCTCTTGGGCCACTTAAAATATGCTTGGTCCTTCAAATCCTAAAGATAGGTATCATACCCTTCTCTCTTGTAACCCTTCTCCTCCACACACACTAAATCTTCCCTTTTTCAGGCTGAAGATCCTCAGTTCATTAGACTGAACCTTACAAAGCATGATCTACTCTGGTTGCTCTCCTCTAAATGCCCCTTCAGCTTATCACAATGTCCTCATCAAAAATGAATGCACATGGAGTCAACATATGAAGTCTGACCAGGGCAGAGAATGGGACTATCAGCTTTCTAGTAATCTTCCCTCGCTTAATATACTCTTAATGTCACATTCAATTTTTCTTGTCTACCCTATCATTATGTTGACTGAGACTGAGATTGAAGTCTATTGAAACTCTCAATTTTTTTTCCAAAAAAGAAAATAAATAAAATTCCATCTAACTATACCTTCCTCATTTTGTACCTGTAATTTTTTTTTAATCTAGGTGTGTGACTTTTCATTTATCCCTTTAAGGTCAAGATTATTAGTTTGTTTTTTACCTATGAAGCTGCTGTTGTGGTTTTTAATTCTGATTCTGTCATTCGGTATATGAGCTGTAAAAGCCTTACAGCTAAATTATCTGTAAATTTGTAAAGCAAACCATCAATATCATTATCCAAGGCACATATTACCTAGTCAAGAGCAAAGTTCAGAAGCCTCCAGTGATCCATCAGAGACTTTCTTCCCAGTTGGCTCCAAATTATTCATGACTACTCTTTCTTTCATTATGGCCATTCAGTCAGCTCTGACTCAGCCTAATTGGGTTACTGCCTACCCCATATCTCACCATGTTGTCTTAAGAATGGCAAAAGTTCAACTAACACATAAAAGAGGGGGGGAAGTAATAACCATTTATTAAATATCTGCCATATGCCAAGTACTGTTCTAAGCATTTTAGATATATTAACTATACAAATCCAATACATGGTCATTCATCTATTAGTTATGAATCTGATCCCAAACTAAATGTGTATGGTGGAGTAGAGTAAGAACTCAACCAAGCTCTTCCAACATTCCCCTTCAAACAACTTTAAAATAACTCCTCAAAATGAATCGTGCAGTGACAAAGCAAACAAAGGTCAGGGTGAGTAGAGTGAGACATTCTTCCAGTACAGAACAGCTTAGGATGTGAGGAGAGATCTATAACACCAAAGTAGAAGCTGGTACCAGAGCCCACGTGGATAAAATATCAGTGGTGGGACTACATAGCAGTGATAGACACAGCAGCAGCTTCAAGAGCTCTCAAGCAAGAGACGGTAAAGGGACATGGCAAGTTATCAAAAAGAGATTTCAGTGGAACTCCATGCTAGCACTGGATGCAGGACCAGAAGTCATACCTACTTCTGGGTCATAGTTCAAGACAGACAAGAGCACTTTCAGTCACGAGGGATCAGAAACTCGGCGGAGCAGTTATCACTTCTAGTCCCAAGGAATCAGCATCCTTTTTTGGGTAAGGAATAGAATGCAGAACTGGAAAGCAATGAATATACCTCTCCCAACATCACATCACCTTGAAAGCATCAAAAATTTCCAACCCCCCCCCCCAAAGCTAGCTCTGAAAACAGCAGTACAAAAAAGCCTGAAGCTTGAAACAGATCCCCTCCTTTCCCATGCTGGTAACAGAACCCAATGTTAACACAAAGTTCCAAATGAAGAAAAAAGGTGGAAAGAGATCAAACAACAACAACAAAGAAGAAACTGACCATAAAAATCTACTATGATGACAGGAAAGACAAAGATACAAACTCAGAAGACAGTGAAATCAAAACAACCATAAATAAAGCCTCAAAGGAAAAAAAGAGTTGAACATGAGCCCAACAAGAATTCCTAGAAGATTTTTAAAATGCTCTTCAAAATCAAAGTGTGGCGAAGGAAAAATTAGGTAAAAAAGAGAGAGCAAAGGGGAAAAATTATGAAAAGATAATTAACAGTTTGACAAAAACAGGCACAAAAAGAATACTGAAGAAAATAACTCCCTAAAAATCAGAATTGGTCAAATGGAAAAAGAGGAACAAAAATTCACTGAAGAAAATACTTGCTTACAAAGCAGAATGGGGCAAGTAGAAGCTAATAACTCTATGAGACATCAAGAAACAATAAAATAAAATCAAAATAATGAAAAAATGAAGAAAATGTGAAATATCTCATTATAAAAACACTGATGTAGAATATAAATCAAAGAGAGATAATTTAAGAATTATTAGACTCCCTGAAAATCACGATCAAAAAAGGATATTAGACATGAAATTTCAAGAAATTATAAAGGAAAACTGCCCCTAACATCTTAGATATAGAGGACAAAATAAAAATTGAAAGAAGAGATCCACTTAATTGCATCTGAAATAGGATCTGAACTCATGTCTACCTAACTCCAAGTCCATCACACTATCTACTGTGCCACCTAACTGAGCCATGAACCAGGGTAACAGCGACCATGGTCAAGGGCTCTACTCTCTGTTCTCTAGGCATGAGTCAATACAACATAGAACCAACCGGGCATACCATGTGGCACAGCAGATAGAATACCAGGCTTGTAGTCAGGAAGACTCATTTTCTTGAGTTCAAATCGGGTCTCAGACACTTAGTAGTTATGTAGCCCTGGACAAGTCACGTAACCCTGTTTGCCTCAGCATCTCTCTTTTAAAATGAGCTGTAGAAGGACATGGCAAACCACTCTAGTAACTTTGCCAAGAAAACCCCCAAAAGGGACATGAAAAGTTGGACGTGACTGAACACAACTGAACAACAACAAAAGATAGTAAAGTCCTGAAATCTAGCTGATACAAATAATTTGATTCACTTGGTAATCAACTCTTTACTCCGGAGGAAGACCAGTGGAGACGATGCTCTTATGTAGACAACAGCAAGTCTGAAGAACAGGAGAAAGACAAGGGGAAAGATGTAAGTAGAAAACAGGAAGGAATAAGAAAAGAATTCAATAGGAAAGAAAGGATAATTAAAGAAGGAAGAAACAGGGAAGGCACACAGGAGGAAAAGGAAGAGAGAAAAGGAAAGCAAAGAAAGGAGAGAGAAAGGGAAAAAAGAAGAAAGAGAAAGAGAAGAGGGAAGAGGAGATGGTCAAGTAGGGAGACAAAGGGAGTATAAAACCTGTCAATACCACCTACCTTTTCCTCATTCATTCTCCTCCGATTTATTCAGCTCCAGGTCATTCTCACAACTTTCTTAGCTTGCTTCAGTTTCTAGCTCTCTACATGATCCTCTGCCAACATCCTATAGGACTTTAACTCATTCTGACAATGCCTCTAATAAATGGACCTCTCACTTCTTCATCCTCTTAATTTCAACAACCTTCTTCTTCATCTTACATTGACAAGGTTACAATTCAGACTTTGCCATCTCTTGCAAATGCCCTACTTGAGTGCTACTTCCAGAACTTCTCAATCCTGCATCTAAAACATACCTTCTCCATTCCCCTGGTTCCAGTAGAATCTCTCATTAACAACTGCCTGAAAATTGTAATAGTCTCAGGATGCTAGTCAACCAAGGAACAAAGTATATATAGAACTCTGAACTTGAAATAAAGTAGATCTGAATTCAAATCCTACCTCAGAAACTAGCTACATAACTGGGAAAGTCATTCAACCTTTCACCAGTCCCACTTTCCTCATCTGAAAAATGGGGATAATATCCTAAAGAGTTATATAAATGTTAAATATACTTGTCATAATATTCTATGGTGTCTCTCAATATCTTACCACCTATTAGGGCTTAGATTTGATGGTTCAGCTTCATTAGGGAAGGTTAACTCCAGTATCTGCTTGCAGCTGGAAGAGTAGGCTGTTACAGAGAGTTTTTAATTCTTAGTGACTGGATTGAAATGTCATTCTCAATGACAGAATTAGGGGGGCAGAGCCAAGATGGCAGCGTAGCAGCAGCAACATATCGCAGCTCTCACATAGCCACCCCAAAATACCCATAAAATAGGACTCTAAACCAATCCTAGAACCCCAAAACGCACACAAAGATACTTCCCACTAAAGTCAGCTCAGCTACGAGGAACCATATCAGCACTGCGAACCGAAGCCAACCTGGCCTGAAGCCACGGCTGTGCCCCAGGGGCGGCTGGACGGGAGGAGCAGAGGAGCGGATTAGCGGCAGCTGTGAGCAGCGTTCAGAACTAGGTCAGTGGGAACTGCGGGGAGAAAAGCTTCCGGCTGAAAGGCCTCCAGAACGGAAAAGCGAAAGGCAGAGGTTTTGCACCCGCCTCCGCGTTGCAGCTTCCCGCTCGTGGCCTGCAGACAGCAAGGGGACTAAGC
>CM053587.1:281789250-281804611 GCA_028646515.1 Pseudochirops corinnae
CTTCCGGCTGACTGGATAATGAAGACTCCAAGACCGAGGCCCAAGACGACGATCCGGATCCAGGCCGCTCAACGCGAGAGCCCTGGCCTGAAAACAATCGCTCAGTCTCCCTGCTGTCTGCAGGCCGCGGGTGGGAAGCTACAACGCGGAGGCAGGTGAAAACCTCTGCCTTTTGCTTTTCCGCTCTGGAGACCTTTCGGCCAGACGCTTATCTCCCTCATTCACAATCCCCACTCGGGCAGTTTGTGCTAATCCGCTCACCTGAGAGCTTTCTCTGCACCTCCCGCCCGGCCACCCCCGGGGCACAGCCGTGGCTTCAGGCCAGGCTGGTTTCGGTTTGCAGTGCTGATATGGTTCCTCGTAGCCGAGCTGACTTTAGTGGGAAGTAACCTTGTGTGAGTTTTGGAGTTGTAGGTTTGGTTTAGAGTCCTATTTTATGGGTATTTTGGGGTGGCTATGTGAGAGCTGCGATGTGTTGCTGCTGCTACGCCGCCATCTTGGCTCCACCCCCTCGATCCTTCCTAATTCTAAAATCATATCCTTTCATTTCAATTTATTTTATTAAAAATGTTTCACCATTTTTTTCTTTGCTTTTACATCATTTTCATGTCCTTCCCTTTCCCACGGAACTAGAGATTATAATAAGAATAAAAAAGAGCCTAAAAATACAGTTCAATTAAACTGGCTAAGACATCAACCATTTCTAACATTACATATAGTGTTCTCTATTCATTTTCCCATCTCTGACACAAAGGGTATGTGTGTGGGGTACATTATCCTATCTGTTTTCTGGGGTCAAGCTTGGTTATGGTTTCACAGTCTTCAGTTATTTTGTTGTTTTTCCACTTACATTTTTATAGTTCCTGTCCATATTTTATTCTTGGTCCTGTTTTGCATAATGGAAAATAAATCTATCTATAGTTATCATTTCTTATAACACAACTATTATGCGATTACATTCATGCCACAATTTGTTAGCTATTTTTTCAACCACATTTCAAAGCTATTTAAGTGTCTGTTATATGTAAGACCTGTACTGTGTTGACCACTAGTGTAATAAAGAACAAAAAAAAAAAGAAAGAAAGAAAGAATAGCTGCCTTCAGGAAGTTTGCATTCCACTGAAAGGATACAGTGGTATGCTGGGAAATGTTTAATGTCTGGTTCTCCAAAAGGACAGCACACTTTTAGGTTTACTTTATATTATCAATGTTTTCTCCATCACTTTGTTAAAACTAGATGCTCAACAAAACAATAACTTAGGATCAGATCTGTAGCATTTGCCAGTATCTGAGGTATAAATGCTTATACTAAAAAAATTTTTTTTAAACCAAACAAGCAAACAACCTTTATTGGTAGTAAGGAGAAAATCAGCCCACTCAAAATAACCGGAAATAACCACAGGAGGGGAGGGAAAGCCCTCTGAGATACACACATTCTCCTTCCCCTCCCCCACCAGGCAGCTGTAGAATGCCCAGTACTGAGGCAGGAGCTTTGCCCAAGTGCCTGCTGGACCCACACTCCCAAACTGGCACAGAGATGCCCAGGCCAGAGGGAGAAACACTGTTGAGTGGCACCAAGAGGCCTATGGGGTGGCCAAGGGCCCAGGGGACTCCAGTGAAGAGCAAACAGGAGGTCGGGTACAGGTGGAGGCCAGGAGGTTGGGGAGGGGGCCAAGGGAGGCTGTGGCAGGGCAGGGCCAGGGGAGACAATGGCAGGCTGTGGCAGGCTGAGGGAAGGCTGTGGAGGGAGCCAGAGGAGGCTGGGACAGGCTCGGGTGTTCCTGAGGAAAGCTGGGGGGAGGGGAGTGCACCTGCTTACAAGATGGTGCAATGGTACACCCAAGCACCTGGGCAGCCCTTGGGCTCATCCTCGGCCCGCTTGTGATGCATCTCTCGAATCAGGGCATGGAAGGCCTGCTCCACGCCCTGCCGAGACTTGGCCGAGGCCTCCACAAAAGGCACCTTGAGGCTTTTGCTGGCTTCCTGACCCATGTCTGAGTCCACCAGCCAGTGAGCCACGTCGATTTTGTTGGCCACCAGCACCATGGGCACCCAGTTGGTGCCCCTGACCTTGTGGACGCGGTCCCAGAAGACGGTCACATCCACGAAGGTCCTGATGTAGTCGACCGCATAGACACAGAGGAAGCCATCTCCCCAGCGGATGCACTCCTCCTGCAGCGTGGTGCAATCCTCGCCCCCCGAAGTGTCCAGGATGTCCAGCTCATAGGAGTGCCCGTCCACCACCGCCACACCGTGGTACATGTCTCTGCCCGTGGGCTCGTACTCAGCCACAAAGCGGTTCTGGAGAAAGCGAATGGTCAGCGCACTCTTGCCCATGCCACAGCTGCCCAGCACCACCAACTTGTAGGACATCTTGGCTGGGCACCTGGCCGCTCACCCTTTCTGAATTGTAAATAGGACTGGGGGGAAAGCCTGGCCAGGGGCCCTGGGTCCGACAGTCAGGAGAGACGCAGAGGTCTTCGAGCCAGGAGAAGTGGAGCCTGCAGGACCCTTCACCCCTACCACAAGAAGCAGAGGGTGAGGGCCCGCCCCTCCCCACACCCACCTCTCCGCATCTCAGACCCCGCCCCCTGTGGCTTTGGGGAAGCTTTCCCCAACGATTTCGGGAGGATTCTTGCTTATACTAAAATTTTAACAAAGAAGAGGAGGGAGTACACTCCAGACATTTTTGAATGAAATACAAATGTTTAGAGACTGGAGAAGGAATGCTGAATTCAGAGAACAGCCAAAAGTCCAGATTAGATAGACTAGAAGAGTAGGAAGTATATGAAGTTAGTTTGTAAAGGCAGCTAGGAGTCAAATTACAAAAGATCTAGCTAAGGAATTTGTATTTTAGCCTAGAGGAAAAGAAAGCTTCTGATGGTGTTTAAACAGAGGAATGAAATGTTCAGTCCTACATCTTTGGAAGATTACATGAACAGTTGTGAAGGAGAGATTTTAGACAGAAAACTAGAAGAAAGGGGACCAATTAGGAGGCAAATTATAGTGGTTTAGAGAGGATGAAGATTTAACTAGGAAGTAAGCCTTGTGAGTGGTAAGAAGGAGAGAGATATGAGAAATATTACAGAGGTAAAAGTGACAAGATATGGCAATTGATTGGATGTAAGTGATGAATGAGAGAAAAGTCAGATGACTCAAAGATTATGAATTTGGGTGATTGAGACTATGGCAATGTCTTCTAAATAAACAGAGAACTCGTACTAGGAGATTAAATGCTATTTGGTAACTCCACTGCCTATATCCATTTCTGGGTCATAAATCAAGGACAGAGAGGAGCATTTTTAGTCAAGAGGGAGTGAGAGTCTTGAGAAGCATTATCATTTCCAGTCCCAAGGAAGAAGGGGCCTTGAGAGACAATATCTACTGCATTCTCAAAGAAACAGGGACTCTACCTGAGTAAGGACCAGAGTACAGACCAAGTAAGCAGTGACCACACTTCTCCCCAGATCATACCACCTTGAAAGCACCATGAACTTCCAGGCAAAAAAGCATGAAGCTTAAGGCAGAGTTCCTCCTACCACGTCAAGAAAAGAGCCCAACATTAATATAAAGTTCCAAATAAAGAAATATGGTGGAAGGTTGAGCAAACAACAGCAACAAAAAGAACCTGACCATACAAACTATTGTGGGACAGGCAAGATCAAGAAAAACTCAGAAGAAAACAATGAGGGCAAAATAGCTACAAGCAGAGCTTCAAAGAAAAACATGTGAATTGGACACAGGTCCAACAAGAAATCCTGGGAGAACTAAAATTATTTTCAAAATCAAATAAGGGAAGTAGTAGAAGAATTAAGTAAAGGAATAAAAGCAGAGAAAGAAAATTATATAAAGGAAATTAACAGGTCAGTAAAAGAGATGCAAAAATATTAAAGAAAGTAACATTTTAAAAAAACAGAATTTGCCAAATGGAAAAAGAAGTACAAAAGGCCATTGAAGAAATCATTCCTTAAATATTAGAATTAGGCAAGTGGAAACTAATGACTCCATGAGACAATAAATGATTCCAAGAAACAATAAAACAAAGTCAAAAATGGGGAAAAAAATTAAAGAAAATGTGAAATATCTCAGTGGGGAAAAAAAATAATGGAATTGGTAAATAGATTTAGGAAAGAACATTTAAAAATTATTGAATCACCTGAAAACCGTTATCAGAAAAAGAAGCCTAGACATAATATTAAAAAAAAAATGACCAAGAAAAACTGTTCCAATATCCTAGAACCATATGGTAACATAGAAATTGAAAGAATCCACTGATCACCTCTTGAAAGAGATCCAAAAATGAAAACTCCAAGAACTATTAATAGCAAAATTCAAGAGCTCTCATGTCAAATAAAATACTTCAAGCAGTAAGAAAGAAGCCATCCAAATACTACGTAGCCACAGTCAGGATCACACAATACTAGGTACTAGGACACAAAATGGGTGCTTGGAATATGGTATTTCAGAAGACAAAAATAAATGGGATTATAACCAAAATTAACCTACCCCACAAAACTGAGTATAACTGTTTTTCCAAGGGAAAAATGGATATTTAATTAAATAGAAGAGTTTCAAGAATTCCTTATGAAAAGACAGAGATGAATAGAAAATCTGACTTTCAAATATAATTCTCAAGACAGGCAAATAAAGTAAATGTGAAAGAGAAATCAAAAGAGACTCAATAAGGTTAAACTGTGTACCTTTCTGTATGAGAAGATGATACATGAATCTTTTAAGAACTTTATCATTATTAGCATAGTTAGAAGGATTATACTACTATAATGTGCAAAAGTGAGTCAATTATGTTGGGACAATATTTTAAAAATGACTGAGAAAGGGATACCCTGGGAGAAGGGGGAAGGGAGAGGAAGAATGAAAAAAAAAATATCACACATAAAAGTGACATGGAAGGAGAGGCATTTTACAGTGGAGGGGCAGGATGGTAGGTGTGTGGGACAGGCAATGTTTGAACCTCAGTCTCATTGGAATTGGTTCAATGAAGGAAGACTATATCCATATAGTCAATAGGCAATAGAAATCTTTTTTCTATTTACCCAACAAGGAAGTAAAAGGGGAAGAAGATAAGAGAAGTTAAGATGACAAATGGGAAGGTCACGTAAAATAAGGCAATGGTCAGAGAAGCCAAACAAACTTCAGAGAAGAGACAGGACGACATGAGAAAAAGAAAACAGAAGAAAATAGGATGAAAGGAAATACACAATTAGCAATCATAATCATTAATGGGAATGGGATGAACTCACCCATAAAACAGAAGCAGAGAGTAGAATGAATTAAGAGCTCTAATCCAACAATATGTTGTTTACAAGAAATACACTTGAAACAGAGCGACACACATAGACTTAATATGAGGGGATAGAGCAAAATCAATTGTTTCAGTTGAAGCAAAAATGTCAGAGGTAGCAATGATCTCAGACAAAGCAAAAGCAAAAATAGACCTAACTAAAAGGGATAAGAAGAAAAACTATACCTTGCAAAAAGGAACCATATCAATAGAATATGCACACACATATATGCATACATATATATTCATATATATGTGTGTATATATGTATCTGTGTGTATCTGTGTGTGTGGATATAGATACAGATACATAGCTACATATATATGTCACAGCATCCAAAGTCTTAAAAGAAAAGTTAAATGATTATTAAAAAAAAATAGTCAATGGAACTGTACTAGTGGGGGACTTCAACTTTTTTTTCCTTTTAGACCTAATTGAATCCAACTATAAAAAAATTTTTTAAAAGAAGTCAAGAAGATAAATACAATCTAAGAAAAAATTAAACATGACATGTCTCTGAAAAAAACTGAATAGGGATAGTAAAGTGTATATATATATATATATATATTTTTTTTTTTTTTTTTTCCTTCCCTCAGCTCTACATGGCATCTTCAGAAAAACTGGTGATATATTAGGGCATAAAAATGTCATAACCAAATCCAGAAAAGCAGAAATATCAAATGCACCCATAATGCAATAAAATTACATTTAATTAAAGGGAATGAAAGTATAGATCAAAAATTAATTAGAAGCTAAATAATCTAATCCTAAAGAATAATTCAGGGCAGCCTAGGTGGTGCAGTGAATAGAGCACCAATCCTGGAGTCGGAGGAACTTTGTTCGAATCCGGCCTCAGACACTTAACACTTACTAGTGTGTGACCTTGGGCAAGTCACTTAACTCCAATTGCCTTGCCTTACTTGCTCCAAGCAAAAAAAAGAAAAAGAAAGAAAAAACCATTTTAAAAAAACAATAATTTCATTAAAGAGAATGACAACAATGAGATAAAATTCCAAAATTCTGAAGTAATATTTATCTCTAAATATCTCTAAATGCATATATTAATAAAAGAGAGAAAGCACAGAACAATAAATTAGGCATGAAACTAAAAAAAAAGAAAAACGAAAAAAAATTTAAAATTTCCAATTAAACACCAGATTTATAATCCTGAAAATCAAAGGAGAGATGAATAAAAACTGAAAGAAAACCATTGAACTAATAAATAAAACTAGGAGCTGGTTTTATAAAAAAAATAGATAAACTTTATACAGGTACTGGGATATGGAGATCCATCTTACCCTACCAGAAAGTCCAAGGAGGGATAGGAAGGATATAGGACAGAGCAGATTGGGGGATGGGGTATTCAGTGGGATCACTGTTTTGGGTGGTGAGCAAGAGAAAGACAAAGAGAAAATTTGTAACTCAAAATTTTGTGGAAATGAATGTTGTAAAATAAAAATAAATGTAAAATTTAATTTTAAAAATAGATAAACCATTGGTTAATTTGATTTTTTTAAAAATAAGAAAAACACTTTTCTAGTATCAAAAATGAAAAGGGTGAATGTAGCACCAATGAAGATAACATTAAAGTAATTATTAGGAGTTATTTTGCCTAACCACATGCCACTAAAACTGTTGATCTAAGTCAAATAGATGAATACCTATACAAATATAAACTGCCCAGATTAATAGAAAAGGAAATAGAATACTTAAATAACAAAATTTTAGAAAAATAAATTGAACAAGCCATCAATGACCTCCCTAAAAAATCCCCAAGAACAAAATGATTTACAAATGAATTCTACCAAATGTCTAAGGAATAATTAATTTTAATATTATATAAAACATTTGAAAAAAATAAACAAAGAAGTCCTACTGAATTCCTTTTATGATACAAATATGGTGCTGATATCTAAACCATGGAAAGCACAGAGAAAAAAAGGTATAAACCAATTACCTTCATGAATGTCTATGTAAAAATTTTAAATAAAATACTAGCAAGGTCATAAAGATAATGCACTATGACCAGGTGGGATTTATACCAGGAAGACAGAGCTGGTTTAATATTAGAAAAACTACCTGTGTAGTTGACTACATGAATAATAATAACATCAAAAATCACATGATTATACTATTTCAATAGATAACAGAAATTTTTTTGACCAAATGCAATACACATTCCTATTTAAAACACCAGAAACCATAGGACTCAATGATAAGTAAAATTATAAGTAGTATCTATCTAAAATTCATCAGCAAGCATCATCTATAATGGGAATAAACTTGAAGGCTTCCTAAAAAGATCAGGAACAAAGCAAGAATGTTCATTATCACCACTACTATTCAATATTGTACTAGAAATTCTAACTATAATAATAAAACAAGAAAAAGAAATTGAAGGAATAAAAAAAGCAGCAAGGAAACAAAACTATCATTTTCAGATGATATTTTGCTTTACCTAGAAAATTCTAGAGGTTCAACTAAAAAACTAATTGAAACTGTTCAACAAAGTTGCAGGATATGAAATAAAACTAAGTAAATAATGAGCATTTCTACAGACTAACTACCAAACAAGAAACATTGAAAGAAAAATTCCATTAAAATAACTGCCGAAAATTTAAAATACTTGGGAGTTTTCCTGTCAAGACGAACCCAGATTATAAAAACACAACTACAGAAAACCCTTTTCACACAAATAAAGACAGATGTAAACAATGTAGAGAAATAATAATTGCTCATGGGTAGGATAAGCCAATATAATAAAAATGACAATCCTTCCTGAATTAATTTATTTATTCAGTGTCATACCAATCAAACTACCAAAGAATTATTTTATAGAACTAAAAAAATAGTAACAAAATTCATCTGGAAGAATAAAAGGATATGAACAGGCTGCTTGCAGATGAAGAAATTAAAGTTGTTAATGGTCACATAAAAATATTCTAAATGACTACTGATTAGAGAAATGGAAATTAAAACAATTCTGAGACGCCATCTCATATCCATCAGAATGGCTAACATGACAGAAAAAGAAAATGGAAAATTCTGGAAAAGATGTGGAAAAATCAGGACACTAATGCACAGTTAGCAGAGTTGTGAACTAGTCCAATCATTCTAGAGAACTATTTAGAACTATCTCCAAAGGCATACCCTTTGACCCAACAATCCCATATTAGGTCTGCATCCCAAAGAAGTCAAAGAAAAGGGAAAAGGACATATTTGTTCAAAAAAATATTTATAACAGCTCTTTTTGTGGTGGCAAAGAATTGAAAATTAAGAGGATGCCCAATCAATTGGGGAATGGTTGAACAAGTTGTGGATACGATAATGCTATAAGAGATGATCAGCAGGATGGTTTCAGAAAAACCTGGGAAGTCTAACATGAACTCATTCAACGTGAAGTGGAAAGAACTGGGAGAACCTTATACACAGTCACGGCAATACTGTAAGGATTATTAGATGTGAAAGACTCAGGTACTGTCATCAAGAAAACGATCCATGAAAATCCCAAAGGACCCATGACGAAAAATAATATTCATCTCCTCCAGAGGGAGAACTAACAGACTCTGAATGCAGACTATGCTATACTTTTTAAACTTTATTTTTAATGTTTTATTTGTGTTTTCTTTTGCAACATGGCTAATATGGAAATATGGTCTGCATGACCTCACATATATATATTGTATTAAAATCAAAGTGCTTGCCTTCTCAAGGAGGAGGGAGAGAACTTGGAACTCAAATTTTTAAAAATTGATTGTTAATTTTTTTACATGTAATTGGGAAATATTCAATAAAATAAAAAATATTTTTAAAATGAAACTGAATTGCAAAAGGTCTTTGCATTCATGTTGACCAAATGGAGAATTATTGAAGATATTTGTTCTGGAGTATGCCTTGGTCAAAGCTCTAGGTAAGGACATTAATTTGGCACCACATGTAGTATAGACTGGAGGGTGGGGCGCAAATGGAAAGCTAAATCAACTATAAATCTCCTCAATTTTCTGGATAACAAAAGTTGACTATGATAATCATGAATTAATATGGAAACCTGTATTTTTTAAAAGAAATTAACCCTTTATACACCAATATGGAAGCAGTAAATTCTATGGTGCTTTCAGGTTTACAAAGCACTTTCCCTATAACAACCCTATGAAGTTGGTACTGTATGCATTAATAAGCTCAAACTGAATCCCAGAGAAATGAAAGAACTTGATTAGGTTACATAGTTAATTAATGTTGGGGTAAAAATGCCTCTTCTGCTATCTTATCCTGGAACTGCCCTCATTGTCTGGGGCCTCCTGGCCTAGGAATATCCAGCCATCCTTATAACACTCTTACCTTGGAATATCCCTTGGCAAGACCTTTTCCCATTAGTGAGTTCCTCCTGGGGCCTCCATTTTGTGGAAGGGCTCAGACTCACAAGTCTTCATTTCCCTCCTGGTTCTGACCCTTGACTTCCAGACTTCAAAATTGTGCCCCAGTACTGGATAATTTCTGCCCTCCCTCCCTTTTCAGCTCTTTTTTATGTGTTGCCTTCTCCTGTTGTAATGTAAGTTTTCGAGAGCAAGGACTGTCTTTAAGTGATTAATAGGTGTTTAAGTATTTAGGTAATGTTTCCTTCCTTCTTTAGAATTCTATGCACGTCAATGCCCATTCCCTTATAATTCCACACATTTAGGAACACCAATTTAGATCATACTTCTTCCATAAAACCTTTCCTTGACTCTTCCAGATAAAAGTTATTTCCTTCCTCTGTTTTCCCATGATACTTTACCTGGACCTCTTCTCTCTGTATGTAATTCTTTCTAAAAAGAGTTATTTGAATTAATATCCTTTCTCCCCTTAGACTGTAAGCTTCTTGAGAGCAGAATCTATGCTACACTGATTTCTGGATTTTTGACACTGAACATAGAACTTGCACATAGCAGATAATTAATAAATGTTCTTTAAATTAAATTGGCTAATGTGAATAAACTCTATCTTGAATCAAAATCAACAGCTTTTCTGGGCCACATCTCCAATGAAGGGACCCGGTTTTGGACCCTACTCTTGTGTAAAATATTAATTCTACACTGGGGCATTTTTGTCATAGGCTGATGTCTTGGCTGCTGTCCAAACCACCAAGCAGGGAAAATACTACCCCAGCTGCTATTCATTGAAATAAAGACTTTAAGTTTCCTTTAATGAGTTCCAGTCTGATCTCTATTAACATCTTCTAATCAGTACCAAATGTGGTTATATTCTTTCTATTCCAGTGCCTCCTTCCCTAGTGAGGTGCCCAGCTTCTTAAAAGACTGTCAGTAAACTGCAGACTCTGGCAGATCTTAACAAAATGAAAGAAACTGAGCATGTCCTACTAATAAACTGTGTCTGCTATGTAAGGACCAAACTAGCTAAAATTCATCACCAGAAGGCTGGTCCACACAGTAGGAATGTCTTTGACAATGGTAACCCATAAAACTGGGCTCCACCACATTATTTGCTAAGAAGACTTTGAAAAAAAATCACTCCCTATTTCTGTGTCTCAAATTCTCCATCTGTCAAATGACAAGCTTGAACTAAATGACCTAGAAGGTCCTTAGAAGGCCATGAGATCTGGACTGACCAGCCTCACCTTCATCACATGCCTCTGATAATCCTCAGATCTGAAATTCAATTGATGAGAGTTCTCCATAAGTAACTCAACCTAGACCCACCATATTGCTGCACCATAGTCACCCCAAATCTCCCACCAGGTACTCCAGCTCCTTTTCACACAGGACTTTGCACTCTCCACAACTAGGCCAGCCCAGGACCACTAAACTCTAGCTTTCCAGCCATCTTCATGTCATACCTCCTGCCTTTTGCCAGATCTGCTCTGGCCCTGAGGCCTTTTCTGTCCAAACACCTTGTTCTAAGCTTGCCCACAATTTGGGATGTACTCAGGTCAAAAGATCACTCACTTCAATGATTTATTGTCATTTGCCAAGAATCCTTTAGGTTTAAACATATTTTCTTCCTATTTATAGGGCTTTCAACACCCTGGCCACTAAATTCTAGATATTTTCCTATGATTGACTCACAAAACATTATTAAATTAGCAAAGAACATAGGAGGTAAAGAATAAATGACTTTTATAGACAAGAAAGCTCTGTACAGCTCTATAATAGAAATAGAGAAGTTGAGTGAAATGAGTTAATGTGCATAAAATGTTTTATAAACCTCAAACACCATATTTTTTTAATGAAGGGGGAATGGGGGAAGAGAGATAATATTTGTGATTCATTGGCACAGAAAACTTGAGATGAGAAAACTTCTTCTATCATACAAATTATAGGTTTAGAATTGTAAGGAACATTAGAGGTCTTTGGGATTAGCACCATCATTTCACAGCTAAAAACATGGAGAAGCACATATGTCAAAGGTAGAATTTCAATCCAGAGTTTCCTGACTCCTAGGTTAAGCTCTATATTCCATATCCCACCACACTGCTTCTCCTGAGATAGAAAGAGGATTATATGATCATCTATCCCATCAAGAAATCCTAATTTTATAGATACAGGAGCTAAGGATGAGGCCTAAAGAGAAACTAGTTGCCTAAGATTACACAGCAAGTAATGTATGATAAATGAGTGACGTAGCTAGACTAGGCTCATTGTGTCCTCTGACTCCAGGTCCAAGGCACTTTCTAAAGTAACTTGCCACCTAACGTTTTAATATGGCATTTTATCAATGCATGTATAACATCCTGCTTGACTGTCAAAGCTCAAGACCCACGAAGACAGGAACACATATAATGACAGCCCAAATCTCAAATCTTACCTAGTAGGCTTCAAAGGCAAAAAGGATCTCTAGTTTAGACTTAAAAGAAATCACTGAGTTGAATCCCCTCATTTTACAAAATGACTGGAAAACTGAGGGTCAGAAAGGTTAAGTGCTTTATAAAGGGTCAGTGTATAGGGAAAGATTCAAATATGGGTCATCCTGACTCCAGTCCCAGAACTGTATACGCTACATCAGGCTATCTCTCAGTAAATAAGCACAGTAGAGAAATGAAAAAGACAAAGAATGAGATGATAAAAGGTTAAAAAGCAGTGTGTTTTTGCTATTTACTGATCCACTTTATTATTATTTTAGCTATGAGAACAAGAAGAGTTACTCCCTTCCCATCTCCCACTGCAAGATTCTTCACCAAATATGTCATAAGACTTATGAAAAATGCAGGCTTCAAGGGTTTAAAATGTGAATGGGCAGCTGGAACGAAACTAGAAACTAGATGAATGCTCACAGAGGACTTATAAAACTTAGCTTTCTAGAATCTATTCTACCACCACACATGCTGAGGGCAGGAAGTGAGTTGGAGTCTAGTCATTCCCATTTCCGCCAAAGTTTCCAGGGTACAGATTTGCAAGGAAAGATCAAATGTCCAAAGTGACCTGTTCCTGGGGAAGTGCATCTGCTGATTCCTTCGAAATTACTTCTGGCTGGGACTTAGGGTGGCTGAGCCTTGAAAGGCAGCCAGATGTCAATTGAGAAACAGCTGGTTAAGTACTCCCTCTTAGAGAAATTCAGCTGTTGCAGAAAGCAAGACAGAAACCTGAGTCAATATCTGGGATTGGTTTTTGAAAAGGAGAAATGGAATTATCCCAAGAACTCCCATCATAGCTGTGGCAGAATGCCATGCCTCGGGCTGTTGTCTCTGTCACAGCTGGGAACTGGCACTGGCTTAGGTCCCTAGCAGGGAAGGGTCATTGGAAGATTCAGGAATTCTGGTCACTGATTTGCCACTGTGGGATCTGGTTAAATTATTTTGCATGTCCAGATCTCAGTTTCTTTCTCTGTAAAATAAGGAGATAAGGCCATAGTCCCATAGCTCCCTTCTGGTTCTAATGGTCTATGATTCAAGTGCTTGTTAGGAAAACTTCTCCCTAGAAAAACTGAACTGCAATGGGCTGTCTGGGCAGTATGTGCTAGTAAATGTTTAACAATCAGCATTAGGGGAGGAAAATGCCTGTATTATCATCATTTTCTCTCACTCTCTTCAGTCTAGACAATCAACCAAACACAATATCAAGCTCTGATTTGTAGTATTTGATGATTTCCAAGATATAAAATTTAAGAATCTGCTGAGACAGTTTTAACTGGTGATAGCATTCTCACATCTGGGTGATATGCAACAGGATTGGGGACATAGGGTAAATTCATACCACAAGGCAAGCTGCTTCTGAAACATTGCTTCTATCAGGCATTATTTCCAAGAAGGAGATTCAGTAGAAAAGAAAGAAGTGGGGGGCAGAGCCAAGATGGTGGCAAAGAAGCAGAAAAGCTCTATGAGGTTCCCCCATAACCACCTCAAATACCTATTAAATATGACTCTAAACAAACTTTAGAGGTACAGAACCCACCAAGTGACAGAGAGAAACAAATCTCCCACTGAAGGCAGCCCAGCATGCCTACAGGAAGGGTCCAGCATAGCACACTAGGAGCTACGTACAGCCCCATATGAGCCTGGGGATTTAGCCCCAGAGCATACCAACCAGCAGCAGCTGGAGCTGACTTCAGGAGAGTGGATCACCAGGAGCAATGACGGTTTCCAGAATTATCAACCCATAAATGCCAAAGACAAAGTAAAAGGTCAATGTGGAACTCTATTAGAAGTGGAAAGGCTAGGGGTGGGCAGAGGAGCACAGTCTGGCCCTGGCCCCAGGACCAAAAAGCAGCAGAGGTGTGGTGTCTGTGCAGCAGCCACCACCACATGGCTGATTCAGAGCTCCTGGCCTGCAGATCTTAGGGACCAAGCTACCATTGAGAGGGTAATAATTCTTGCGTTAATCTGCTTGGATCTGGATCGCTGTCTTGGGTGAAGGTCCTAGGGTGTGTGGCCAGTGGGCCAGAGTTCATGGGGGCTATAGAGAAGGCATCCAACTAATAGTTCTACCACCTGCGAAAATCCCAGCCTTTTGAGACAAAGCTCTCCTCTCCGGAAGCAGAGTTCTACTGTGTCACAAAGCTCAAAAGTGAAATAATCAAGTGGCAACATGAGCAAGCAAAGGAAGCAAAACAAGCACAGAAATCAAACCTTAGATTCCTTTTGTGGGGACAAAAAGGATCAAAGCATGGAATGGGAGGAAAACAACGAAGTCAGTCTCCTGCACCAAAAGCTTCCAAGAAAAATATGAACTAGTTACAGGCCATGTAGGAGCTCAAGAAGGACTTTGAAAATCAAGTAAGAGAAGTGGAGGAAAAATTAGAAAGAGAAATGAGAATTATGCAAGAAAATCATGAAAAGAGAGTCAACATCCTGACTGAAGAAAATAACACCTTAAAAAACAGACTAACTCAAATGGCAAAAGAGGTCCAAAAAGCCAATGAGGAGAAGAATGCTTTCAAAAGCCAAATTTGCCAGATGGAAAAAGAATTTCAAAAGCTCCTGAAGAGAATGATTCCTTTAGAATTAGATTGGAGCAAAGAGAAGCTAATGACTTTATGAGAAACCAAGATACTATTAAAAAGATATTAACAAATGAAAAAATAGAAGGCATTATGAAATATCTCATTGGAAAAACCACTCGCCTGGAAAATAGATCCAGAAGAGATAATATAAAAATTATTGGACTACCTGAAAGCTGTGATCAAAAAAAGAACCAAAGGGAATGGGTCCACTTTACTCTCACTGAATTTGGCTGAAGGAGGGAATAACATACATACTAAATTGGGTATCTGTATTGGTAATGGAGTTTGGAGATGCCCCTGTATTGGCTTGGTTTTTGGGCTGGGTGTTGGAACCTGGAGCTTGTGAGTCCCACTTGTGGGATAGACTTGCTGATGTGAGGTGAGGGGGCTGAACTGGGAGGAGCCGTGAATTGGGAGAGAGGCCCAAGCCTAGAGAAGGCCAGAAGGACTTTGGGAGAGTATCATGGAGCCTGAGTTGCTGAGAGAAAGACTGCTGAGAGCCCATTGGAGCTGCCCAGGACTTTTGAGAACTGCCACCTGGAACTGCCAAGGACTGAGGAGGCATGGTTGTGATGCTGGTATTTTGTCCATCTGTTTTGATGTTGTTTTGCCAGATTCACCTGAGGG
>CM053587.1:281805111-281831593 GCA_028646515.1 Pseudochirops corinnae
GACACTGGCTATGGCTTTGTTGAGCCTTGTCTCCTCAGGAACTGAGATTGCTGAGGGCTTGCCTCAAGTGAAGATGAAAGAAGGCCCTTTCCTTGGGTATTCAATGCTGAGTTTAACCTTGACCTAAGGGTAGATGGCCTTTTGTGTTCTCCTGCCTTTTTTGAGATTCAGGGGTGGGAAGGCTTTGAGTTTTTTGTGCTCTATGATTGACCAAATGAATGTACTTTGTTTATGGTGGGAGACTAATCTCCATTTGAGAAGAGACTTTTGACTGACTAAAGGAATGTACTGTCTAGGAGTGGAGTAGTGCCTGGATTGAATTGAGAACTTACTTGCTAAAGGAACAAGTTACACTGTATTTTGACTTTCTCTGTTCTGTGAATGTTTGCTGAATAAATGGGTTTTACTATGCTGGTAATCCAAACCTTGGAAGTTGCCTTTGCTTGGCATTACAATATCTTATCCTACAGGAAAGTGGGGGGGGGGGGAGGGTGGAAGGAGACAAGATGGGGGATAATAGAAAGGAGGGCAGATTCAGGGGGAGGGTAGTGAAAAGCACACACTTTTGAAAAGGGACAGGGACAAAGTAGAAAACAGAACAAGTGGGGGCCAGGATAGTATGGAGGGAAACATATACACTACAGAAATGTTTTGCGTAACTACACATATATAATCTATGTTGAATTACTTATCTTCCCGGTACTGGTGGGTGATGACTGAAGAAGGGAAAGAATCTGGAATTCAAAGTTTTAAAATCAAATGTTTAAAGAAATTATTATTTACTATTATTTTTTTTTACATGCAACTGGGAAATAAGATATACAGGCACTGGGGTATGGAGATCCATCTTACCCTACCAGAAAGTTGGAGGAGACTGGGGGAGAATATAGGAGAGATCAGATTGGAGGAGGGGGTATTCTGTGGTTTTGTTGTTTTGGGGCGGTGGATAGGGGAAAGATGGGAAGAAAATTTGTAACTCAAAATCTTGTGGAAATGAATGTTGTAAACTAAAAATAAACATAAAATTAAAAAAAAAAGAAGTCAAAATGTGATTAAAAAAAAAAAAGAAAAGAAAAGAAAAGAAAGAAGCTCCTGTTGCCCACAGAGGCAACAGGACAGAGATGAACTCAAAGGCATTTAGGGAAGGATTCAAAAACAAATTAAGCACCATATCTGCAGCCTCTGCTGACCTACCTGGGGTACTTTGTTGTCACATGACAGTCAATCATCTTCAGTTCTGTTTGACTCTTTGTGACCACTTTTGGGATTTTCTTGGCAAAGATACTAGAGTGGTTTGCCGTTTTCTTATACAGAGGAATTGGCCTCTTCTACCAACCACTTTACAATATCAGGGCAATTGGGGTTAAGGGACTTGCCCACAGTCACACAGCTAGTAAGTGTGTCAAGTGTCAGAGGCTGGATTTGAACTCAGGTCCTCCTGACTCCAGGGCCAGTGCTCTATTCACTATACCTCCTAGCTGCCCCTTATACCATATTAATATAAATAATATATTTTAAAATATGTATATTATGTAAATTATATGCATATGTAAAAGTAATATAAATAATGTAAGTTATTATTAATACACAATTAGCATGATTTCAAGCCTAATACAATATCGATACAATGTAAAATATGTATTATATGTTACTATATATTATATCATATATAAATACATGTTTATATTTATATATTTATCTGGGTTCATGCTTTATTTCTTTAGCAGACTATTAAGTCTTTGAGGGCCAGAAATATGTTTGAATTATCTTGTATCCCAAATAGCACCTAACAGATAGGAAGTGCTTAATAAATTTTAGAATGAATAAATGTCACAGATATTGTACTCTATAGGAGTCTGGAGGACCACATGAGCACAATTTAGATTTTCACTAGGGTACAATTCTTCTCCTGGGCTACACCAGGAAGAAAGCACCATTGATCTCCAGATGGAGAATTAAAAACTCCACTGTTCTTATCTTTGAGTTAGTATATTTTCCTAAGTACAAAACCACAAACATCCAAGTGGTTCTTCTTAAACTATGTTTTCTGTTTTGTTTTCTGTTTTATTATTATTTTTCTCTCTTTTGCATTCCTCTTTGGCCCTTGGATCCACCCATAGTCAATGGCTGGGTGTGTCCCTTTTGTGGCCACAAGTCTGAAGATACATGTTCATAAAAGGCTGTTTGGCAATCCTCAAAAAAATATTTGCTGGAAATAGCTTAGGCAAGTGGTATGGACAGGGAGGTGAACTAGTCAGAGAGGGATGCCAGGGGCCTGGGTTCTTAGAGGGAGGTCTCTGGTGCCTGGATTCATCGGGAGAATGTAGAATTCCCATGCCAGCAATAACCCCACAGAAGCCCCTCAACTACAAAGAGAAACTACCTTCCTAAGAGTTGCATTTTAATCTTGCTGTTTCTTCAGTTCTCACAGGGCTGAATTACTGCAATAACTTCTTATTTATGCTTAGGAATAGCATGTACATGGTGCCTACTATGTGCCAGGCACTGTGATAAGGGCTTTAAAATATTCTCTCACCTGGTATATGTTGGGCATTGTGCCAGGGTCTGTATAAATATTATTTCATTTGATCATTACAACAACCCTAGAAGATAAGTATTATTATTATTTCCGTTTTACAGCCGAGGAAACTGAAATATTTTGAGGTTAAGTGATTTGCCCAAGGTCACACAGCTAGTAAGTGTTTGAGGCTAAATTTGAACTCAGGTCTTCCTGACTTCAGGTCTAGCAATCTATATACTGCACTACCAGGTGCCAATGGACTGACACAGTGGATGAACATTGGAAAAGGAGACGATACGGATTGCCAGGTTTATGTGCCGGCTAGCTGATACGGCTAGCTGATAATACTTTGAGAAACTCAATTCACATCTCTGAGCCTTAGTTTCCTCATTTATAAAAGACTAGATGACCTCCACTATCATTTCAAGCTCCAATATCCAATGACCTCATATGTTACATTCTAAGTTTCCTTCTGGCTTAGAATTCTCTTTGACATCCTGGCATTCTATGTCGTAACATTCAATGTTCTGAGGTCCCTGCCAGCACTAACATTATCTTTTTTGTTCTAAGGTCACTTCAGAGTCACCTTTTCTATTCTAACATTCTTTGTTTTAAGGTCACTTTTGCCCTCCTCTTTGATATTATGCTTCAATAAATTCTGAATGGATTGAAGTGGTGAATTTAGAATGTTCAACTGGTTTCCCACTTTAAGCTTCTCCCATCTGTGTCCCAACCTACAAAAAACTAATGGATTAGTTTGCCTTTCTTCACACTATTCTCCTTTTCATAAATCTTCTGTTTCTCTCCATGCCTACAGCACCAATCCAAAATCCCTCCTTGTATCCACGGCCCTCCACAATCTTTTCATATGCTTCAAGACCTAGCATTCCTTAACTCACCTGCAAGTTCCTTGAGTATATATGTCTCGCATTTCTACATCTCCTTCAGTACTTTCTATATTTTTGACAAATATTTGTTGATTGATTTGCTGGTTTATAAAGGTTTTGTTTTGTTTTTATTATCAATTTTATTTTTCCTTTTTTTTTTTTGGAGTGGTGAGGGAGAGGCAGTTAGGGTTAAGTAACTTGCCCAGGGTCACATAGCTAATAAGTGTCAGGTGTCTGAGGCCACATTTGAATTCAGGTCCTCCTGATTCCAAGGCCAGTGCTGAATCCACTGCCCCACCTAGCTGCCCCCCTTTCATTTTGTTGTAAAGAGTAAAATGATCTGGAACAAAAACTTACACACTTCAAATATATGGGTAATTAAGGTTAAAATCTGTTAGGCCTTATGATTTCCTGAAGTGAGCCTTGAAATGGGAGCCTAAAAGATAAGACTTAAATAGGGACAGAGAAAGCAGGAAAGGCAATTAATAAAGAAGGTAAGAGGTGGGTTAGCATGAGCAAAGAACTAGACATGGAGACAAGGAATTATATTAATAGGACAGTAAGGGACAAGCTGAAGTAAAGGGTTTGTTTAGACTTAGAGAAAAAGAAAACAGAGGTAGATAAGCATATACAGGTAAATTGGGGCAAGACTTTGGATACTTAGGTGAGAAATCTAGATTTTATCCTGTACTTAATGAAGAATCATTGAAGAGCTCTCATTTTGGGAGTTAACAACTGGAGTAGCTGTGCATTATGAGAATTAATATGGAATATGTGTGAATTAAATTGGAGAGAAGAAAGACTATACATTGGGAAACCAACTAGGAGCCATTATATGCCATTGGCAATGGCCATTTGGCCACTGGATTTTTTTTGGATGGAGTTCCGTTAATAATATGGTTTACAATATCAGAATTACAGGCCAAGAAAGACTCTAACTAATCTGAATGGTACTATGATCTAATATGCTAATGAAGAAGTTACAAAAATAGGAACAGGAGGTGACTCAAGGCTTGGTCAATCTCTCATTCTCCCTAATTAAGTAGAGAAGTCAGTGAGGGAACTAAGAACTAAATGGACATGAAGAATTGGGGAGTAGAGACTATGGTAATGCCAAGGTTTTAAACCTAGATGCCTGTGAAGGTGATGCTATCCTCAAAAGAAACAGAAAAGTTTAAAGAAATGTTTAGAAGGTTTCAGGAAAAGAAGATGATCTTCAACATGTTAAGTTTGAGATGCCAATTGTACATTCAGGTGGAAATGTTCAGTAGCCTTTGGGGACTAAAATTTAAGGGAGTGATTTAGGGGGTCTGGGGTGAGGCTAGGGTGGGGGATGGGACCTGGGATTTGATTAATGTGGAGAATTCCGTTATAAAAATTCTCTCTATTCACAAAGATCAGCAACCTGTCTGAAACATAATCTTTAAGTTTCTTGGCACACTGAGTGGTTAAATGATTTGCCCATGGTCATAAAGCTACTATTTGTCAGGAGGAAAGGCTTGAACCTAAGCCTTCCTGACTCCAACACCAGCATTCTCCACTGTACTACAATTAGGACTGAATACACAGATTTGGGAGCCATCTGCATAGAAAGAATGAGTTCTTAGCAAAAAGACTAGTAAATAGTAATCATTTAATAATTTTTTCACTCATCACACAGGCAGTAAACAGATGAGTCAGAATTTAAACTCAATTCCATTAACCAACAAATTTTTATTAAGTACCTACTATGTGTCAAAACACTGTACTAGGTGATAGGGATAAAAAAGGCAAAAACCAAGGGGGCCCTGTGCTCAAAAAGCTTACATTCAGTCCGGGAAGGCCATGTGTATATAAATACATATGCAGAAAGTGATTGCAGCATGGCTTTTTGGTAGGGAGAACACTAGCATTTGGGGAGATCATGAAAGGCTTCGCTTATGTAGAAGGTGTCATTTGAATGAAGTTCTAAAGGAAAGAAGGGGTTCTTAGAAGCAGAAGTGAGGTGGGAGTACAATCTAGGGATGTGATACAGCCAATGCAAAGGTCCAGAGGCAGGAAATGAGGTGTTGTATAAGAGGAAGAGCAAAGTAAATCTGGTTGTATGTAAGAGTACAAAAAGGAGAGTTAGAAAGCTAGGCTGGAGCCAGGTTGTGAAGGGCTTAAAAAGCTAAACAGAAGAATTCCTATTTAATTCTCTGACTCTAAATCCAGTACTTACTGTACTACATGAACAGAGTTCTGCGACTTCTGTGCTATTATGTTTGCTACAGCCACTGTGTGAATGTACCTATTTGTATGTGTTTCTGTGAATGCAGACTCTCCAGAGGGTTGGTCTTGGCCCTCTGAATCAGTGCCAGCTTGCAGTCCAGTTCAATTAAATAAATATTGAGTGCTTACTATGTGTAAGTTTCTTGTAGCTCAGTAACACCAGGCCTTATGTAACGACTGGTTTATTGGTCAAAAATGCTGATGACTGATAATGGAATAAAGTTAGAGACTCTGATAAATGAGTCACAGCTTGGAAAATCAAAGAGGGGCCTTCTCAGGGAGAAAACTGACAAAAATTTTGAACTGAGAGGTCAATAGCTAAAAAGGCATAATGACACAGGAACCCTCCAAAGATATGAGGTAGGGGGAAGGGTACCTCAACCTACCAATGAGCATCCTCAAATTAGAAGGTAGAGAATGTTTCCAGCTGCTGGTAAAGTCTGCATACCAGAGTTTTATTTTTAACATAATGATAAACTATAGAAATGTTCATACCACCACAAGACAGCCTACAGGTGGGGCTAACTCAGTGGCAACCAAGGCTTAAGGGACACTTATCCTTAATCCCTAAAAACCACGGGGCATTGCATTCACAGGAAAGCAAATCTGAACTGGCTCCAAGGAACAACTCTTATCACAAGCACTAGCAACCTGCAGAATTTACCACTGGATAAAGTCATTTAACTTGATGAAACAAAGGAAAAGGTGCTCCCAAGGAGACAGCAAGAAAGGTTCTCTTCAGGTAGTTACCCTGGGAAGCATGCACAGGGCATAGACAAGTTTTGTTTTTCAAAACAAAGGGAAGAAACCCCAAATATTAAGAAGTCTCATTTCTGTAACCCTTTGAGGTTTACAAAGCAGCTTCTCCAAAACAACCCTATCAGACTATATAGGAAGGCAGAAAAAATAATACCACCTATTTTTTAGATGGTGATAATAAGTAATAATAGTTATTTCATACAGTTATTTCGTTTGATAATAGCTAACATTTAAATAGTGCTTTAACGTTTACAAAGTGCTTTAAAACATTAGCTCATTTGACCTTAACAACAACCCTGGGAGGTAGGTGCTATAGGATTTGAATTCAGGTCTTCTTGATTCCAAATTAAACACCCTATTCATTGCACCACTGAGGTGGGAAAAAAAAAAATGGTGTAGTGGCTATATAGAGTTTTGGACCTGGAGTCAGAAAAACCTGAGTTCAAATTCTGCCTCTCATATTCATTACATGACCATAGTTGAATACACTTAACCTTAGCTAAACCTCAGACAACTCTCTAAGATCTAGCTGCTAAATTATAGATGAGTTTTATTCTCACATCAAACATCCCTGGTATGACTATATTTTTTCAAATAAAGAAACTGAGGTCCAGGGAAGTTAAATGACTTTTCTGGAGTTACACAGCTCAGGTCCCCTGCCTTCAAATTAGCTCTTAGCTCTCTGTCCAATATACCATGTTCTCTCCTAAAAACAAAAAATAATAAAATAAAACAAAACAAAGATTTCTGCTACCTCAGAGTATCAAGTCTAGAAAACAGAGAGGGAGAATAATTTTTAGAGAAAAATAAAGACAAAGTTGGCAACATATCCTTCATGTGTGTTACTGGAGAAAGCTCCATTCTGAGTTTGTTTAGTAGGGAACTGCTGCTGAATATATATTTGTTACAATACAGAAACTATGCAGATAAAACCCCAGGTTTTATTATTATGCTCAAACATAGGTTCAAGCTTCAGAGAAAATATGAACTCTCACGAAGATTCTGGCCAAGTTTCCTATAGGCAAAATTATGCCAGTGTGAAGGTAAAATAACTATTTTACATATCACAATTTTGTATATTCTTTTTTGGCCATAAAAGTTAAAGAGAAGATATTTCCATAATCCCATACTTCCTTTAAAGTCATAAAAGTCCAACAGACTTAGTTAAACCATCATAATCTCTTAAAACCCCTAAGGAAACAAACTTCATCAAATAAACTCTATAGGTAAACTAAGTCAGGTTACAGATTAAACTACATTTAGAGAATTCACAGAGGCTAATTGAGGAGGAAGATTCGCATATCACAAGGAGCCAGGGACAGTTGAGATTCTTCCTCTGGTTTCTTATCTGAGGAATATTTTTACATCCCATGGGAAGGTTTTGGTCAGGTGAGGTTAATATTAAGGGAAAGATATAGGAGGAATAATAGGAAATAAAAAATTCTCATAACATGTGTATCTCTGCCAAGCGTGCCCATCTGTTACAACGGAATGTTGCCTGGACAATCCACTGGGAATTCAAGGAAATACAAGAAATAAGAGTTGCCTTTAAAGGGTTCACAGCTTAATTGGGCAGAAAAGACATATACGTACAGATGAAAAGTCAAGATAAAAACTCTCCAAGTGATGTTACAAAGCAGCAGACACAGAAAATACAAGACGAGTGACCCAGATAGTAAACTCTGTGCCCATTCAGATGAGGCTGTGTCAGGGATATCACAACAGAGATTCACAACTTCTTCAGAGGATAAGGTGCAAATCGCTTTTCCTGGCATTCAAGACCTATCACAATCTTGTTTCATTTGATTTTTTTTTCTTTCTTAACTCCTATGAGTGCCTTTTATGCAGAGGACATGCCAGTCAAACTGAACTATTCTCTACAGATTATTGAAATCTGCATTTTTATCTGCTAATAACTAGAGAATTCACTAGGGTAGAGTGTAGATCTTATCTGAACATTGTATTTCCCCCAGTGCCTCTAAGGAACCTTCTATAACCATTTCGTTCAATCCATATCTCTCTCCTCTTGTTCTTCTCCAGGCTGCACTACCAGGTTTCCTCTACCAGGCCTAGTCCTTCATCCTCAAGCCTCATTCCTACTCAGGAATTCACACATTAGATGTATCCTTAGCCCCTTCTGGCTCCTACCAGGATGCCCCCTTAAGGAGGTGCCTGGGCCAGCCACTCTCCAGGCTGTATCCCAGACTTCCTTTACCATTTCTCCAATCTGCTACTGCATGCCATTATCTGCCTCCCTGATCCTGACTCACCTTTTCAGCTTCCTTTTATGTGTTGTCTTCCTCATAATGGTAGCTCCTTGTGGGCTAAGACTGCCTTCCTTTCTACTAGCATTTGTGTTCCTCACACTTAGCATAATGCCAGCCAAATAATAATTAATCAATAAACATTTATTAAGGACCCACTGCCGGCAAAAAGAGGCAAAACACAGTCTCTACCCTCCATGAACTTAAAATCTAATTCATTTGCAGTCAAATATATAAAAACAAGGAAAAATAGGAAATAATTATCAGAGAGAAGACACTGGAATTAAGGGGAATTGACCTTCTTGTAGAAGGTGGGATTTTGGTTGAGACTTGAGTAAGCATTTAATAAATGCTAGCGGGTTGACTGGACTAACTCTTGTAAGGTTAATGGGATATAAGATCTTCCCCCACCTATTAACAGGCCTCAAGTGGATTCCATTAAGGGAACCTTGCTTAGGGGAGGCTTGCTTGTAAGAAGGTTTTCACACCTTTTGTTAATTTCTAATTAGGAAGGGTCAAGAGGGTTGTCATGCCCTCTGACTCTAAAAAGAGTATATATACTTTGAGGTTAGCATTTTCCTTTGGGTCTCACTCATTGGAAGAGCATTCTTGTGATTTGATCAGATGAGACTCTGGGTAGCCCATAAGGAGCCCCCAGCTTTGAAAAACCCAGATTTTGGTTCTTCTCTCTGATAACTATGTATGTATTGCCTTGGTCAGACAGTTGAATCTGTCTGTTGATCTGTGCTAATTTCTCAGACAGAAGCCCTGTCTATTGGTCTTTATTTTTCTGCTTGGGTTTTTTTTTTTCTGTTTGTATTTTCTCTGATGTTCAGGAAGCTGACTTTTCCCCTGAGCTAGTGAATGCAATTAAAAAAAGACTACTGACCCCTTGAACAGTTATCTTTCCTAGTAAAATAATCTAAGAACCTGTGTTAGCAACCATCCTGAGTATGCCAGTGTAGTTGCTGCTACACTTCTACACCATTCCTGACAACTGGCCATACAACTTTTGCTTAAAGACTGATGTAAGACAATCCATTATTTTCTGCGGCAGCCCAGTCAAGTTAGGCTGGCTCTTTTCAGAGGTCTAATTTTGCTGATATTTAAATCTAAATTTGCCTTTTTGCAACTTCTCTCCGACATTCTTCTATCTAGTTATACACTCAGGGGCCAA
This sequence comes from Pseudochirops corinnae, assembly GCA_028646515.1. Classification (NCBI taxonomy): domain Eukaryota; kingdom Metazoa; phylum Chordata; class Mammalia; order Diprotodontia; family Pseudocheiridae; genus Pseudochirops; species Pseudochirops corinnae. The sequence continues at coordinate 281,814,970 of CM053587.1, forward strand.
AATGAACAAGTCCAATCTCTCTTCCAGGTAATTGAAAGACTTAGCACTGCTGGATACTGTCTCATTCTGCCATTCATTTCTTATCCAAACTAAATAGACCCAGATCCTTGGTCAATTTTCACATCTCCAGGTCCTTCCTCATCCTGGTTGCCCTCCAGACTACTGACATCATTCTACTTAATAAATATTAAGGAAGCTGGGGGAGGAAGGTATATTTCTGTGCTTTTCCAGATGTTGTACTCAGAAAGACCATAAAGAACATATCACCACTTTGATGAGGGTTTCTTTGGATCCTAGATACTTTAGGGATATCTTCCTTCTCTGCCCCCAAATAGCTTTGTTTGTACCTTTCTCTTACATATCACATTCTAGCTTGGATTATAGCTATCTCTTAAATATACTTTTTTTCTCCTACTAGATATGTGCCCTGTGAGAACCTTACTATTCCTATAGTGCATTGTTTGTAGAAATTAACTAAATATTTAAGGAAATAAAGACTAGATCCATGAATCCAATAATAAAAGCAATTACTTGGTCAAAAACCCCACTCTACCACCTGCAGGTTGGCAGCTTCTCTTATAATCTTGGGGAGTCACTTAAAATGACTTGTCTGAAATTACACAGAACTAGTTCAACAGACCTTAACCCAGGACATCTTGCCTCAGAAGCTAGCCCTCTATCCCTGCAATACCCAGTTGCCCCTAAAGTAAACATTTATTGAATTGTATTGAATTAATTGAAATTTATCTTCAAGGTCTGCTGCCAACTTTATTCTTCCAGGTCCTCTCCCACTCAGAAGGCCATCCCTCAGACATCTAGCATCCTCATGTTATCCACTGGTTGGTAAGAGATTCTCAGGATAGCACCACATTCTCTTACTCTTACTCATTCCCTCTTCCCAACAAACATTGTCTGTATTGGGTTTCCTTCCTCTAGGGCTCTGTTCTCTCCCTCCCCCCTACCCAGGCAGATACTAATTAACTTGCCTGAGACATGAACAATGGAAATCTCCAGCACCACTGTCAATTAAGGAAGAGACTTTCAGGTAGGTGGTTCTCCTGACATCCCTCAAATCTCATCATACATGGAACCTCTAATAAATAGAGATGGCCATGCTGCTATCACTTCCTAACCTCTAGAGCTAGAATCATATGAAATAGGTATTTTAGAGTTTCAGACATCTTCCAGATCATCTATTACAATTGACTCAGTTTACAGATTAGAAAACTAATGCCTGGATTAGGGGAAATGATTTGCCCAAGGTCACATAGGTAGGCAGTAAGTGGCAGAGCTTAGATTTGAGCTCAAATTTTCTTATTCAAGGGAAGTCACTTCATATTACTAGGACTCAGTTTTACTGACCAGTTGTTTTAGTCATGTCCAACTCTCCAGGACCCAATTTGAGATTTTCTTGGCAAAGATACTAGAATGGCTTGCCTTTTCTTTCTCCAGTTAATTTTACAGATGAAGAAACTGAGGCAAACAGGGTTAAGTGACTTACCCAGGGTCACCTAGCGAGTAAGTGTCTAAGACCACATTTGAACTCAGGTCCTCTTTGATTCTAAGCCTGGAGTTGTATGTACTTAACCCAGCTGCTCAGATCTCAGTAACCTCCACTGTAACATAGATAATGTGGACAAGACTTCTAGCTCTGACATTTTATGTTCCAAGACTACTTGTAGCTCTTAAATTCACTGACTCTTTGAGCTAATTAGTCATTGGCATATCTAAGCTATGCTGTCATTAAACACCTATAGTATACACTTAGACTCAAGTCCAATCACCCTCACGCCATATCTGTGCCCACCCAGCCTGCCCATGTCTAAATGAATGGTAACTGACAATTTATATTAGATACCACACTCTGATCTAAAACCTGGGCTCCTTCTTAATATATCTCACCCTCTCAGTCCCAGTTATGATTTGCTGAGTAGCTCTTGGCAGATGAGGGCCAAAAAACTGAAGGGAAATTGCAATTTCACCATTCCCTGTTGGCCTTTGAGTGGACAGCTGATGACGTCAAGCTCTCAGCCTCTGGGAGTAATGGATGTGTTACTCATGTTGCCTGACCCTCAATTCGCAAAAGTCTGAAGAAACACTCAGAGGCTAAAACTGAAGTCCAGCTGATGGGAAAACTTTAACATCACAGACTCACAGAGATCACCTTATCATTTTATAAACACAGAGACTAAGGCCACGTCAGGGGGAAGAGATTAGGCACAATTTATTGGCAAAGAACTCCAAAAACAAATTTATAGATACATAGTTTACTGTGCAAATTCCCAATTGTCCTCCGTGGGAATCAACTCCTAAAAATTATGACAAATTTTGACCTTTTTATGGACCTTAACTGAGATCACTGTGTCACAGAGATTGAAAACTAGAAGGAAGCTTAGCAGTCAAGCTCAACCCCCATTCTACTGATGAAGAAGCTGGGGCAGTTAAGTAAGTTGCTTAGGGTCTCAGTGCTAGTAAATATATGATATGGAATTAAATCCTAAGATTTCTCGACTATAAGTCCAAGGCTGTATCTATTACATCATACTGCCACATGAAATTTCAGATTATTGACAAAATTTAAGCTACTTAATGCTACCTTCAGTTTCTATCACCCACAGACTTTAATATCACCCTACTTAATCTTTACAAATCGAATACTGGATCTGCTGCTTATTAGCTATGTGACTGTGGGAAGGTCATTTACTCACTTTTAGCCTCAGTTTCCTTTTTTGTAAATTTAAGACCATAAAACCAGTTTCAAGGAAAAGGCTTTTAAAACCATCACACATAACACTAAAAAAAACACACAGAGCATTATAAATTTGATCTGATACTTCTCCTAATATGATTTTGAGTTGAAAGAGACCTTAGAGATAATTTATTTCCAGAATCATGACTGGGACTTCTGTCCTTGGAGCAAAGGAACAGTATTATGATTTCGGGGGAGCTGCCCATTTGTGGGTTGTGATCATGGTAGAAAGGAAACACCCCTAAAAACACAGTAAGGTTTCTATGCTGATGAAGAACCAGTCACTTCTGGGGAGATGGAGATAGGAGCTTACGTTTGGCTAGTCTTGTAAAAAAGTTGATACTGTCAGGGTCCTCTAAATTTTGGTGCCCTGGGACAAAATCAGTTCATCCTGCCCTAGTTAGTGCTCTCCCTAGTCTAACTCTTTTATCCAATGAGAAAAATGAGACTGTAGGAATGGAGCGATTTTCCCATTATCACAACAATATACAAGCAGAGCCAGGATTTAAATCCAGATTCTCTTCATTCAGTATATCTGTCCTGAAGTGTAAACTCCAAGAGGGCAGGGACTATATTTCACCCAAAATTCTTATCCCACAATAATGAATACAGAACTTTGAATATAGAGCTTAATAAGTATATGGTGAGTTGAATCAAAAGGAGTAATATTCCACAAGACACAGAGAAGGCAAAGAAATGTTTTACTTACTTTCACAAAGGCGGCGTCTCAACTTCCCTCGGATCTTATCAATGGCATTGAAATCTGAGACATGGAATACATGAGCTGACTTGGGCTCAGAAGCAATTTCATCAAGTTCTTCCTTCAGGGCTTCCCCAACACCAACAGCAAAGATCCTGATCCCAGCTTTGTGAGCAGCTGTAGCGGCCTCCAGAACAATATCTTGACTCCTCCCATCAGTCAAGAGGATAGCGACCTTCTTGATGACCCTGTCACTTGGTCTCCCACCAGCCTCTTTGGAAAAGCTGTGTGTGGTTATGTAACGGAGGGCATCACCAGTATTGGTGTTGCCCCCATGATAATTAATGTTCCTGGCAGCTGCTTTGACTTCCTCTCGAGTCCAGTACTTCCCAAGGTCAAACTCAGTGATGGTACGGTCACTATAGCGAACCACACCTACTCGAGTCCTATCTGGTCCAATCTCAAAGGTCTCTACCAGGTTGGCCACCCACTGCCGGACCTTCTCAAAGTCATCTTTGCCCACACTGGAGGAAGTATCCAAAATAAAAACTAGATCATAGTGGACATTTTTGCACCCTGTAGAAATAAAAAAAAAAGCACATAAAATAATAACAATAATAATAATAATTTTCTATAACTACAAATTATAGATGAGTTGCTGATTTACATCTATAGAGGGATTTTTCATACTAGGAAATCCTCACACAGATAAAATAAATCACAGGCACTGATTAAGAAACGATGGCAAGAAAAACAACTCATTGCTTCGAAGTTTATAGAGAATATTCCTCACAATAATCCTGTGTGGTAGGTTGTGCAAAATATTATTATTCCATTTTATAGAAGAGGAAATGGGATCAAAGATATTAAATAATTTTACCATAAGATTTCTATTTCTATGATATTTGACCACTCCTCCTTTGCTGGGTCATTATCCATATCATTCCCTCAAACTGTGATTGTCCTTCCAAAGTTCTATCCTAAATATTTTCTCTCTCTCTCTCCCCCCCCTCTCCTCACTGTTCTCTCCTTTCTCTCTTCTCTCTCTCTGTCTCTCTCTGTCTCTCTCTCACAGACACACACAGACACACACAGCACCAGCAAATTATCATCTTCATGCTGATGATTCCCAGATCTCTATATCCAACCTCAATTCTAGTTCCTTATCAACTCTATTGGGCATTTCAAACTAGATACCCCATAAGAAGCTTGAAGTCAAGATAGCCAAAACAATTTCATTATTACTTCCCACAAGACTACCAATTTTCCAACTTTTCCTGTTTCTTTTGAGGGTATATTATTCTTCTAGTCACCCAGGTTACCCACCTCAATATCATCTTTGACAGCTCACTCTCATCTCATATAGCCAGTCAATTGACAAATATTGTTTCTACTGCCTAACATACCTCGCATCTATCCCCTTCTCTCCACTCATATAACAACACCATCCTAACCCAAGCCTTCATCACCTTTCTCCTGGACTACAGCAACAGATTCTTAACTGGGGATGTTATCTCAAGCCTCTCCTCACTATAATCCATCTTCCACTGCCAAAGTGCATTTCCTTAAAGCACAGATCTGACCATGGCACTTCCCTACTCAATAAACTCAGATGACTCTTTATTATCGCTAAGATTTTGAAAAAATAAACTCCCCTACTTAGTGTTCAAGGCTTTCACAATCATTGTGAAGCCCAACCAAATTACACATCTCCTTCACACAAAATCATCCATTGCTGCTGTTAGACTCACAAAGCACTCCAATTCTCATTCTGTGCCTTTCCATTGGCTGTACACCATGCCTGAAATACTCGCCTCCCTTACCTTTGCCCCTCTGAATCTATGGTTTGCTTGAAATCTCAGATGAAGCACTACTAATTACATGAAATATTTCCTGATATCCCTATATGGTAGTGCCCCATCCAAATTTTCTTGTGTCTAATTTGTATTTCTCGTCTTCTCTCTTTTCTTCTCTTCTCTTCTCTTCATTCCTCTCCTCTCTTACCATTCTATCTATCTATCTATCTATCTATCTATCTATCTATCTATCTATCTATCTACGCTGCTTCCTCCGGCTACACTATAACCTCTTCAGGGGAAGAGATTGTTTCATTTTTGTGATTATATCTCCTTTTCCTGGCATATGGTAAATTCGCATAAGGTTTGTTCAATGATTGAGGAACTAAGGTTTATATCATGGGAAAAAGCAGATTTCAGAAAGACATGAAAGCTGTCTTCATGTTTCAAAAGGCTACCACCCAGAAGGAGGATATGACTTGCTGTGCTTGGCTCCTGAAGGAAAAATCATGAGTAATGTTTAAAGATGTAAAGAAAATCTTCTGAATCATAAGTATTTTTTCGAATGATAGTAGGTGCTTAATCACTGGGGCTTCCAAATGTAGCCTAGGAATATTGTAGAGTGGTTTCCTTTTTAGGCATCAATTGACTTAGGTGGCCTCTAAGCACTCTGTCAAATTTGAGATGCTATGATAAATGCTACAGCTAGGACTAAAACTTAAAGGGACTCTATTCACTTATAAGGAAAAATAGTCTTAGGAGAGTCTGCTTTCTTCTGCATCCATTACTGGTCAGTGTCTTATTTTAGCAAAGACCATGAAGACCACTCACTAACTTGGTGCAATAAAAGATATATTTTATGGTAGAAAAACCAGTGGGTATCAATCCAGGAGTCTTGTGTTTCATTCAGATCCTACTTAGTGTTTTCTCCCAGACTATGAGAATGACCTAACTAGTTTTCCTGTCTCTAGTCTCTCAATCTTTCCCCTCTCCAAATCATCCTTTATACAGCTGCAAAAATTTTCTCCAAAATGCTTAAGTCTGATCATGCCAAGTTCAAATGTCATCAGTGGCCATCTTGTCTATGTGACAAAAATGTTCACACTTTCAGTGAGCATTTAAGAACCTTCATAAGCTGATTCTGTCCTCTTCTCTCTTTTTCCTCTTCTTGTTTCTTCTCTACCTATATTCCTTCTCTTGATGATCTTATCAGTTCTCAGGCTCCAATCATCATTTAATGAATCTCTGTACTCTCAAATCTATGTAAGCATCCATCATCTTTCTCCTGAGTTCCAGTTTTTCATCTCCAGATTCCTGCTGGAATTCAGGAAGGATTCAGATCCAACATGATCTGAATGAGCTATAGGCATCTCAATCTCAACATACCTTAAAAAGAACTCCTTATCTTCTGTCTCCTCCCACCTTCAGTAGAAGAAACTCTACTAAAGTCTCACTATACAGCAGAATTCTTAATAAAGAGTTCTTGCTTAGACTTCATCTAATGATACTTATTAGTAAACGCTTTAATTATACTATTGTTCCCCCTCAAAACAAAAACAACTTCAAAGTTGGGACTCTGTGAGGCTTCAGTGTTAATTGTTTTCTGTAGTCTCTACCTTCCAAGCACCTGCAGTTGAAAACCCTCAAAGATCTTTTGTAAAAACGACTATTTTGACAAAACCTGGACCAAATTCTATTCCTGCAAAGGGAATTGAATTAGAACTGGGTTTCTTAACCTGGGATCTATGAACTTGTTTTGAAAAATTTAATAAATGTATTTCAATATAGCTAGTTTCTTTTGTAATCCTATTTTATTTTATGAATTTAAAAACATTATTCTAAAAAGGGATCTATAGGTTTCTCCAACTGGAGAGAATAGAACCATCTCTCTCTCTCTCTCTCTCTCACACACACACACACACACACACCTTAAGAAATCCAGACACAGATAATTTCTGTTTGATTTGTGGTGCTTCACATCAAAGGTATCAAACTTGAGGCTCTTAAACCTCCCAGGAGGAACCATAAAAATTGTAATTGGAAAATGTTTAGCATAATAAATAAATGAATACAACACTGGTAATGCTAATTTGTGGTTTTCTAAGTTTATATGCTGCTGTGAGGAATTTGTTTCTATTTGAGTTTAACATCATTGCTTTAAATTTCTAACATGGTATGTCTATAAGTCTAGTACTCTATGTTGTAAGGTCCCTTATAGCTCTGATTGGTCTCTTTTATGTTGTAATATTCTATGCCTAAGGCACCCCAGCTCTAAGTCTATGTGCTAAGATTCTAGAATTAATGAACTTTAGAAGATTTTTATTTTTTAGCTTTTCATTTAAAAATATTATAAATTTAAACATTAATGTCACCACTTAAATGTATGTTGATGACATTCACCTGTAAATAAATGAAGCTCAATTAATGAAATGTTGTATCCTTTCAGTTGTCCCCAAGTCTTCCTCACCCCTAAGTTTTGGTAGGTAAGATGTTACCTTTATGTCCCCAAAACAGGTCACCAATACTCTTATCTGACCATTTCCAAACTTGTCACTCTTGTCATCCTCTCCATCCAACTGACACAAGAACTGAAATTCTGCAGCTGGGACTCCAAAAATCCAAAACTCAGGCCATAAACCACTTCCCAAACATCCCTCAGATACTCTTTCCCATCTCCCCCCACCCCCACATGCCATTTTCTAGCTCTTGTTTAAATGATATCTACCCACATTAGAATTTAAAGTCCTTGAGTACAGGAATTTAAGTCTCTTGCTTATTTATAGCTCTAGTGTTTAGCGCAACTCCTGGAACATAGTAAGTGTTTTTCATTCATTCATTTGTGCTTTGGTCCAGAGTCTTTGTCCATTCTCATCCACTTTCACTTTTTCCAGTTGCATTTAGTATATATCTTGTTCTCCTGCTTTTCTCATAAAATCTCATCTTTTCATAACAATATCTTCATATTCCTTCATTTTTCTCATGCTTGGGTATTTTATCTTCACTCTGGTATTCCATTACATGAATGTACCAAAATTTACAAAATTACTCCCCTACTACTAGACAGTCAAGTTGCAACTACTTTTTGGTAATTTCAAACACTATTGCTACGAAGTTCTTTTTAAAAGATAGTTTTTGTTTTCCATGACACTTCCAGGGTATATTCCCCAAAGTGAGATCTTTGGGTCAAAGGATGGTCATTTTTAGAACTTTAATTTGAATAACCAGATACTTTCCAAATTGATTCTACTGGTTTTTGGTTCTGCCAGCAATGACAAGTATACCTTTTCTTTTAAATTTCTTGGTTTTAATTTTTAATTACCAATTCATTGTATTAGGTGATAGTGTCATTTTAATTTGCATACCATTTTGCCAAAGGGCTTTTTAACAATTTATTAAATATTAACAATTGTTTTGAAAAGTATCTGTTCACCTGTGGCTTTTAAAATTCATGCTAAGATAACATATTCAACCTAATGTAAATCCCTTTCTTAGCATCACTGATCCACCTGGAGTAGCCCATACATAGCAGGATTCATTTTTTTTGGATTCTGTTTGCCCAGATGTGTTGACTCAGATAATTCCTTAAGAGGTTTATCTTTAACACAGATGGTCATTCTTTTGTTCTCAGGGGTGCTTAGTTTTTCTTCTCATTGGGGGATAATTATAGCTGAAGGATAAAGAAACCTCAGCCAGAGGCCCTAGGAGCAACAAAGGCTTACATGTTTAGGACACCTCACTCAAAGTAATCCACAAAGGTCTTCAGTATAACATTGTTGAAAAACAGAGGAATCAACTAGATTATATATATGTATTAAAGGAGGGAGTGGAATGAAGTGGAAAGAGGACTGGCATGGGACTTGGACTCTAATTCTTACTTTTCTACTTACTTACATGGGACCCTGGAATAAGCATTTTCCCCATCTGTAAAAGGTGGTTAAATATGAAGACCTTCAAGATCCTTTCCAAGCTCTAAAACCCTGTTCATGTTTGGGGGTTCAGGTTGTCCCCCACTGATCCTGGCTTCCTTGCTGCTGCAGGAGGCCACAAGTCACTTGATTTCCTAAATGCATTTTCACTGGCTAGCCTATGCCTGGAATTCCCTTCTCCCTCTTTACCACTTCTTGCCTTCTCTGGTTTCCTTCCATATAAAATCCCATCTTCTAAAAAAAGAAGGCTTTCCTGACCTCCCTTGATTATCTCCAATTTATCCAGTACTTACCATTCTGCATGGTTATTTTCATACTGTTTCCTCCACCAAACTGCTAGCTCTTGGGGGGCAGTGATTGTGCTTTACATTGTTTTTTGTGTTGTATTCCCAGCACTTCGCATAGTGCCTGGTACACAGTAGTCAGTCAAGTAGCATTTACTAAGTGTCTACTAAGTACGTGGCTCTGTTCTATGTTCTATGTGCTTAATAAATGTTTGTTGACTAACTGACTGAACAACTACCTTATGGGACCAAAAAAGCAGCTATATAATAGCAGCAAACATTTATTAGGCACCTACTAAGTACACAGCACTGTGCTTGGTGTCGTGGGTCATAACAAAATCTTTAGGAAGAATATGCACCCTTGCCTTCATGGAGCTCAGAGCCTTCAGTGGAGGCTTCAAGCACTACACCTCCAGCCAGAGATCTTGTTTCTGATACTACCTGTGTGACCTTGGACAAGTAATTTAATCTTCTTGGGCCCTTATCTGTAAAATGAGGAGGGTGAACTAGAAAGTGCTAGATCTTGGATCTAATGAGGACATAACACAAATTCATGTTACTAAAATATATAGCATTGCGAGATAAGTTCTTTAGAAAAGGTCCACAGCACAGACTCCAGAAAAAGTGAAGGCTACCAATCTGAGTACTACTCAGATGTGAGGAACTATTGCTCTTGGATTTTTTTTTCCACTAAACTCAGCTGATCATATTGATCAGTAGATAAAACATAAATACCTTCAACTTTTAAAGTCAAATTGCAGTGATTTTTCACTGTATGAAACAATGTCAGGCTTTACTTAATAATCCTCTCCCGTAATCATAGCTTCTGTCTATTTGCTTATATATCACTCTGTCAATTATGCATTTGTAATTTTACATATAATATGCATTCTTTGCCAGTTTTATTATATAGGCTATGGACCTCATGCGCATATAGAAAGACAGAAATCTAGCTCTATCCTAAATTGCACAGATGTTATATAAGCATTAAGTAATTGTAGAACCTAGGACAGCTAAACTCAAGTTCACGCTGTGATGTTCAGTGCAGAATGTAGAATTAATTAACTGGTGATTTCCTCATACTTTCGATACTATTTGTACCTGTATATCTTTTAGAAAGACATTGGTGGCGCCTGTATCCCTTTTGTATTTTTAATACAATAATTGTACATATTGGTTATTTTTTGTTGAAAATGGTAGAAATGTACTATGTTTATACTTCTACATCCAGTTTGCACAAAGCTGGAAAATAAATAAATCTAACAGAAAAAAAAAAAAAGGACCACAGTCTGAGAGGAAAAGTCCTTATCAAACCAAAAGCAGGAAGTAGTTTTCTTAAAGTAGGTTGTTTTTAGAATTCTGGCACTTAGAGCTAGTGGAAGGGCACTTGGACGTTATCTAGTCCAATCTCTCCATTTTACAGATGCGGAAACTGAAGCCTAAAGAGTAAGCACTGCCTACACACAGTCCTGCAGGTAACAAGTAGTATCAATTTGATATGACCCAAAGTTCAAAATACTACAATTACCATGCAGGGCTTTTTTAAAAATTATAGTAATTTGATATGGGCAGCTAAATAGCACAGCGGATAGAGTGTTAGAGACAGGAAAAATCATCTTCCAAAGTCAAATCTGGCCTTAGTAGCTGTGTGACCTTGGGCAAGTCACTTAACCCCATTTGTCTTGAATTTCCTTATCTGTAAAATGAGCTGGAGAAGGAAATGGCAAACCACTCCTGTGTCCTTGCCAAGAAAACACCAAATGGGGTCATGAAGAGTCACACACAACTGAACTGACTGAACAAAGGAATTTCATAAAAGGAGATGAAGGGAGGACATTCCACGCATTGGGGGCAGCCAGAGAAAAGGCATAAGTATGAGATGGGAAAATAACAGAAGACAGCAGTTCACATGAAAAAGGATCTAAGAATTATAGTGAACTATAAGCTCAGTATGAGTTAACTCTATGGTATGGGATTCATGCAAAGCTAAGATGATCTCTGGCTGTATTAATAAGAGGAAAAGTAGGGGCAACTAGGTGGCACAGTGAATAGAGCACCTGTCCTGGTGTCAGGAGGACCTGAATTCAAATTTGACCTCAGACACTTAACCCTTACCAGCTGAGTGACCTTGGGTAAGTCACTTAACCCCAATTGCCCTGCCTTTCCCCCTCCAAAAGGCAAAAAAAAAAAAAAAAGGCACAGTACTCAGAAGAAAGGAAGTATTCTCATCATCTTCTTCCCCAGTCAGACTCCTTGGCTGGAGTATTATATCCAGATATGGATAGCAAATATTAAAAAGACAATTGAGAAGGTGAAACACACCTAGAAGAAGGTAACTCTATTATTGAGATGACTGAAGATCATGCCTTACTTGATCTGGTTGAAGGAACTAGGGATATTTAGCCTATGAAAGGAACTAGATAGTTACCTTCCAAGTACTTGAAGAGCTGTCTCTTGGAAGACCTATTAGACAGTCCTCGGGGAGCAGTGCTAGGAACAATTAATGGGAAGGGAATGAATGCTTTGACTTAATGTAAGGAAAGACTTCCTATAACATCAAAGAAGCTCAGGAGTGCAGAGGGTTGTTTTGGAGAGATAGTGAGTTCTTGATTGCTGGAGGCTGAATGATTATCAGGAATGCTTTTGAGAAAATTCATGCTTTGCTTATAGGCTGATCTATATGGTCTAAATTCTCTTTTAGCTCTGACATTTTAAATTGCAGGACCACCTCCCACCACCAACTCCAAATAAATCTAACCTGGTTTATCACCACTTTAGACTGGGGGCAAACACTTCCACCCTGAGGCATTGTAAGGGCTGAGATAAATGGGTTCAAGAAGAATTGGCTGAAAGTAACAAGCTCAGAACTTTCTGCAGCCAAACCCTTAACATTGCTGGCAGACAAGAAGACTGGACTGTAATTTAAAAAATAGAACTGATGCAGTTTAACATTTTGGATGTGATGTGTAGAGACAGTGTGCCATGAAAGGAGACCTGGATTTAGGCTTAGAAGACCTCAGAGGTAGCTGTTGTTATTATCATCCCTACTTTAAAGATGAAACTGAGGCAACCAGAAATTTCATGACTTGCCCAGTGATGAGGTACAGGCTGCAGGACCCGGCGTGTTGGTATTTTGGGGTCTTACACACCCCTAACCCTAACCTCATCACCAGCATCACATGGCTAGTAAGTATCTGAGGTTGGATTTGAACTCAGATCTTCCTGACTCCAGCCCCTGTGCTTTACCCACTACATGACCTAACTACCTCCTCCCTTTTGTATTTTCTATGTGCTCAGGAAAATGGATTCACTTCGTACCTGCCCTTTGTCCTTGGCAGCCATCTCCATTCCAAAGAGCCAGAAGTATCAGGAGGTAGATCAAGTGGTGTCCTCTGAGGTGAGTCATTTTTTTCTTGGTCTAAGGAAAAGGAGAATCTTGCTCAAGAAGAAAAGATGTCTAACTTCTACAGGAGCATCTCTTCCCTAGGAAGACAAAGACACATAGAAAAGTCAACCAGAGAAGAAAAATGCCCTCCAGGTACCGCAGAGAACAGATTCAGCCCAGCAAACAAAAATCGTATCATCCTTTACATTTCTGTGAGCTGCTACAGTAGTCCAAAAGTCCAACACTTCATGTTCAACCTACTAGTTCAACTACTAGTGATGATTCTTCTGTCATAGGCTGAGTCTTAGACAAAAAAAAAAACACACAAAACCATTGTCAGGCCTGTCGGCAAAGCCTTTTCAGCTTGGCAATATCTGCCAAAGGTTGCAATTCACTGGCATAGCCTTCAAGGACCCAAGATCACTTCCATGAAGAGGCCTTGGAAATCTGCAATGGAGAATGAAAAAAGGCTATGGTAGGAAGGACTGAGAAGCCCAGAGAAGAAATTAAGGGGGAATATGACCGCTAACTCAAGTGTCTGAAGTGCTATCAGGGGGAAGAGAAATTAAATCTTAATTTAATTCAACATGTGCCAGACATTGTGCGGGATGCTATCAATACAAAAACAAAAATTAAACCATACCTTCCCTCAAGTAGCTTACAATCTACAACATAAACTTGTTCTACTTGTCCCCAGAAGGCAGAACCAGGAAAATCTTAATTAAAGCTGTAGAATGAGCCAGTAATGGATTTATCTTTGCTTGAGGTTTTCAAGGCTCCAACTCCTGACCACACCTTTTCATTGGCTATCTTGGCCTACTTCAGGACAACTCAGATCCCACCTTTCAAAAGAGGCCTTTCAGTAATCCACAGTTAGTGCCTTCCCTCTGAGATTAACTTCCATCTACTGTACGCATTGTTTATGTACATAGTTGTCTGCCTGCTGTCTCCCCCCATTAGAAGATGAGTTCCTTGAGGATACTCTTCTTTGTGCCCTACATGCTTACCACAAGGCCTGACACATGGTAAATGATTAATAAATGCTTGTTGACTGACTGACTTGATGGAGAAGGGGTAACCGAATTTCCTTTTTCAGGTTTGGGTTGGACTAGATGTCCATTGATATTCCTTCCAATTTAAAAATTGTGTTATTCTATGACCCAGGGCCAGCATAAATAAGCTATACCATGCTACTAAGTCTGATATACAATTCTCCTTATGGGATGGGACATACAGCATAAAATAATTCAATAAAATATGTTTAACCAGGAACTAAGGCAGCCTGATTATTTATCAGTAATGAAAAAGAGCTACCACACCCAAACTGTCTCCTCCTCCTTGACCTCTTCTGTATTTTACACTACTGACTACTCTTGGCCTTCTTTCTGGATCACTGTGCCCTCCTGCTTCTCTTCCTATAGCTCTTGCTGCTCCTCATCTGTGCCCTTTACTGCATCCCCTTACTCCTCTCAAACCCAAAGTTCCTCAAGGCTCAGTGTTCACCTTTCTTCTCTCTCAACTATTCTTTCCCAGCAATTGTCTCCACTCCCATAATTTCAGTCATAAAAATCTATGTGAATGACTTACAAATATCATAGTCAGTTCTAATCTCTACCTAGAGGTCCAGTCCTTCATTGCACAGAATCATGGAATCTCAGCATTATAATGTACCTCCAAGGCCATTTCCTGTGCCATTTCCAGGCACTACTGGGTACCTACTGGTCATCTCCACTTCAGATTCATCATGTATAAACTGTACTCATCGTCTTGTCCCTCTCCTCCAAATTTATCCTTTTTCCTTGTTTCCTTATTTCTCTTAATAATTCACCAAATATGTGTTAAATCATCCTCTTGGAGTCTACTAGGGAGATAAGACAAAACACTTAATTATCTATAATACAGAATAATATATCATAGGTATGCTAAAGAAGATACAAAACAAAATGCTATGTGAAGTCCATGGGAAAAGTTATCACTCACTCCTTTGTACTCAGATAGTTTCTAATTTATCCCTTTCTTAAAGTACTCCTCTTATCATTATCTGTGCACACGTTTCATTTATCCCACTACACAGTAAAATCCTAGTGGCCAAGAATTAGCTTTTGTTGATCTTTTTTTTATCTTTTCCAAATCCAACCACAGGATTTGACACTATAGTAAGTAATTGATAAATATTGGATATTCCACTCACAATATCCTTATAGACAAAATGGAAAGATGAAGATAATGACTCAGAACCAATTGATTGGTTGGATCCAGCGAATATCCATAAATGATCTGAGGTCCACTTAGAAATAGGTCTCCAGTGAAGTATTAACAATTAGAGAATTAACATTATGATCAATGACTTGATTAGATTTCTAGATGACGTGCTTATAGAATGCACACAAGGCACAAAGCTTGGGGGACAGTTTATATGCTGAATAACAGAGTTAAGATCTAAAGGCAAACATACTGAAATGTAATAGAACAAACATAATATCTTTCACTTTTGTCCTGAAAAACATCTTCAGAAGTTTATGATATGGGAGGTGTGGAGAGATAACTCTCATAAGAAAAATAAGTTGGAGCAAGCTCAATATTATCTTAGACTAGATTATGGGAGGCATCATGTCCCAATTACCCTGAATTAAAAGAGACAATAATCCCACTGCCCTTTGCTTTTGTTAGTCTATTTCTTAGTACTATATTCAGTCCTGGTGCTACACTTTAGGAAGGATGATGATAAATTTGGAGAGCATTCAGATGTTTTGGAATTCCAGCTCCATAATTAGCAAACTTTCATTTTAAACCACTTCCTTTATCTTTTAGCAATCACTGAATCCTTATCCCCTCCTTCTGACATAAGTGACCTTTCTGAGCATTTTCTCCCATGCCTCCCAACAATCAGGTCATGGTGAGGGAGTCAAAATTTGCCTTCTCTCATTCTTTGAAGCTTATTCTCTCCAAATTTATCACAAAAATCAAGTCCTGTTGATTGTCATTCTCTGACTTCCAATTCATTCTCTTTCCTTTCTCAACAAATTCATTGCCTCATGGGGAAGGAATAGGATGGGAAGAGCAGGGACTTGCTTAAGCTCTTCCCCAAACCCTTCTTAATATCTGTAAAAATGACTCCAAACAAATTCTGGAGCTACAGAATCCACAAAGTGATGGAGTGAAACATATCTCCAAAACAAAACAGCCTAGAAGGTCAATGGGAAGAGTATATAGCAGTGGCCTGGGAGCAGAGCATGGTCTGGTGTGGGCCACAATGGCAGGGACAGGGCCAGAGCAGGCCTCAGGGGACTGAATCACTGGCAGCTGTGGCAGTTTCCAGATTTCTCAACCATAAACATCAAAGACAGCAGATGTAAGTGGGAAAACTCTGTGGGACCTGGGTGAAAGAGGACATGGTCCAGCTGGGGTCCAGCCCCAGCCCTGGGATGGTGGTGGCAACAGCAGCAATGGCTGCTTCCACAGCTCTGGGACTACAGCTAGTGAGGGACTGTGCAGCTAATATAAAACCCCTGAAGCCTGGGACAGTAAACCCACACCCACACCCACCCATACCCCACTGGAAGCAGAGTCCTACCTCAACAAACAGAAAGTCAAGCATTTGGCAGGGAAGATGAGCAAGCAGCATAAAAAAATCAACAACCTGCTAAAGGGGACCCTGTTATGGGAATCTAAAGATCTTCCCTGCCCCTAGGCCCTTTGCTAATGTGGCTACGTGACTCTGAGGACCCTTGGATATTTGAAAGTATACTCTGTTCCCTAATAGGCTGAATGTGGTCACGTGGAG